>VONZ01000636.1:0-444145 GCA_012976165.1 Labeo catla | reverse complement strand
AACCTGCTAATCATGCTAGAAGCATGCTAGCAACTTGCTAATCATGTTTGAAACATGCTAGCAACATGCTATCAACTTGCTAATCATGTTAGAAACGTGCTAGCAAATTGCTAATCATGCCAAAAACATGCTATCAACTTTGCTAATCATGCTAGAAATATGCTAGCAATTGCTAATCATGCTAGAAACATGTTAGCAACTTTGCTAATCATGTTAGAAACATGCTATCAACTTGCTAATCATTTTAGCAACTTGCTAATCATGTTAGAAACATGCTAGTAACTTGCTAATCTTGTTAGAAACATGCTAGCAGCTTTGCTAATCATGCTAGATACATGCTAGTAACTTTGCTATTCATGCTAGAAAATTGCTAATAATGCCAGGAACATGCTTGCAACTTTGTTAATCATGCTAGTAACATGCTAGTAACATGCTAATCATGTTAGAAACATGTTACCAACATGCTAATCATGCTAGTAACTTGTTAATCATGAAAGAAATATGTTAGCAACATGCTAGTGACATGCTAATCATGTTAACAACATGCTATTATCTTAGTAATCATGCTAGAAACATGCTAGTAACTTGCTAATCATTGTAACAGCATGCTAATCATTTTAATTGTAACATTTATTAGACTTTAAAATATACCAACTTCTAATTTAAATGAACTTAAAACAATCTTCACCTAAACTCATTATAATAAATGTCATATTTGGCCCTTCAGCAAGTAGGAAATATACAGAAATCAAATAAGGTTATTAAAAAACTAAATTCTATAATTAAATATAGATTATCCCTTAGAGCTGTAAAAGTAATTGATTTTATCTTTTGTAGTTTTTCTTTGACTTATAGACATCACAGCAGCTGGGTTTTTAGATTTTTGGCTGCTATTTCTTTAAGATCTGCTGCTGAACATGACTTAACTGATGATATAACTACTGCTGCATGCTCGTAGTTTCATGCTTTGATATGAAATGACACCACCACCACATTTGTGCATGCAATTGAAGAATATGCACTACCAGCACAGTATAACAGCTGAAAGAACAGGAAAATTAATTTTTACTGACATATGACCTGACAACATCTCATCAACTGTACCATTTCCATGCTTTTTTGATTAGTGCTGAGGTGAAGTTGGAGAGTGCATCTGAAAAGTCTCATTGTAAAGATGAAACATTTCTGAAAACCAGAGTTACCCTCAGAAACACATTTATATGAATCAACACACCAATATTTAGATTTTTCTTATTATATTTCGAGAATCATGAACAATGAATTTGCTGTGCCCGTACAGTATTTCTTGCTATTGCGTCGATTCTGTCCTCTCTGCGACCGTTCTGGCCACATACATACTGCAGCTAAGTTCGGTTGCCAGTTCAACTTTTACTCCTTAATAGCATTCTGTACATACATAATTATTTGTTATAATTACGTGTGCCTGACGGGCCCCAACTTTTTTATGACCCTAGAGCCGGGCTTTGGGACAATTTTCTAGCCATAGTTCAGACGCGGCTTGGCATAGGGCCTGTTTTAGGTTTCTCCTTATTTTTATATTTAGGCATCTATTATTTATGGTGATGGAAAAAATTGGCACACTGGTGAAAACAACACGAAACAGAACGAGACGGCAGAAAGCTTGATTTTATGAAATCACTGTTTGTAATGTTTTGTTAATATTCTGACTGCACACAGATAAAAGTAGACCCTTTACAGCACCGAATGATGTATTACTCTTACCTTTGTGAGAAAAAATTAAAAGTGCAAATTGTTTTTAAATAGTTTCCACTGAAAAAAAAAAATTAATAAAAATAAAAGTGTTTGCACTGGCTCCATGTCAAAGCGCACTTCAGCTTCCACTCTCCACACAAATGTTTGGATATGTGCCTAATAGCACACATTTATCTAGGTTTAACGTTTAAAATAGTATTGTTATATACTTGAACTGATTTTACATATATAGATTTTGTTTTAGGCAAGTGATGATTTGAGAAGGCAAATGGATCAAACAGAACAGTCTTCCGCTGGCCGTTGTTCATTACTTTTAAAAAAAAAAAGGAATAATAACGAACAAAACATTAGAAAAAGTTTTCTAAATTAACTTAATTTAAAAAAAAAAATAAATAAAAAATTATTGCTTTGCCATTAGATACAAAACAGAATAGCTGAAATAGTAGTATAAGCTGTTTTGGTAAAAGGGGGGAAAACCTTGGGTAGGACTCTGGCTTTAATGCATGTGTGTGAAACCGAACTAAACAACTAGTTGTTAATGAGTGTCTGCTTAGTTTGATCACTCCATAAACCTGATTGCTTGTCCATCCAAGCTTAAACAACAAGCCCAAAAAGCACTTGTAATGAGTGATAATGGCAACACAGACAGCACACACTCTGTGAAGCAGGATGAACAAACATAAACAAAACACAATGCCTCTGTGCACAATAATCGCGGTTGTCTGAATTGACCGCAGTTAGATGAAATAACCGCGATCAGACGGTTATTTAATAATCACGACAGGCCTATTTGTGAGTGGGGTGTATATATAATATATAAATATCTATATATATCTATATCTATATGCATATCTATATATTATTATATATACAGTTATTTCCATCTTATTTCTATCTTCTATCTCCAATAATTGTAAGTAATCCGTTAATTTTTGTTTGCACAAGGAGTCTGATAACAGCCAGTGCTCCACACAGATATCTGATCATCATTTAGTCAGTCTGGAATGATATGTAGAAAGAGAAAATGTACACTTAGTTTTGCATGTAGGTTTCTTGAAACACCTTGGAGACGTTATCACAGTTCATCTGGATTGTCTCAGTTTTTTGTTTCTTCATGTAATTTCAGATGATGGTGAGATCAGATCTCTGTGTGGAGCCTGGCTGTTGTCAGACTCCTAATAAAAAAATTGCAAGCAAAAATTTCAATGGATTATTACAATTAATGGCAAAATGAATGTTTGGAAATGTAAACCGTTATTTTATACTGACACACTACAGCAAAAGATAGAAATAACACATTAAACCATTTTTTTAGCTGGTGAAAATACTAGTAGCCTAAGACTTCCACACAGTATATAAATGTGTGTGTGTGTGTGTGTGTGTGTATGTAAAATATGCAAATATCAGTATATGTGTACGGTATATATATAGCACATCTTCCTGCTAGACATACTTGAGTTTGTCCAGTGAGCAGGTTGAATCCAACAGTTTTTCAGTGAGTAGTTTGACTCCTGAATCTCCTGGGTGATTGTAGCTCAGATCCAGCTCTCTCAGGTGTGAGGGGTTTGAACTCAGAGCTGAAAACACATAATGACAGCCATTCTCTGTCACCATACAGCCAGACAATCTGAAACACAGCAATAGTCCACGTGACAATCAGACAAATCTCACACATTTTAGCCATGAATTATTCATATATGGTTGTGTTATAAACAAATATATATGTAAAAAAAATATGAAATGTCATGTACACATTATAAATCATATGATGGAAATGCTGTCCAATGGAGTTGTGTCATCAGTGTTACTGGAAAAACATCACTTAAAAACAGTTTAATATAACTATCTTTTTTCATCTATTTGATGTCATTTTCTAATTTTTTAAATTTGTATTAATCACGTTAAAAAACACAGGTGAATCAGAGGTAAAAAAATTATATAAATACTGTTCAGTTTCGCACAGAAACTGATTGTGTCATGTCTTAGGACAACAGTGTATCGTCACGAGTCGCAGGGTTTAATTTGGTTTTGTGTATGTGTTTGTGTATTTTTTTTTTTACTCTCAAATTATATGACTGACAGACTGCAACGGTTTGAGTTAAAAATCTCCATTTGTGTTCTACTGAAGAAACAAAGTCACCTACATCTTGGATGTCCTGGGGGTAAGCAGATAAACACCGAATTTTAATTTTTGGGTGAACGATTCCTTCAAAAGCTGACTTATTCCAAAATAACTCTATTTTTGACAAGAAAATGCAACAAATGCATATTATTTACATGTAGCATGTCAGGTCTATGTTGTATGTAAGACACTCTTGCTCATATGTAAGAGAAACACAGAGCACTCTCAGCTAAGTAATGGTGAGGTTGGTGCCATAACACTAGAGTTTAAGGTAAATTTGTAATTTCTGTATACTGATTTGCAGGGCTATATAGTGCAACCATTTCAGTCACATTTGTGACTAAAAACTACTGCAAAAACTACTGCATGTAGTTAGTAGTAAGGAACTACTACGTACCATGTAAAAATATTTAGGGGCAACAGTGCGACTGACTCGATCAGTATATTTGTGTTTGCACTCAGGGTAGCTTTAAAGATTTCTACTTTCAGGACTTTTTTGGAGTGTTTCATTCCTTGAAAATAGTGTTAATCAGAATCCACTCACTGCTCAAAACAAGAGTTTTGTTCAGTGCTGAGTTATGCAAGCTCATTTCTTTCAAAATAACAAACTAAGTGTAGACAGGGTGTGCATAAGAGATTCACTGTGCAGTGTAGGGAGCTTTATTAATTAAAATCTAACTTTGTGAGATCATGATGAACAAGTTGATCAATAAACAAGAAGTTCAATAAACAAGAAGTTAATATTGAGTGACTTTGTCTGCACTGTTAGACATCTCTGCAATTTCTACAGTTATTAACTGTACATCACCCAGTATAATACTGCAGACATATTAATACTGCAGATTTGCAGTAAATAACTGTAATAACTATTGCATTATGGGAATTATTATCTGTGACGTCAGACCGCACATACAGGGACTTACTGTATTTTTTTAAATTGCTGTATACTACTGTATTTGCTGTAATGGCCTCTTTGGCGGCATTCTATTGAGGTCGTTTAATTTTCCTTATTTATTATATTTGGATTGACACGATTTGCCTTACATCGTGTCTACAACGCCACAACAGCTTGGGACGGACTACACTGGATGTGTTGCATCACTTGTAATGACTGGAAAATCTGTTTGTCCTTCATGTCAGACACAGTGCGAGCGCTTGAAGTACATCTGTAAGTTAGAAATATACGGGGCATTACTTTGCTGTAAGCATCCACTGTAGATAATATATTTAATGGGTTCTACATTGTCTTTTGTAGAGTTGCGCTGTGCCGTGCCACTCGCCCGGGGATTAACCCGTGAAAGAGCTCTGGAGAACATCTGCGCTGTGTGTTGATGCAATTTAAGAAAGATTAAGACAAGCAAGTAAGGTAAAAATATATATATACGTTTGTCAGTGTTTGTCAGATTTTTGCACACCAGTTTAACCTAGTGATATTTACCTGTCAACATGGCGGTTACAAACTTTACTATAGTAAACTGTGCTGTTGTTTTAAACTGCTTTTGTCAGCTTAATAAATTAAGTTACCGAATTAAACAAATTTTTAACGCTTATCTTATATTAACATTAGGTTAACTGAGGCCTTGAGACGAAGAACCATACAAGTCCATATTTTCAAATTTTGACTAATAAGATTTTTTTCATTTGGATTGTGAACATTATATTATATATTTTTATTTTACTTGAAAATAGACAACAAAAGCTTCTCAATTCTAAGGAGATAACATTTTTCAGTGTCAGTATTAAAAATCAAAAGTTATTGTGATTTATATTTCTGAAATGTGGAAGAACGGTATATGTCCAGTTAGTGTGGAATAACAGTATAACTCCAGTTCATCATATCACTTTAAACCACTAAAGATCTGATTCCTTTATCTTAGTTTTAATACAGTAACAGAAACTTCAGGTTAATATTAAGCATTTCTTTCTAGTTTATTATTATTATTATTATTATTATTATTATAATTATTATTTAAAAACAGAAAATACAGTATGAACAATGTATAATACATAGACATTCTTACAGTACAGGCAATAACAATGAATTATTAACAAAAAACAATAAATAAATAAATAAATAAATAAATACAATGCAGACATACATCATAGCTAAATATTATTCAACATATCATAAGGTATACAAGATATATCATAATTTTCTCAACTTTCATTTCGACCTATTCATGACTGATCTATAGTAGACGCCCAGTAGGCTAGGCTACACGCAAATATAACTGTAACAAGTTAGTCAGATAGGATATCTTTGATCACTTCTTGTATGTTTAGATAGCTCCAATAGTGCACCTTGTCGTTTATTTAGAAAAGCTGGCGCAGCGCACCTGTGTATATACTACTTCAAACTGTTCTCGCGCTCCGCCATCTCACGATATAAATAAATATATAAACAAATAAACTCTGCTTGCCGTACTTTACACAGGACTGGCGGGAAATATGAAAGAATACAGCTTTATTATATATGGTATGTGTTTTATTTTGATAGGTTAACTGTTTATGCGGTGTTTAGCGCGTTCAGAGAGAAAGAGAGATCACATCACATATACGGTTCTTCCACTCAGCAGTTTGGGTGGATTTTTCCCTGGTTTTTGTTCTCCTCTTCGAGTCAAATATGTTTTTCCAGCATCCCTCAAAGCCTTCCTTACTCTGTCCTTCCATTTGGTCATGTCGGCTCTCTTTTTTTTGCCGAGGTTTTGCCTTTTAATGTCCGAAGCGGACATGACAGCAAGCGGCATCTCCATTCTTCTTTGTGGACATAAACGGTTTTTCCGCGTGACGCTATTTTAACGTTTAAAATGCGGACTCTTGGTCGTGCGAAAACATCCCCAAACTGTTTCTGTATACAAAGTTCACACATACAATTAATGTCACATGGTTATCTCATTTTTTGTTTTTTTGGACTTATACGGTTGTTCGTCGCACACACTCAACTATTGTGAAATTTTTTTCAGGTGTTAGTATAATGTTGGCCAGTAGCCAACAGGTTGTAGGTTTGGAAGATGGCTGTGTATTCTTTGGCTGCATGTCTTTTTCTCCATTATGTTTCTGTTTAAATTGAATGCCAGTAGTACCTATGCAGAGTAAAAATAAAATAAATTTAAATTAATTCAATATAAAAAATATAAAAATCTACTGAAATCTATATTAAAATGAATGAATTACAGTAGTATACTGATGAATTTGACTTTTTTTTAATAGTATTTGACTGTTAGTATTATACAGTTTGCTACTGTAAATCCTAATTACAATAACTTACTGACAACAGTGTTTCCAGTAAGTTACTGTAAAAACCCTTTGAAATGTCTAACAGTGTGGCCTTAACACTATTGCCTGATTTTGCTCTATTTCGTTAACGAAAATAGTTTCAAACAAAGTCACAGCTAAGCCGCCACACATCTCCAAGCAAACAATGTTGTTTTGTTTATAAATGAACATGTGTTTTAAACAAATCTAGTGAGTCAATGATTCACTTACCCATTCATTAAGACATTCATCCTTTCCTAAATGAATCAACTTTTTAAAGGAATCAACTGAATGAATGATTCAATGATAAAATCAGTGACTTGACACCACCTGCAGGCAGTTTTAATTTCATTTTTAAAGTACCATCATTTAATATTTATAGAAACAATATTTGTCACCTCTGAGCCACATCATGTCACCTCTGAGCCTCATTAAATGTCTGTAAACACACCTACATGCCACCTTTATGTTCTTCTTTGACACCTCTGTAGTGCACATTTTGTTAATATTGATTTAATTTGATTGGTAACTTATTCTAATTAGAAATTAATTAGAAATTTTGAAAAAGCTTATAACACTTTGAATTTGACATAAAACAACACTTTTAATGAAGTTAGAAAAAATGGCATTACAAAGATATAAAGAAAAGCCCCTTTAAATCACTTTGAGTGAAGGAGTCATCTTGCAATACTGATCAGAAGGTTCTCCTGAATAGTACAAGTGCTACTAAAAAGAAAAGTAAGTGTAGAGCCCTGATTTGATGTTAACATGTTAGCATTCCACTGTATCGCCCGATGTGTAGTTACATTTTATAGGATGCAAAAAGGTTAATATTAGATATTCTTCATGCTGCTCTGCTACAGTCCATTACACACATATTAGCTATTTGTTTGGATGACAAAAAACATTTAAACAGCTGTCTAACAGTACGTCAAGTCAACTAGTGATTAGGATGGCCAATTAAATAAAAGGGCAGATGTTTGATACATGTTGTATTTTCAAATCCAGAAAGACATTGAAAACAATGGATCATGAGCTTTTTGCATTAACATAAACATAGTGCCGCAGTGTTTAATTACAGTGAAGCTTTACAGTTTTATAAACACATTTTATTTTATATTTATTTTATTGAAACCATTTACCTCAGTATTTTCAGCTGACAGTCTGGACTCTTCAGTCCATCAGAAAGAAGCTTCACTCCAGAATCCTGCAGGTCATTGTTACTCAGGTCCAGCTCTCTCAGGATGTTTGAGCTGGAGGATTGTAAAGCTGAAGACAGACTTCCACAGGACTGAGCAGTGAGATTACATCCACATAGCCTGTGTAAAGAACAAAACAAACATCTATATTGAAAATGAGCAAAAGGCCTTCCTTTAGATTTTAAATATATGTTTCAGTAATTAATTTCTTCATAAAACACCTGTTACAGCAATGTATATACATACAAATGTCTATGTCAGGGGTCACCAAACTTGTTCCTGGGGGGCCGGTGTCCTGCAAAGTTCACCTCCAACTTTCCTCAACACAACTGCCTGGAAGTTTCAAGTATACCTAGTAAGACTTTGATTAGCTGGTTCAGGTGTATTTGATTAGGATTGGAGCTAAACTCTGCAGGGACACCAGCCCTCCAGGACTGGGTTTGGTGAACGCTGGTCTATGTTCACGCAAATCATTCGTGATCCAGATTCACTTACAGCAGATGTGAGTATAAGGTTTTTTTTATGAATCTTTGAAATCGCCTTTCCTAATAACGTGCTAGTTAGCAAGTTTTGTGGCTAAACACGGCTAAATGCAGCTATAGTAAAATAGACTCATTACTCCAAGAGAGGGGCTGGGCCAGCAGAGCTCATTAACATTTAAAGCAACATTGATGCATTTAAACCAGAATAGGATGATTTCTGCAGAGCTGATTTTGACAAGATAAAAAGGATGTTTTTTACACTACGATTGAGAAATTTTAACCAAAGCATGTTATAGACTTTTCATTAAGACCCTAAAGAATCATTTCAACTTGTGGAAAATGGGGATCCGATGACCCCTATAACAAAGAAAATGTCCAAAAGGGTCAAAAAATGAAGAAAAATATAATCGCAACAAAACAGCTAAAAAACATGCACCATGATCTGAAGAAACCAAGGAGTATAAATATACAAGATAATGAACAGCTAGACTAGACATAGGAGACAAACTAATCAGCAATTATTAAAACAAATGAAAACGTACTTAGGAACCAACAAGATAAAAGACACAGAAAATAAACACAGGAAATTAGAACTCAGATACAATAGGATGAAAAGAACATCAAAATAAGAGTCTCAGAAAAGAAACCGAACGTTGTCCTGACAACACCAAACCTGGACAATTTACCCAATATTTTATGGATGATTCAGTTTCCTTAACTTATGGTGCAATTTAGAATAATAAACTGGGTAAAATGTGGGTACAACAAAAAAATTCAATTACCGCTGCTCAGAGCACATTTTGTCTCAACCTACAGATAACGGTTGTATAAAAGGTTTAATGTGGATCAGAATCATTCATTGATTCACAGTGATTCATAATTCCGATTCAGTGAAATATTCACATTACCAAATCCAAATTACCAGTACTCTGAAAGAAACCATACATTGTAATGTAGGCTACATATACATAAAGAACAAACAGTAAAGCAATCATAGTGGGGTGTTTTTCCATGATTTAAGTGTTTAATTTGAAGTTACTAAAGGAAGGTTTCAACTGTTATCATCACAATGTGGAGTGAAACGAGACAATAGATCTGGGATTGACGCTATGAGAAACATCATTAGTGCTACTGGTGTCTGAAGCATGTGCCATCGCTGGAGCACCATGAGTATAAGAGTGTATCTGCAATGTACACATATATATATACACATACACACACACACACACACACACATATATATATATATATAATTCCTTTTTTTTGTCATGTAACATAAACCCTGAATGTGCTCATGGAATTGCACTAATGTAATTTCTTTTCTTTCTTTGTTCTCTCTAGTGATGAGATGCTGATGATGATAATAATAATAATAATAACAATAACAATATCATCATCAATATCAATATCATCATTATTTAGTAATCAGGTGATTAGGATGGCCAATCAGGAAGGAAAAGGAAAAAGGAAGGAAAGGACATGACGTGTGGCCAAGTATGGTGATCCATACTTGGAATTTGTGCTCTGCATTTAACCCATCCAACTGCACACACACAGTAGTGAGAAGTGAACAAACAAACACACACACACACACACACACACACACACACACACACACACACACACACACACACACAGAGCAGTGGGCAGCCATATTGCTATTGATTGATTGATCAATAGCAATCAATCAAATATTGTTTATTTGATTGAAACCATGTACCTCAGCATCTCCAGCTGACAGTCTGGACTTTTCAGTCCATCAGTAAGAAGTTTCACTCCAGAATGCTTCACGTCATTGTTACTCAGGTCCAGCTCTTTCAGGACAGAGTTTGAGGATTGTAAAACTGATGATAAACTCCCACAAGACTGAGCGTTGAGATTGCATCCACATAACCTGTTTAAAGAACAAAACAGAACTATAATGAAAACAAGTAAATGGTCTTTCTTTAAAAAGGAAAAGGAAAGGAAAGGCCACCATTAGGCCACGACTGCCCCCATAGATTTTAAATGAAAGAATTTAGATTTTAAATGAATGTTTCAGTAATGACATTTTTTATAAACATCTATTACAGCAATGCAAGGAAGAAAAAAGTGGGTCCAATAGCAGCAACCTTGTATTTATTTAATTTAACAGAGAAGATTTTAGTGCTTGATTACTTATGCATGCTGGTGCATTTTTGGCAAGATACTTTCACCTGGCTGTTGTGAAGTATCTAAAGCATTGCTAATCAAGACTAATTATTGTGTTTGACAATGATAACAATGCCTACATGAAGATGGCTTTTGTTGCTGCACTTGTTGTTGTCTTCCCCTTGATTAGTCCTTGTATTTAAGTTTGGTTGTGTCCTCTGTTAGATCGTTGGTTCTTATAAGTCATTTAGTGTATTGTCATATCAGTCAGTTTACGTTGTGTTTGCGTTTTGGTTCCCTGCTGTTTCCTGTCCATTCCTGTTTACGTTTTGGATTATTTAATAAAGTTACATGTTTTGGATCTCCTCGCTCATCCTGATCATTCCCCGCACACCACGCCGTGACAGTTGTAGGTTTGGCAGATGGCTGTGTATTCTTTGGCTGCATGTCTTTTTCTCCATTATGTTTCTGTTTTAATTGAATACCAGTAGTACCTATGTAGAGTAAAAATAAAATAAATGTAAATATAAATATAAAATTCAATATAGGGTTGGAGGGCCAGGTCCTTGCGGAGGACCAGGCGACTGAGGCAAGACCAGCAGGACAGGAGCCCACCAGGGCAGAGCAGGAGGCGCTGGAGCCCTCCCGGACAGAGCAGGAGGCAGAGCAGGAGGCACAAGAGCCCTCCAGGGCAGAGCAGGAGGCAAAAGAGCCCTCCATGGTGGAGCAGGAGGCGCAAGAGCCCTCCAGGGTGGAGCAGGAGGCGAAAGAGGAGGCGCAGGAGCCCTCCAGAATGGAGCAGGAGGCGAAAGAGGAGGCGCAGGAGCCCTCCAGGGCCGAGCAGGAGGCGCAGGAGCCCTCCAGGGCGGAATAGGCACCCGCGTCATGGATTGGGACCTGGGGAGAACAGGGACAGAAGAGGTAGACAGAGCGATAAGGAAAGAGACAGAGAGTTCATTGGCGGTCTCCGTGGCCGTGACAGGGGGAGCAGAGAGTCCAAACATGGCCGGGACAGGACAGAGTGAAAGTTCATAAATAGGCTCCGTGGCCGGTTCAGGACCAGGCATGGGAACTCTGGTTAGGTGAGGGTGATTGGGCACTACCACCATGCAAGGAGTTAGGACAGACGTCCTCGTTTCTTGAGGTTCAGCAGCCTCGGCCGCCACCTCCAAGGAAACGGCGGCGGGCATCTGAGCCACTGGGGAAGCCACAGTTGTTGCTGCCACCTCCAGAGGCTCTGCAGCAAAAGCTGCCACCTCTAGAGTCTCGATGATGGTATCCACAGCCCATTTAGGAGGATCTGCCATCAGCACCATCACCTCAGGGGGTACTGGCACAGATTCACGGTCAGACGAGTCCTCTGGAGCAAACTTGTGATCAGACGGGACCTCTGGAGCAGACTTGTGATCAGACAGGACCTCTGGAGCACAGTGTGCAGCCCACACACACCAAATGGCAACCGCCATTAAGAGTAGAGCAGCAGTGGGTGGCAGGACCTCATTAAAGGTTGGTTTATAAGGCGCTGATGCCACTGGGATGTTTGATGCCCGCATTGACACTAGTGGTGGGTGAAGATCAGTAGTGAGTTGACTTGGCTCGTGGAGATCAGCAATGACTTGACTTGGCTCGTGAAGATCGGCAGAGACTTTGCTTGACACAGGAACCACAGTTTTTACTTTACTTCATTCAGGAACAACAGCTTTGACCTTGCTTGACTCAGGAACGACAGCTTTGACCTTGCTTGACTCAGGAACGACTGTTGTGACTTGACTTGACACTGGAACAACAGCTGTATCTTTACTTGACTTGGGAGAAACAGCTGTAGCTTTACTTGACACTGGAGCGGCAGCTGTGACTTTACTTGACTCAGGAGATACAGCCGTGACTCAACTTGACACAGGAACAACAGCTGTAACTTGACTTGACTTAGGAAGAGCAGCTCTGACTTGACTTGGGGGCAGTCATGGCCTAATGGTTAGAGAGTCAGGCTGGTAACTTGAAGGTTGCTGGTTTGATTCCCACACCAGCAGGAATTGAAGGTGGGGATTGTGAATAATTTCACCTTCAATACCATGACTGAAGTGCCCTTGAGCAAGGCACTGAACCCCAAATTGCTCCCTGTTTGTGAATAATTTCACCTTCAATACCATGACTGAAGTGCCCTTGAGCAAGGCACTGAACCCCAAATTGCTCCCTGGGCGCTGGAGCAATGGCTGCCCACTGCTCCGGGTGTGTGTTCACAGTGGGTGTGTGTTCACTTCTCACTGCTGTGTGTGTGCACTCGTGATGGGTTAAATGCAGAGGACCAATTTTGACTATGGGTCACCATAGTTGACAGTACATTGTCACTTTCACTTTCACTTTTTTCACTTGACACAGGAAACACAGCTGCAACTTGACTTGACTCAGGAAACACAGCTGCAACTTGACTTGACTCGGGAAATGCAGCTCCAACTTGACTCGGGAAACGCAGCTGTAACTTGACTTGATTCGGGAAACACAGCTGTAACCTGACTTGACTCAGGAAACGCAGCTGTAACTTGACTCAGGAAACACAGCTTTAGCTTCGCTTGGCTCAGGGGTAGCAGCTGTGACGTGACGGGGCACCGTTTTTGCCGCCATTTTGTGAATGGGCTCCGCCGTCACCGCCATTACATGAGCGCGCTGCAGCGCGGCCGCCATCTTGTGAACGGGGTCCGTTGTAGCCACCATTATGTGGACGCACTCCGCCGTGGCCGCCATTTTGAGAGCGGGCTCCATAGCATTCGCCATTACAAGAGTGTGCTCCAGTGAAGCCGCCATTTCACAAGCGGGTTGCGCGCACGGCATCACCGTGATGTCACGCTCCTCATCCGCGACACCCACCGTGAAAGATGAGCCCACAGTCAATAAAGCACAGTCCATAAAAGCAGCCAGAGATGAACACAGACCCTCATGTTTCAGTCTCGCCTTTAAAGGCTCATTTATGCCATCACAAAAAATTTAAATTATTAGATAGTCCGGGAGGTCAGAATGATTAGAGATTGCCAAAAATTCACGGATGTTCTAATGATGGTGGTCCTTGTTTTAATTTAAACAGAATCAGGTTTGTGTCCATACCTGTATATTGTCCATGGGTGAAGCTGCTGGACCCTTGTTTGACGGAGTATTCTGTAACGTGGGGAGTAAGACGAGAGGCGAGCGGATCCAAATGCAAACTTTTATTAACAGGACAAGACAAAGACCTGGTCGAACAGGCAGGGTCAGAAAAACAGCAAATAGGCATACATGGAGCGAGACACAAGAATAGTCCGGGAGGCAGGCGTAGGTTGATCCGGGGCGAACATAATCCATGGGGGGCAAGGTGAGGGAATAATCCGTGAAACGAACAAGAGTCCAAAAGGCAGGCGGTGAGACAGACGAGACGAGATGGCCAGGAGAGAAAGCTAAACACAGGGAACTCAGGAACTCGGAAACTTGGAAACTAGGGAACATAGAAATTTGAAAACTAGGAAACTATGTGAAACAACAATACAATAAACCACAATACTCTGTGAGATACAGGGGGAAAGCCCGGGGCTTATATAGTGCGCCTGATTGGCCACAGATGCTGATTCAATCAGCGCAATGAATGATGGGATTAGTAGTCCGGGGTGCAAAGCAACAGTCTGTGTGATATGATAGAGCGAGAGTGACATCTGGTAGTGAGCGGACCGAAGGTCACCGACCAGATTCATGACACACCTGCAGGCAGTTTTAATTTCATTTTTAAAGTACCATCATTTAATATTTATAGAAACAATATTTGTCACCTCTGAGCCTCATTAAATGTCTGTAAACACACCTACAAGCCACTTCTGTGTTTTTCTTTGCCACCTCTGTAGTGCACATTAATTTTGTTATTCTAATTAGAAATTAATTTGAAATTTTGATAAAGATTATAACACTTTGAATTTGACATAAAACAACACTTTTAATGAAGTTAAAAAAAATGGCATTACAAAGATTTAAAGAAAAGCCCCTGTAAATCACTTTGAGTGAAGGAGTCATCTGGCAATACTGATCAGAAGGTTCTCCTGAATAGTACAAGTGCTACTAAAAAGAAAAGTAAGTGTAGAGCCCTGATTTGATGTTAACATGTTAGCGTTCCACTGTATCGCCCGATGTGTAGTTACATTTTATAGGAATGCTAAGAGGTTAGTAGATATTCTTCATGCTGCTCTGCTACAGTCCATTACACACATATTAGCTATTTGTTTGGATGACAAAAACATTTAAACAGCTGTCTAACAGTACGTCAAGTCAACTAGTGATTAAGATGGCCAATCAAACAAATGGGCAGATGTTTGATACATGTTGTATTTTCAAATCCAGAAAGACATTGACAATGGATCATGAGCTTTTTGCATGAACATGTATAATCACAGTGAAGCTTTACAAATTGATAAACACACTTTATTTCATATTTATTTTATTGAAACCATTTACCTCAGTATTTCCAGCTGACAGTTTGGACTCTTCAGTCCATCAGAAAGAAGCTTCACTCCAGAATTCTTCAGGTCATTGTTACTCAGGTCCAGCTCTCTCAGGATGTTTGAGCTGGAGGAATGTAAAGCTGAAGACAGACTTCCACAGGACTGAGCAGTGAGATTACATCCACATAGCCTGTGTAAAGAACAAAACAAATAGCTATATTGAAAACGAGCAAAAGGCCTTCCTTTAGATTTTAAATGTATGTTTCAGTAATTCAATTCTTCATAAAACACCTGTTACAGCAATGTACATACATACAACCGTCTATGTCAGGGGTCACCAATCTTGTTTCTGGGGGGCCGGTGTCCTGCTAAGTTCACCTACAACTTTCCTCAACACACCTGCCTGGAAGTTTCAAGTATACCTAGTAAGACTTTGATTAGCTGGTTCAGGTTTGTTTGATTAGGATTGGAGCTAAACTCTGCAGGGACACCAGGCCTTCAGGACTGGGTCTGGTGACCGCTGGTCTATGTTCACGCAAATCATTCGTGATCCAGCTTCACTTACACCAGACGTGAGTATAAGGATTTTTTTTTTATGAATGTTTGCAATCGCCTTTCCTAATAATGTGCTAGTTAGCAAGTTTTGTGGCTAAATGCAGCTATAGTAAACAGACTCATTACTTCGAGAGGGGCGGGGCCAGCAGAGCTCATTAACATTTAAAGCAACATTGATGCATTTAAACCAGAACAGGATGATTTCTGCAGAGCTGATTTTGACAAGGTAAAAAGGGTGTTTTTTACACTGTGATTGAGAAATTTTAACCAAAGCATGTTATAGACTTTTCATTAAGACCCTAAAGAATCATATCAACTTCTGGAAAATGGGCATCTGATGACCCCTTTAACAAAGAAAATGTCCAAAAGGGTCCAAAGATGAAGAAAAATATAATCACAACAAAACAGCTAACAAACATGCACCATGATCTGAAGAAACTAAGGAGTATAAACATACAAGATAATGAAGAACTAGACTAGACATAGGAGACAAACTATTCAGCAATTATTAAAACAAATGAAATTTGGTTTTAAATTTCCACTGCTCAGAGCACTTTTTGTCTCAACCTACAGATAACGGTTGTGTAAAAGGTTTAATGTGGATCAGAATCAATCATTGATTCACAGTGATGCATAATTCAGATTCAGACAAATATTCACATTACCAATTCCAAATTACCAGTACTCTAAAAGAAACCATACATTGCAAAACAACAAACAGTAAAGCAATCATAGTGGGGTGTTTTTCCATGATTTAAGTGTTTAATTTGAAGTTACTAAAGTAAGGTTTCAACTGTAATCATGGTTCCCTGTGGAGTGAAACGAGACAATACATCTGGGATTGACGCTATGAGGAACATCATTAGTGCTACTGGTGTCTGAAGCATGTGCCATCGCTGGAACACCATGAGTATAAGAGTGTATCTGCAATGTACACACACACACACACACACACACACATATATATATATATATATATATATATATATATATATATATATATTATTATTATTATTATTACTATTATTATTATTATTATTATTATTATTAGTATTCTTTTTTTGTCATGTAACATAAACCCTGAATGTGCTCATGGAATTGCACTCATGGTAATTTCTTTTCTTTCTTTGTTCTCTCTAGTGATGAGATGCTGATGATGATAATAATAATAATAATAATACCAATAACGATATCATCATCAATATCAATATCATCATCATTTAGTGATCAGGTGATTAGGATGGCCAATCAAATCAAATGTTTGAATTAAAACAGATGTTGCATTTTCAAATTCAGAGAGACACTGAAAACACTGGATCATGAGTGGCATTATAGTAACATTATAGTTTAAACACTACGTATTTTGTTAATTTATTTGATTAAAAACCATGTACCTCAACATCTCCAGCTGACATTCTGGACTTTTCAGTCCATCAGTAAGAAGTTTCACTCCAGAATGCTTCAGGTCATTGTTACTCAGGTCCAGCTCTCTCAGGACAGAGTTTGAGGATTGTAAAACTGATGATAAACTCCCACAAGACTGAGCGTTGAGATTGCATCCACATAACCTGTTTAAAGAACAAAACAGAACTATAATGAAAACAAGTAAATGGTCTTTCTTTAGATTCTAAATGAATGTTTCAGTAATGAAATTTTTCATAAACATCTGTTACAGCAATGCAGGGAAGGAAAAGTGGGTCCAATAGCAGAAAGCTTGTATTTATTTAATTTAACAGAGATTTTAGTGCTTGATTACTTATGCATGCTGGTGCATTTTTGGCCAGATACTTTCACCTGGCTGTTGTGAAGTATCTAAAGCATTGCTAATCAAGACTAAGTATTGTGTTTGACACTGATAATGCTGCGTACATGAAGGTGGCCTTTGTTGCTGCACTTCAGTCATTATTCCCAAACTCAACATAAACTGCATGGCCCACATCATGAACCCCATCGGGACTCTACAAGGGAGTTCACAGAGTTGGAAATGGAAGTAGGTCTGAATCAAATACAAGTCTCTGTACAAGATTAAGTAAAATTATTCCTTGTTGACCTGTCAGAGACTTCCTTCCAATTCAAAATATCATAGATCAAACAATATCAGCCTAGTTGTATACTTTTTTTCTTAATTTTCAGAATTTTAATTACATGTAATGTATTGGTGTGAACACTGTATGCTTGGCCTTATTTTGACTCACATTTTTCATTCCCAGATGTGTGGCAGACGGGGCGGATCTAGAAAATATTTTTTAGGGTGGCAAAGGGGTGGCATGGGGTCTATGAGGGGTGGCAACACCAAAGCAAGCCCCCATGCATAGTTTTTAGGGATTTATAGTCTGACACACACAGTTGTGTTCACAAATATTGTATTGCTGTTAAGTAATAATCTATATAGTTTAAAATTAAAAATAAATAACATTTCAGTGTCCATCATGGCACCATGTCAATAAACAATATAAAAAAACTTCAACAGGTTATACAGTAAATGTTTCTAAGCTTGTATCACTAAAGAAGACACGCGAGTCTATTAAATTATTACTTAGATGGTATAAAACACATTTTAGTGCAAGTTTAAGATGTTAATGTCGATGATTTAATGTTTATTTCCTAACATTAGAAAGAAATATTATAATATCAAAGCACTGAAACTGGATCAGTTTTGGAAACAATGTTTGATTTTCTGTTATTAACAGAGGTGGGAATGAAATCATAGCACACTATCGACCATATAATCTAGCAACACCCCAGCAACTTCATAGCAAGAGCCTAGCAACCAACCAAAATATCCTAGCAACCAACTAGCAACACTTTAGCAAACATCCAGAACATGTACTGATCAAAATATTTGTTTTTAAACAAGACTTTAAGACAAGCCAGCCTACATTTGTCTTTCAAAAGTTTCACTCTAGTTATTGCTGATATTCTTAAATGCTTACATTAATTTAAAAATTACATATTTTTTTACTCCTGACACAAGACTATATCTCTAGGTAGTCATTTCTCAGTTCTGGAAAAATGCAGTAGGCTACACATAAAAAAATGGTTATAAATAAAATTTGACAGTCACACTTTTGAAGGTATACAACATGTGCTACAGTTTACTGTACATATAGAATAGTGAAATGTCCATCATCTAATGTACTGGTACTATACTATGTAATTATACTGTATTTGTAAGCATAATACCAATGTAAAAGATTCATTAATTTCTCTCCTCTCTATTTCTCTGAGATAAATCTCAGACATATCCGGATGGAATTAGATTTTTCAGAGGACTTCTGAGTTAGTCAAGAAGCAGTGATTATCTGATTCACAAACAAATGTTAAAGAATTAGTTAGTGAACTGGGCTGCGCTTTGTGTTTTTGACTCAAAAAGAACCGGTTCATATGAGTCATTTGTTAATGAAGTCGAATACACTGGGCGCGGTCCGTGCGCGCTGCAACCATAATGCACATTTTATTGGAAGACATGTTTTTTGCCATTATTTTGCATTACACTGTCATCGCTGTGGCTGAAAAGTAGCACATGAAACACTGCTTACATTTATATTTTATTCTGTGATAATTCTGGGGTGGCAGGTGGGGTGGCACAGCTTTTTCTTAGGGTGGCAGTTTCTTCAGGAGGTCAAGGTGTTTGAACCTTGTAACACTGCTTTAATGGATGGCAATGTGTTACAAAGCCATTCCACAATTCAGTGATGTGTCACAAAATGAACTAACTTCTTACTTTGCAAGTCTGGGCACAGCAGCTCTCAGAGCTTTATCATCTGGAGTGGTGAATTTGGATCTGTTCTGGAAAGGCCTACTTGAGAGATTACCTACACTGAGTACTTTGACTAAATGATACAAAGATGCTGTCTCAAACTCAGCAGATGCTGAAGAAAGCAAAAGCATCTACAAGCTGGTTTTGTCAAGCTGAAGAAGATCAACTACTAACCAAAATCTCAGACCCTTTATTTTCATGTACCGCAACCAATGTCTCATCAGAGGAGTTTTTGAGAAAGAGGAAACTTTCTCAAGATTTTGATCTTATTTGATCAAATGCAAAATGTAGTCCACTAAATGTAATAATATCAGTTTTACATGCACATATTAATATTTGCATAAATTTAAAACTCAAAATAAATAGAAAGGGGACTGTGTACAGGGGGCCCAGAGGCCAGGAGGGGCCTAAAAGGCTCTTCCCAAGGGCCCCTGGCTCTGGAATGCGATTTCTACTGAGGGGGATCCACTCACCTTGATGCAGTTTATAATCCCCAAACATCCCCCTCCCTAACTCTCTGAGAGATTTTTTTTATTTTTTTTATCAAGGGGTTCTACTTGTATTCTGTGTGATTTATGTGATTACTCTGTATTTTCTGTTATTTTTAGGCTCGACTCGTCACAATAGTCCCATTTCAAAATATAAACATGAACAACATATGACTTAATTTTCTTTTTCAACATCTTAAGACAATGTTCACAATTAATACTAACAGTAGTATTGCATTTGCCGAAAAAAAAATGTAAGATTAATATATGCCAACTGTCTACATTTTCTAAATGTCCAGCCCCATGGATGTACATGTTGTCTTTAGGTCAAACTGACAAAACAACCACAGAAAATCTGAACCAAGTCATGTGACCCCCATACTGCCCTACAAAGGCAAAAGACCTTAACTTCGATTTTGTTCAAAAATGAGTTATTGATTTTTTTTGGACATTCAAGACATCCTTTATCATGTGTATACGTATCTTGAGTCAATTTAGTTGTTTTTCTGAGAAAATAATGAATTGTCTTAACAGTAACTTCAAAAACCCCTGGAGAAACCAAGGCAGAGCACCTTATATCACCAGTTACCCCTATTTGACTTTGTTTGGAACACTCAAATTGAGTTAGGGCGTTCTGCCTTTGTTTAACCACGCATCAGTATAAAGTTACAATGCTGACTGGGAGTTACATAGTGTTTTGCCTTTACGAACAATATAAATATAAAAACTATTACGCTATGTCTAGCGTTCTCTTACGTTACTGAGCATAGCAAACTGTGGTACGAGTACCAGTAGTGGTTCTCAGGCTCCCTCTAGTGGTACACAGAGGAAGTTACCGCATTTTGCTTTGGTTTGACTTCTCACGTTTTGCAGAGACATGCAAAGGCAGAGTACGCTAACTTCGAAATAGGGGTAAAAATCAAGTTTGAGCTCACAATTTTTTTAATGTAGATAATTTTCATTGCTAAAACATCTAATTGCCAAATTTCCAGTGTCCTATCTATAATTAATTTGGCTGGACAAATAAAAAAACTTTAAAGTCAT
Source organism: Labeo catla (assembly GCA_012976165.1). Lineage (NCBI taxonomy): Eukaryota > Metazoa > Chordata > Actinopteri > Cypriniformes > Cyprinidae > Labeo > Labeo catla. The sequence goes on along the minus strand of VONZ01000636.1, from coordinate 422,922 downwards.
TTTTCTCATTTTCACACTCTAGCGAGTTAAGGTCTTTTGCCTTTGTAGGGCAGCATACTCCAAACAACCTCAACTATGATAATAATAACAGTTTGGATGAAAAATTCTTCCTCACGCCTCCTACAAGAGACTAAAGAACATGAAACATTGACTGTTGTTTTAAGTTGTTTTAATTAATTATTTAGTTAATTGTTTTATAATTAATGCATTGTTTGCACATTAGCAATGTGCAAAAAAGTGTTTATGTGGACACATATATGTGGTCAAGTTTTTAAAGTGGAGTGATTGTTTTCAGTGTTACTTACCAAACTGATCTGGATTCTTTAACCACAGGTAACAAATACTGAAGAACTTCATCTTCTTTCGTTTGTGCTCCAATAAACTGTTTTAGATCAAAAACATTCATCTTCTGCTCTGATGTCAGCAACACATAAACCAGAGCTGACCACTGTGAAGAGGAGAGTTTGGTTTTTCTTATTTCTCCAGATTTCAGATAACGCTGGATCTCCTGCATCAGTGAATCATCACCCAGTTCATTCAGACAGTGAAACAGATTGATTGATTTCTCAGCAGAGCGATTCTTCCTGATCTTCTGTTTGATGTACTCAGCTGTTTCCTCTTTGTTGTAGGAGCAGCTTTCTGTTTGTGTCAGTAGTTTTTGTATGAGAGTCTGATTGGACTCCACTGAGAGACCCAGGAAGAAACGCAGGAAAAGATCCAGATGTCCATTTTTACTCTGTAAAGCCTCATCCACAGCTCTCTCATGCAGCTCACATAGTAAATTACATTTCTTCTGGTTGAAAAACTTAAACAGACTTCGTTTTGTTCGATCAAACACATTGATGGAGTGGATTGTGAAGCAGAGGTGTGCATATAGAGCTGCTAGATGTTCCTGAAGGCTCAGATGAACAAAGCAGAAGACTTTCCCCTGATACAAGCCCAACTCCTCTCTGAAGATCTGAGTGCACAATCCTGAGTACACTGATGCTTCTGTCACATCAATGCCACACTCTCTCAGGTCTTCATCATAGAAGATCAGGTTGCCTTTCACAAGCTGCTGAAAAGCCAGTTTCCCCAGTTTGAGGATCATGTCTTCATCTGTCACTTTCTTCTCATAGTCCTTCTCATGTTTGATGTTGGTCTGAAGGATCAGGAAGTGTGTGTACATTTGAGTGAGAGTCTTGGGAATCTCTTCACTCTCTGCTTGACTCAACATCTTCTCTAGAACAGTGGCTGAGATCCAGCAAAACACTGGGATGTGACACATGATGTAAAGACTCCTTGATGACTTTAGGCATGAGATGATCCTGTTGGCCAGACTCTGATCACTGATTTTCTTCCTGAAATATTCCTCCTTCTGTGGCTCATTGAAGCCTCGTACCTCTGTCACTCGATGGACACACTCAGAGGGAATGAGATCAGCTGCTGCTGGTCTGGAGGTGATCCAGATGAGAGCAGAGGGAAGCAGATTCCCCACAATGAGGTTCATCAGCAGCACATCCACTGAGACTGAGTCAGATACTTTACACAGTTTCACTTTGCTTTTAAAGTTCAGAGACAGACGACACTCATCCAGACCATCAAAGATAAACATCACTTTATATTCATCACAGGATATTTTCATTTCTTGTGTTTCTGGGAAAAAGAAATTAAGAAGATCTAAAAGACTGAGTTTTTTGTTCTTCATTAAGTTGATTTCTCTGAAAGGAAGTGGAAATATGAGCTGGACGTCCTGATTCTCTTTCCCTTCAGTCCAGTCCAGGATGAACTTCTGCACAGAGACTGTTTTTCCAATGCCAGCAACTCCCTTTGTCAGCACAGTTCTGATGGGTTTGTCTTGTCCAGGTAAAGGTCTAAAGATGTCACTGCATTTGATGGCTGTGTCCTCTGTTGCTGCTCTCCTGGATTGTGTCTCAATCTGTCTCACCTCATGCTCATTATTGATCTCTCCCCTCTCTGTGATGTAGAGCTCTGTGTAGATCTCATTCAGCAGTGTTGGGTTTCCCCGTATTGCTGTTCCCTCATACAGACACTCAAACTTCTTCATCAGATTTGATCTAAATGTGTTGTAGACGTCATGACTATAAAATACATTTTCCACATTACTACATTAGCTAATGAGCACAATGTCTTATATATGCTGTATAATATTTTTAGATCATATCATGTTATACCTGAGAGCAGGCTGTGTATCTCCACTCTTACAATCTAATGGTTGAATCACAGATGCGTCACTCTTCATAGACACACAGCTGGGCTCTGCTTCTGATCTCTTCTTCTGAACTGGACTAAAACAGAGAAAGATTAAACTTCATCTTTTAAATGGCTCTATGCAACAATTCAACTATATATTTATCATGAAATTCACTTTAAAGTGCACTTTATAATTATTTCATACACTGTGTTTATACAAAAACGGTGAACTGAACTGTGATGATATGATAATATAAAATGTTGTGCTATAATCATTTTTGTACAAATGTTATACCTGAAACCAGGCTGTGTATCTCCACTACTAAAGTTTATTGGTTGATTCATAGACGTGTCTTTATATGTAGTGTCTTTAACTACTGTGTATTACATAAAAATAATAAATTGTTAGATACAATGTACCTATTCTGTTCATGCTGAATCAAACAACATTTTTGCTGCTGTTGAGACACAATTAAGGTTATAAAGAGGTTCAGTAGTATTATTTGGTTTTGGTTGGTCAATGTAACTACATTAATTAAAGATGTAATTACAGGAAGGTATTTTAAATAGAAATACAGTGTAAAAATATGAATGTACACAATCATTGTATCAGATAATTAATTTTGAATGTTGGTACATAGTAGTTAAAGAAACTTAAAATAAAGTGGGTCCATTAATCCTGGTAATTGCTGTTTATCAAGAAATCATTCACATTTATTTTTATCAAATTCACTGTAAAGAGCACTTTATAATCATTTTATACACTGTTCATATAAAAATTATGAACTGAACTGTTATATGATAATTTAAAAGGCCATGCTATAATCATTTTTATACATTTCTTTTTTTTACCTGAGACCAAACTGTGAGTCTCCACTGTTAAACATAATTGGCTCATTCATAGACTCTTCACTCTTCATAGACACACAGCTGGGCTCTGCTTCTGATCTCTTCTGATGAACTGAACTAAAACACAACAGATTTAATCCTTTATGATGAGAATCATCTTAATATAACAAAATAATAATCTTAATATACTTAATATACATCTTAATTGTAACGCCAAGCCAGCAGAGGGAGCTCTCACCCTAGGACTGCTTGCACGCTCCCTCTGCTGCTTCTACTGCTACTTCTTGTTTGGCACTATTTAAAGACTGACCATGTGCTCAAGACCTCGCAAAGTATTGCCAGTTTCACCTGCCTTACTGAGTGTTTCTTTATTACTCTGTTGGATTACCTGTTGCTGTCTTGCTTTGCTTTTGGTTTATTGAGTTTACGGATTACCCTTGTCGGATTGTTTGCCTGATTGGACTGACTTCACGGCATTTGACCCACTGCCTGTATTATTACTCTGCTGTTTGGATTACGTTTACATTTTGGACTGCTTTTCCGGTTATTGACCCTCTGCCTGTTTCCTCGTGTATGTTTGCTGTTGTTTCTAATAAACTTCTGCATCTGTATTCTAACGCCGCCTCAGCGTCCACGTTACATTAATATACTTAAAATAAGGTATTTGTATGAAAAACTCTTGTGGAGGCTTTATGGTCTTATTTATTTTTTTAATACAGAACTTTAAATACTCAAAATACACTTTTTTTTTTTATAACACAAAAGGTAATTTGATGTCTTTTAAATTATGACCTGTTTGTCAAATTGTCACAAGAGGATAATCTTGCACCATATTGATATAAAATGCAAAGAAAAAGAATATATGTTCCATTTGTTATTTACAGCAAGAAACATTACATACGTTATGACGTTTATATACAAAAAAGTAACTGCAGAGGGTTTTTTTTTTGTTTAATTAAAAAATGTTAAATAAAAATACACATATATATGTGAGTGTATATATATATATATATATATACACACACACACATACATACATACATATAAAAAAAAGAAAAAGAAGAAGAATTTGTGAGGATCAATACATTTTGAATTATTTACTGCTATTGTGTGAATAAGGTGTCAATAAAAAGTAACTAATCTCATTCAGAATATTTTAAAATGTATTATTAAATTATATAGATATTTGTGATAGGAATTTGATAGAACAATATTTTAAGAGGACAACCACATATACATCTACATTAATATGCATCTTAATATGCTTAATATAAGGTAGTTTTATGAAAAACTCTTGTGGAGGCTTTATGGTCTTATTTATGTTTTTTAAATACACAACTTTAAATACACAAAAATAAACTTTTTTTTTTTTCTTATCACACAAAAGGTAATTAGATGTCTTACTCAAAATGCCTGTATCCTGGGAAAACATCTTCATCTCCAGATGTCTGAGTTTCATCCATGATGGATTTCAACACTCTGATCTCCACCACTGACACTAGATGAAGAGACAAAAAAAAACTACAATAATTAAAGAGCCTTATTCGGGATTGTAAAGAATTGATCCTGTCTGTTTAAAATGGAAAAACGTAAAGTCTATACATTTACATTCACTTTTGTAAAATTCTTATCATTCAACTTAATCTCAAACCAAATTCACATGGTGGAGATTAAATTGCTGCAGTTCACATAGCTGATGGATTAGCAACAGTCAGTACAATAACAGACACTGGTGGACTCAATCTGTGGTTGAACAGTTTGAACAGGTCTGATGACTGTACTGTACCGCTGCTGTCACACACAGGTGTTGTGATGCTGATGGTGTCATATACAGACAAGTAGTCTGATTAAAAACTGGTCTGCTCACACTTATTTCAGACAATTGTATTTACACTGGAAAAATTAGTAGCTATCTGTTTCTAGTAAAAAATATAAGTTTACTTCATAGGCAAACCTTTCTATAATTCTATACATTTAAATATATTAATTTCTCTTTTTTAATATATGTATTTATATGTAAAATGAAAAATATAGTTTCTACTATGCTGTTTCGAAAACCAACAGACAGAATAAAACATTTAGAATTTGCGGTTAACGCGACCTTTGCATCAAACGGTACCTTGTAAATTGTAAATAATTATAATAATTTTAAAAATTCTAGTTAATCCAGTACATTACACATTTTAGGTAATAAAACCTGACTGCTTAGGATTACTTTTGGATTACTTTTGATCTACTTTTGACCTGTTTATCACATCGACTTAAATAGGATAATCTTGCACCATATTCATCTAAAAATGCAAAGAAAAAGAATATATGAAGAGTTCAGATGCAAAACCCTCTAAAAGCCACCTTAATCAAAAATGAGATAATGATACTGAGTTAATGCTTTCGACACATATTATCGTCCATCAAATACTATAACTTCAAAACTCCCAGCCTCAGCCCAAACAGAAGTACGGGTACTTGATAAAAATGCTTATTTTAAAGAAAAATGTCAGATGGATTTGCATCTGAACTCTTAATATGTTCCATCTGTTGTTATTTAAAGCATAAAACATTACATGTTCCCCTAAATTGGGTTTGTAAAGGAACTGCAGGTTTTTTTTTTTTTAATTAAATTTAATTGAATTTAAAAAAAAAGTTGAGGATCAATACATTTTGAATTATTTACTGCTATTGTGTGAATAATATGTAATCATTAAAAAGTAACTGTAATCTCATTCAGAGTATTTTAAAATGCATTATTAAATTATATAGATATTTGTGACAGGAATTTGATAGAATGAATTTTTAAGAGGATAACTACAGATTTGGTTTCAATCAGTGTTTGTCAAAGTGAAGAAATCAAAGAGAATTCAACTAATAAATAATGATCAAAGAAAAAAAAGAAGAAACATTTTAATTTATATTCTCACTTATACCAATAGTTATCTGAACAAATTCATTGTGAATAAATGTAGGTTTATCAAATATCCATAGATGTTCATTTATAAAGATCTCAACATTTGGCAACCACATTAGTAAGATCAGACACTGCACGTGATGACAAAAAGCAGAAATATAATGTCCGTGTCCACTGATGTATGCTGGAAATACTCAAGATTATTGAGAATTTGAGTGAGTGAACGTAAATCAGCCTTTGTTAGCTCTCTGATTGCTGACAGTTTATTGATTGTAATTGTGATATTAAACAACTTATATGTAAATACATTGAGAAAGTGATGACTTCCTTTTCTCAATCATAAAGGTGAAATATTCTCCTTATATTAAGAAAGGCCATGCATGAGTTATATATATATGAAATACATTTATTATATTTCATTTTACTTACAATGTAAAAAACAAACTCATTTCAAACTTTAACAACTGTGGAATACGTTGTAGCAACAGTAGGCTAGTTTAATTTTCACTGATCATTATATCAGTTACATAAAAGTTAAAAAAAAAGTTTACAGAACGTGAGCATAAAATATTAATATTTTGTAATCCCCGTTTGTCCATATTTAATCAGATTTTTTTTTGAGTGTTTTATGATTGAGTTAGTATTTTATGCTTACTTACATTACTAAGGAAGTTTCCTTGTGCTCCACATATGTTTTTTGTAGCATATACTGTATAAATGTTTATATTATGGATGCACCATATAATTTACCAAAAATGTGCCTTTTCTGATGATCTTAAATGTACCCTAACTGAATGAAAACAAGTGTTAACCATCTCAACTGTGCACCCTTTCACAGGTGTGAGACCATGCCTGACCCTGACACTGTCCCAGGTTCATCAAGGATTGAAACATCACCTTCAATGTCAGGTTCATGCAGAATTTGACCATCGCCTGCTCCAGGTACATTCGAAACTGATTTTTTGTTTAATGTTTGTACATAGATTCATTGCAATTGTACATAGATTCATGTGAAACTTGTATAATGCATACATTCGTTCCACACAGACTGATATATTTCAAGTGTTTATTTCTTTTCATTTTGATGATTATAACTGACTGCTAATGAAAACGTCTCAGGTTACTTATGTAACCCTGGTTCCCTGAGAAGAGAACGAGACACTGCGTCCTCTAGGGGTCGCTAGGGGGAACGCCATCTCTGTGACCCGTGTCTGAAGCCTGTATGCAAAAAAGACAACAGTGTTGGCCGGCAACAGCATATGACATCACTTCCAGCGAGACTCGTCACTGCCGGTGCGTCACTACTGGTGTGACCATAGCATAAAAGGACACCGGTAGAACACAACATTCGCTTCGAGGAACTCGAACTGCGTCCTCTAGGGGTCGCTAGGGGGAATGGTTATACCCACGCTGCCATGCTGAGGGGAGTGCATGCCATCATAGAGGCGAGCACTAAGTACCAACTGCCTTAAGCTTATTGGAGTTGCCCCTGAGACGTAGTGATGACTGTCAGTGACATTATCCCCTTCGGCCAAAAAGCCTGAGCTGCATACCCAAGACTTACCTGAAAAGGGTCGAATATGCTGGACCTGAGGTAGAGCTCAAAGCTTAGAATTAGAAGATATTCCATTAAGGGGATATGGCTAAATGCCTAAGGTTTCACCTAGGTTTGGCCTGTCACACAGGCTCTGCATAGGTTCCCTCAGAAACCGTCCTACAGAACATAGGTAGCAACAGTCTGCTCAGGATGCGTAAGTAGAGTGGTATCCAAGGTGTCCGGGAACAACCAACTCAGAGAATGGGCACAAGTTTGAGCGTGAACCCATATCATAGAGGGTGCGCATGAACTAGCGCAAGTATTACCGTTACTTTAGCCTGGCAGATGCTCACAAGGAGTGGGACCCAAGGTGACCGGGGTTTTAACCAACTCGAGAAAGGGTACGGGCCATAAGCATGTGAATCCCTACCGTAAAGGATTTTAGAATGGACGCAGAACAGATACCACAGATACCACAATGTGGATTTTAGAAAAGTGCCCCAGGGTTCACGTGTGCACTTACCATATACATGGATTTGAGAAAGCGCCCAAGGGTTCATGGAACCGATACACTTAACCAGCGTGAGAGGTCAGTGCATTGGGACAGGCTTCAAACTCCTGAGAGACAGGAGGAATACCTGATCCGCCAAGGGATGACAAGCTCTAAGAAAACCCTCCCGTAGCGAGGGGAGCATGGTCATGCCCTGTCAAGGAGGCCTTAGATGTGATTTGATCACAGGATATTAGATATCACAGCAGAGACGAAACCATCAACACTGTATGGATGCATAGAGAGCAGCAGCGTCCCCAGCCCTCGGGCTGTGTTGTGGGTGTACTCTTGAGGGGCAAAAGCCACTACCAATCCAGGCAGGCCTGTGCTTACTATCTTGATAGAAAGCGTAGGCCCCGTTCTAGCAAGGTCCGCAGAACCTCGTGAATAAGGGCCTAGACCATAGCCAATGCTCCTCAGAGCATTGAGAAGGGTTCCCACAGAAACACCTTCCACTCATACGATGGTAAAAAATAGCATGGTCAAGCCCACTCCTCAGAGGGGCGACTCACTAAATCACCAAGATGGTATGAGGATAGGTTTGTATGATGATTGGGTGGATACCCTGAAACAGGAAGCCCCTCAGGGCAGGAAGCAGACGGAGTGCCTCAGTTAGGAGGCCTCTAAGGCATACATGTCCAGTCAGGGGTGACCAGGAACCTTCTGCGAAGAAAAAACTTCTGAAGAGCTTACCTGGAGGTAGGGCCGTAGCCCTAGCTGTAGTGCTGTAGTGAGGACCTGAAAGCCAAAAGTGGCCATGATGTCTCCATGACGAAGGTAGATCCAAGGACAAGCAGGCCACAACCATAGTCAGAAGACCAGAGGGGGGTGCTTGAAGAGGACCTACCTAACAGACAGAAAACACAGAGACAGGTCCAAAAAATACAGCAAAAGGAGACTAGACACATAATAAAGGATCGCACTCACCCATCCGAGGTTCCTGCGCATGAATCAGAAATTCGTTAGAAGGTAAGATCCAGGTCCAGACCATCAGTAAAGGTAGCTTTATAACTATAAAAGCTAACCTAAAACATCACAGGTCCGGTAGGAAGCGCGCAGGAAGATGCCACCTAACCTCAGTCAGGTGGTAGCTGCGGGGGAATTGAGAAGGGTAAGAAAGGGTGGATGGAAAAACCCCTGAGTAAAGTGAGTAGATGTTTATTTTTTACTCTGGTCCAGGCGAGAGCGTTGTCTCATCTGGATCACTTCCCTCAGGTCTTGCCTACTTTCTCTCAGCCCACGCTTCCTCCTTGAACCACCCGCAGGTGGGGGAGGGGCGCAAGTTGCGACACTAGTCTTCTGAGCTTGTCTTCGTTCCTCAGAACACGACGAGTCAGGACCCCCGTGTTGTTCAGGCTCAGATCTGGACCTTCGAGGAATAAAAGTTTTGAAGGCAGCTGAGCGTGTCCTCGCCTCCCTGAACTTTTTGACCACCGTCTCAATGGAGGCACCGAAAAGCTCAGAGGGCGAGACCGGCGCATCAAGAAGAAAGCCCCTCTCTTTCTTCCCGAGGTCAGCCAGGTTCACCCACAGATGTCTCTCCTTAACCCTTTCACTCGTGAGTTTAAAATATTCTATCTGACCCCCCAGAGTGAGTTTTTTTTAGGCGACCGTTATTTTAGAATGTTCGCTTTATTGTTTCCATGGCGACGTGTCATGATTGACACTGCAGCCACTATAGCGCTGTATGACAGATGTATCGCTTTTATTTTGTTTTTCCTTTTTTATTCAAAATATTCACACACTTGCTTACCATGTCTTCAACTATCTGATATTCCGATTCACGACTATGTGTAAGTGAGTGTAATTTGCCGTTTTAAAACCTTTATAAATGATCTGGATCGTGATCTATAACGTGAGATGGGCGCCGCCATGTTTGTTTGCGCTGCCGTTCAGAGAGTCCTGTCAGCCGGATTTACAGCACGTAAATTCACCAGTTTCTCCCGAAATACATGCAAGTAAGTAGCTGGTGAAGTCGGAAAGGAATGGAGTGAATTATATCCTTACTTACATTATGTGTATCTGATATAAATCAAATACGTCGGCAAATTATACTTGAATGGATTGTTATTGTGGCTTCCATAGACATCAGTGTGTATTTTACAAACTCTAAATATATTGTTTTATTAGTACTTATGTGTATTTAAATTCCTGAAACCTAAAATAACTGTTAAGTCGTTGAAAACACTGCTCAATTGTGATTATATGACAAGCGCAGCAAGCGTCTCTTTGTAGCTCAGTGCCAGCCAACGCGCGAAAACCCAGTTTGAATTTGGCAGTTGCGTGACGTCACCGAACGTTCTAAATCCCATATGTGGGACCGTACTCCCAGGGGCACAGAAAATAGAATCCCATATATGGGACTGTACCGCTCAAAGGGTTAACCACCATGGCCCCCATGGACCTGCCCATGGCAGTGGCGGCCTGCTTAGTGGCATGGAGAGCAAGATCTGTGGTGCTGCGCAGCTCAGACACCTCATCAGGGGAAAGACCCTGACCTTTTTCCAGATCTTTCAGCAGATCAGCCTGGTAGGCTTGAAGCACCCCCATCGTGTGCAACACACCCACAGCCTGACCTGCTGCTGCGTACGCCTTGCCATTCAAACGAGATGTTACTTGGAGGGGTATGGATGGCAAGGAGGGAGTTTTAAGAGAAGATGTTTCACCCATAGAGAGATAGGTAGCCAGCGTCTCTTCTACAGGGGGCATCTTCTCATAGCCATATTCACGCATCCCCTCAATATTAGCATAATTAGAATGAGGAAAATTATGGATGTGTGAAGAATATGGCTTTTTCCATACCTTCTCGATCTCTGTATGGAGAGGTCAGGTCAATGCAGCTGTATACCAGGACGTTTTAGAGCACTTCATGCTTCCTGCTGCTGACCAACTTTATGGAGATGCAGATTTCATTTTCCAACAGGACTTGGCACCTGCACACAGTGCCAAAGCTACCAGTACCTGGTTTAAGGACCATGGTATCCCTGTTCTTAATTGGCCAGCAAACTCGCCTGACCTTAACCCCATAGAAAATCTATGGGGTATTGTGAAGAGGAAGATGCAATATGCCAGACCCAACAATGCAGAATAGCTGAAGGCCACTATCAGAGCAACCTGGGCTCTCATAACACATGCCATCCTGCAGTAATTCAGGCAAAATGAGCCCCAACTAAGTATTGAGTGCTGTACATGCTCATACTTTTCATGTTTATACTTTTCAGTTGGCCAAGATTTCTAAAAACCCTTTCTTTGTATTGGTCTTAAGTAATATTCTAATTTTCTGAGATACTGAATTTGGGGTTTTTATTAGTTGTCAGTTATAATAATCAAAATTAAAAGAAATAAACACTTGAAATATATCAGTCTGTATGGAATTAATGTATACATTACACAAGTTTCACTTCTTCAATGGAATTAGTGAAATAAATCAACTTTCTGAAGATATTCTAATTATATGACCAGCACCTGTATACATATTCATCAGATTTTACATTTTGAACTGATATATAATTTCTTATGATTTCTAAAGTGTGATAGGGAAAAAGGCAACAAAGAAAGTCTTTAGTGACAAAAGTTAAGAACTTATGATGTAGATTTTTTTTAAGTTGCACTCTATACATATATTAATCTATTACTTTTCCTATAATTTGTAAAACAAAAATATGGTAAAATATCTATTTAGGAGTCTTAAACCTTTCCAACGATGTATAGTTTGTCATGATTAGATTAGGATTTATTTGTAATAAGGTGAAGTAAACTGTGGCATCCCACAGAGTCGACGGTGACAGTTAAAGGGTTAAGCTCCATATATGGTGATTTCGGAGAGGAGACGGGGTGAAGACACACTATACGCACAATCTTTCCCTGACTGGGCTTTATAAAGGGATTTTTGCACAGGTTCTAGCATATGCATTGTTTTATAAATCTTTATAAAACTTTGGATCTACCAACCCAAAAAACATGAAAATAAACCAGTATTTTATTTTTATTTTTTTTTATCATTTCTCTGCAAGCTTGTGAAAAAACAAGCCTCTTAGATTTTGCTCCCCCATGATGTAGAAATGGGATCTAGTTATAATATTACCACCCCTTAATCTGCACGTTTCCACCCACAGTGTCGTCATTCTATTGTTGACACCTGCATCTTATATTACATCTTGTATAAAGGGATATAATAGGTCTCCTTTAAGCTCAAGAGATGCACATGCACCTGTTCATCATCCTGTGAAACAGAACCTTTTCTCTGTTGTGACACACTGGACTAAACGGTTCTCTGCTTATGCTGTTTGTTCCAGACATGGAGGTGGAAATACTGGATTACTCTAGATTGCACACATACAGTCACATACAGTCTGACTGACAACAGTTTTAAAATTAAACTGTATGTTCTATAAACTCAAGGCATCAGCTAATTCAATACAAGGTATTACACAGACTTTACTATTCTAAAACAAAGCTTAGCAAATTCTATCCTTCCATCTCCCCCATAGGTGATTAGTCTAAAGTTGTCAACGGTACCCTGGCACATTTGTTTCTGGTTCTGTGTACAAATTCAGAGTTTTTGGCTAGAAATCTTCCAGTTCTTTGCCAAGGTTTATAACTGTGTTGTACTTCCTGACCCAATGATAGCAATTTTGGGTTGGTCATATTTGCTTGAGTCTCTCAGCACAAAGGTATGTGGAAGAAAAATGTTAGGCTTCTCTCTTTTTTGACTGGTTAACTGGACTTCCTTCTACTTTACATCTGGAAAGAATCAGATACACCATCTCTGGGAACTCTGAAAAAACTGACAAAATGTGGGAACCAGTTTTTGCTTTTCTGTTGAACTACAAGGATTAATGTATTCAAATATTTTAGATTGGTAACAATCATTTTTTATAACTATTGTAATTACTTCTTGTAGTATATGTTGGTCTTGTCATTCTCCTTTTTTGTCTTATTTTTGTGCTTCATTTTACATATTGCACAGATTGTTGTTATATGAAGGGTGTGTCTGTCTGTTATAGGTTGTTTGCAATCACGCGATTCTGAGGACACGTGAAATGCAGCTGGAGGTCAGGAAGTGATTTTTCTCTATAGGAATCAATAGCAGAATTTCAAAATGACTATGTTTTCAGTTGTTTATGGAAATCGGTCAAATCGAGAAGTTTTATTTCATATCGTGTTTAAACATCTGCTGTTGCAAAAGGAGGAAAAGACAAGAAATTCAATGAAAAAAAAATTGGGAAAAGTGGCTTGTAAACCTGCGTCTGCAGTCAGGACAAGAGTCAGATAATGCTTGTGTGTGCAAATGTTTAATAAAAGATTAATAATATTAAGATATGAAGAAATATATAAATAGATACAGGGTGAGACAGTGAGAATTCACTCAATGCTAAATGCCACACGTACATACAATGCAAATAAGATATTATATTTGCAGTTGATTACAATTGAACCTAGTGAGATTGCGATAAATTGGAGTCACAGCTTTTTTGTGACTATATGAAAGCGCTGTTTGCTCGCTTTCTAGGCTATAATCAATTCAGAATTTGAAAAAAGTTTCGCTTTACATGCTTCTAACAGGACCAATGGTCAAAAACCCTGTACAGCAGTAGTTTTAGGAGTGACGTATACCCTGCATCCTTCATATAAATGTGGGAATCACTTTCAAAAGACTTTGTTTGCTATCAGGCTTAGTTGCATAGTTTATTTCCACTGCCTCGATGACAGGCAATTGAAGCAGCTATTTGAATTTAGTTGAAAAATCACTCCTCTTCATAACACATGGATCACATCCAACATATGTTGTGATTTTCTGTTTATACGTTTCTCCTGTACAGTACAGACATTCCTCCATCTCATCCGTTCTGCTTTTTCAGTCACTCTTGAAACTTTGCTGCATGTGCAGGGTTTTGTGGCTATTGGTCCTGTTAATAGCACGTAAAGCGAAACTTTTATTCAAATTCCGAACTGATTATAGAAAGCGAGCAAACGTCTCAGGTTACGTATGTAACCCTGGTTCCCCGAGGGAACAAGACGCCATGTCCGAAAACGCTATGGGAATGCCTTCAGCGTGACTGCGCTCTGAATCACATGTGTAATCAGTCCAATGAAAGAGCGAGATGTCACAGGCGGGTGACGTCACCAACCAGGAAGCTATAAATACATGTGCGACGGAAGCCGGCGTCAGCTTCAGGAGGGAAGCAGCGCTTGCAGGGATACAGGATGAAGGCCTCGAGATGCGGCGTCTCGTTCCCTCAGGGAACCAGGGTTACAAACGTAACCTGAGACGTTCCCCTTCAGGAACTCGAGCAGCGTCCGAAAACGCTATGGGAACGAGATGCCCACGCCGCCAGAATCCAAGTCCCTGCCTAGAAAGAGCTAGGACGAAGGACGGAAGAGCCAGGAGTGACTCGCAAGTCCAGGTCATAAAACCTGACAAACGTAAGGGGCGTGGACCATCCCGCAGCATTACAGATGTCCTGCATAGAGACACCTTCGAGAAAGGCCTTGGAGGCAGAACCACTCCGGGTTGAGAGAGCCTTGACCCCTAAAGGAGGAGGGAGACCAGAGGACTTATATGCGCAAGAGATAGCATCCACAATCCAACGGCTCAAAGTTTGTTTGGTGGCCGGAATACCTCGTTTAGCCGGACCATAGTAAACGAAAAGTTGATCAGATTTTCTCCACATGGCGGCTCTGTGGACATATGTGTCTAGCGCTCGAACTGGACACATACAGTTTAGCTTCTGCTGGTCGGGCTCCCGGAAGGGAGGAGGACAAAAGGCCTGTAATACAACTGGCCGTGGTGCTGAGGAGGGGACTTTAGGGATATACCCCAGACGAGGGTGCAGAAAGGCCTTAGCCAGACCTGGCGCAAAGTCCAGAAAAGAAGGGGGTACTGAAAGGGCCTGAAGATCCCCAACTCTCTTTAGAGAAGTAATCGCGATAAGCAAAACTGTCTTAATCGTAAGGTGACGATCAGAAATCTGTTCAATTGGCTCGAAAGGAGGCCTACAGAGAGCCTCTAGCACCAGCGACAAGTCCCATGAAGGAACACGAGAACGTACAGGAGGCCTAAGCCTCATCGCACCGCGGAGGAAACGTGAGACAAGGGGGTCTTTACCCACTGAGAGACCACCGAGAGGGGCGTGGTAGGCTGCAATGGCCGCCACGTAGACCTTCAGGGTGGAGTGGGATAACCCTGCAGAAAGCCTGTCCTGCAGGAACTCCAGCACTGTACCAACTGGGCAGTTAACTGGGTCCTGCTGGTGGCGTCCGCACCAAGAAGTGAAAAGCTTCCACTTCAAGGCGTAAAGTTTCCTCGTAGAGGGAGCTCTAGATTGGAGGATGGTCTCAACAACCTCGGTTGAGAGACCGGAAGCTAAGAGGTGTGCCCCCTCAGGGACCACACCCAAAGCTTCCACAACTCCGGGCGAGGGTGGAACACAGTGCCCCCCGCCTGTGAGAGGAGATCCCTCCTGACAGGAATCTCCCACGGAGAGCCGTCGAGGAGAGAAATCAGGTCCGAGAACCACACTCGGCCTGGCCAGTACGGGGCTACTAGGAGGAGGGACACCCCGTCCCGGCGCACTCTCTCTAGAACTCCCGGGAGCAGAGCGATCGGGGGAAACGCGTACAGACGAAGCCTCGGCCACGTCTGTACCATGGCATCCAGCCCCAGGGGAGCTGGATGAACTAGAGAGTACCAGAGGGGACATTGCGTGTTCTGCCTTGTGGCAAAAAGATCCACTTGGGCTGGACCAAAAACTCTCCATATCTGCTTCACCACCTCGGGGTGAAGCATCCATTCCCCGGGCCTCGGCCCCTGTCTTGACAGGATGTCTGCTCCCACATTGAGATACCCCGGCAAGTAAACCGCTCTCAGCGAGAGGAGTTTGCCCCGGGACCACACAAGGATCTGGTGCGCCAGCTTGTACAAGGGGCGCGAACGCAGACCTCCCTGGTGGTTGATGTAAGAGACCACCGCTGTGTTGTCGGTGCGAACCAACACATGACGGTCTCTCAGGTCCGGGAGAAAGTTCTCAGCGCTTGAAACACGGCCAGCATCTCCAGGCAATTTATGTGCCATGTGAGTTGGTGACCTCTCCACAGACCGTGGGTGGTGTGGCCACTCATGACTGCACCCCAACCGGTGAGGGAAGCATCTGTTGCTAGCGTTACGCGGCGACAAGGAGCTCCCAGCACCGGGCCCTGAGATAGGAACCAGGGATTCCTCCACATGTCCAAGGCACGTAGGCATCACGTGACCTTGATCATGCGAAGCGGGTTTCCCCTCGGGAAGAAACCCCTGGTTTTGAGCCACCACTGTAGGGGTCTCATGTACAGCAGGCCAAAAGGTATCACGTTGGACGCAGCTGCCATCAGACCCAGCAGTTGTTGAAACTGCTTGACAGTGAGTGACCGGCCTTCTTTGACTCTCCTGACTGCAGCGAGGATCGACTCTATCCGAGCAGGAGACAAACGTGCCTGCATCGTGGTCGAATCCCACACCACACCTAGATAAGTGGTTCTCTGTAATGGAGACAGCACACTTTTCTTGGCGTTCAGTCTCAGCCCCAACTCTTTCATGTGAGCGAGCACAACATCTCAATGCTGAGCCGCTAACTGTTCCGACTGAGCTAGGATTAACCAGTCGTCGATATAATTTAGTATGCGGATGCCCTGGAGTCGCAACGGAGCCAGAGCTGCATCCACACACTTGGTGAAAGTGCGGGGGGAGAGTGCTAGGCCGAACAGAAGAACCTGATATTGGTATGCTTCGCCCCTGAAAGCAAACCTCAGGAACTTCCTGTGTTGAGGAAGGATGTAGACATGGAAGTACGCGTCTTTTAGATCTATCGTCACAAACCATTCCTCGGACCTGATTTGTGACACAACTTGCTTGAGAGTAAGCATCCTGAACTTCAGCTTCATGACTGAGCGGTTCAGAACACGAAGATCTAAAATGGGACGTAGGCCCCCTTCCTTCTTCGGAACAATGAAATGTAGAACCCGGACTCCCTGTCGTGAGGAGAGACCACCTCAATGGCCTCCTTCCTCAGAAGAGAAGCTACTTCTTGTTCCATTACCAGACCCTGCTCGGGGCCCACCAAGGTGGGGGAGACCGCGACGAACGGCGGCGGAGGTGCGCCGAACTGTATTCGATACTCTCTTTCTACAGTGTGCAGGACCCAAACAGACACATTGGGCAGTAGTTTCCACGCTGCCAAATGATCTACTAAGGGAACCAGTCTCTCGAGACTGGTCTCTGGTGTTTGTTGAGCCGCTAGAACGGTGTCCTGTAACGGTTCCCCGGCAGGAACCCTCGGGGGTGGCGAGCTCCGCGGTCCCGCTACGTTTCCGGGTGGAAGAAACCGAGGTGTATGCTCGCTGGAGGCCGCTGCGCCCTGAAGCACCGGCAAGGTTAGCAGAGTGGTCTCCTGAGGGCAAGGGGGGGGCGGACACCGAAGAATGCGGTGCACCCCGCCTTTCCCCCCCTGGGGCTGCCCCTAGCGGCCCTGAACTGTCAGGACCGCTTAGTCGAGGACTTCTTCGACTGCAGCACGACCCTCAGGTCAGGCCTCGCCTTGGAAGTCCCCGACTTAGAGCGTACGACAACCCGCTCTCGATGGGGAGGAATGCGAGTGGCCACGCTCTGTTTCTGTGCATCACAATATGAGGAGCTGGTAGACGGCCGAGGCTGCTCCCGCCCAGCAGCCTCACGAGCTGGATGGCGGAGAGGGAGGAACCGCTGGACACCGCCGCTTGTTTACGAGCCTCCTGGTACCTGTTGACGACCGAGTTGACGGAGTCGCCGAACAGGCCAGAAGGCGAAAGCGGGGCGTCCAAAAGGAAGACCCTGTCCTTTTCTTTCATATCGGACAGGGTCAACCAAAGATGTCTCTCCGTGGCCACTAGGGCTGCCATTGACCGCCCAATAGCACGAGCGGTCTCCCTAGTGGCGCGGAGAGCAAGATCAGCGGTTCTCCTAATCTCCGTGATGTCAGAGTCCTTTATCTCTTCCCCCTCATCCAGCTCTTTCAGCAGGTCAGCCTGGTATGCCTGCAACACAGATATAATGTGCAGACACGCACCAGCCTGACCTGCCGCCGTAAACCCTTAGCCAACCAACGCTGAGGTGACTCGCAGCGGTTTGGTCGGCAATGCCGGAGCCTTAAGAGACGATGCCGAGCCAGGGGACAGATAGCTGGCGAGTGTCTGTTCCACCCGTGGCATTGCTCTATAGCCGCGCTCGTCCAACCCCGCAACGCTGCCATAGTTGTAGGAAGCAGGGATGAACAAGTGCGCTAAAATTCCACAACCTTGACACCTCAGTGTGGAGATCAGGAAAGAAAGGAAGGCTCCGGTGGGCTGAAGGTGGCCGAGACTGCAGAAATCTCTCATCTAATCTGCTTTTCTGGCGCTAGGCCTGTGACTCGGCGGGCCAATCTAATTTTAATTTCTCCACCGCACGAGTCACAACCTCCAGCAGCTCCTCATACTGCACAGACTGGGGCATTTCTTCAAGGATCTCGACATCACCCCCCTCGGAGGATGATAGTCGGACCGTCGAGCCCGTTCCCCGGGGGGAAGAAACCGCAGTGCGGGCTTCTGAATCCGCGGAACGGGCTGCGGATCTGCTGGGTGAGGCAGAAGATAGGGGGTCACCCGTCTCCATACCCTCCAGCAGATCCAACTGCGATCCCCACAAGTGCAGTGCCTGCTCCGCCTCGGCGGAAGCGGGACCAGACCCGTAGGGAACGCTGGTGAAGGCTCCCTCCTCAAAGAGAACCTTCCGGGAGTGGAGCGTGCACATCGGGAGAAGATCGCAGTGCGGGTAATCGGCCCCCTCGAGAGCCGATGCCGCATGCCTCACTCTCTGACAAACCACGCATAGAGCGTGTGTATCCCCACTCGTGATGTAGCGAGGGCAGGGAGGAACACACGCTCTAAAACATGGTTTGTCTACATGCTTGGACTTTTCTTTTTTCTTCCCAGACATTGTGCTCAAAATAAAAGTGGTGCAAACTAGCGACCAAAAACAAGCACAAACAACACAGACACAGAGCGCTGCTGAAAGACAGAAGCTGACGCCGGCTTCCGACGCACGTGTATTTATAGCTTCCTGGTTGGTGACGTCACCCGCCTGTGACGTCTTGCTCTTTCATTGGACTGATTACACATGTGATTCAGAGCGCGGTCATGCTGAAGGCGTTCCCATAGCGTTTTCGGACGCGGCTCGAGTTCCTGAAGGGGAACAGCATATTCCATATAGTCACTAAAAAGCTGTCACTCACTTCAATTTTTTGCAATCTCACAATGTTCCGTTAAAATCAATGACGCTCTCAGAACTACAAATATAAAATCTTACATTGTGTCTATACGTGTGGCGTTTAGCATTAGGTGAATTCTCACTGTCTCACCCTGTATATATTTATATATTTCTTTATTAATATCTTAACATATTATTATATCTTTTCTTAACCATTTGCACACACAAGCATTGTCCGACTCTCCTCCTGACCAGACGGAGATTTACAAGCCACTTTTTCCTGCGCTTTTCAGTCAATTTCTTTCCTTTCCGCCCTTATAAACAGCAACTTTTCATACATGATAAAAGATATTTTGTGGTTTCTCGGTTTGACCAATTTGAGCATCCATAAACAACACAAAACATAGGCATTTTTGAGTTTCTGCTAGTGATTCCTATAGAGAAATATCACTTTCTGCCCTCCAGCTGCATTTCGTGCCACAGCAATGACGTCATGTGCAAACAACCTATTGTTTGTTTTTCGTGTCTGCAAAAACCATAATAAAAATATTATTTAAATAAAAATAAATAATGGAACTGGAGGGTTGAAAACCAATAAAGACATTGTACTTCTGTTACAACACCCTCATTAGAGTCATTTGTTATTCCAGAAGATGACGATAGTAATCAATCATCTGACTGGTCAGTTTGAATCTCTTAGATTTGGCTGTAAGTCACATGGTCAAACATGGGGATAAAGAAAAATTAAACTCTTGCTCGTCTATTAATTTCTTTGGCTCTTTGCTTGGGACTTTTCTCTTCTTCGCTACATAGGTGAGACACAAGTCCTGAATAGTATCTCTTTTCTCTCTTTTCCTTTATAAAGCTAAACATTATTTCTATTGCTTTGTCCCCTTCTCTTTCAGATAACGTGGTAAGTTTGCATTAAGTCTGTTTACCATTATGTAATATACATGTTTTGAACACTGGTCTCAAACAAAAATGATATAATGACAATATTATTATAAGAAGAACCTATAAAGTCTGAAGTTATTCTTATTGGAGCTTGCTGTTTATTCACTAAATGTTAGGCAGGTGTTTTTAACAATTAAAGTTGTGATTTAAATAGTACCATGTTATGTACTTAAAGTTGGCATGTGTCCAATTAAATTAAGTATTATTTATGTCTCTCGTTGTATAGTCATTTAAAACACCTTAATTCTGTATTTTATTATATATAGAATCATCTGTCCAAGTTTCTGAGGATGATCTTCTTCAAAAGTACTTCAGAGATGGAAACAGCTTCAGTGTCATTCTGGATTTCATGGCATTGAAGCACAACATTAAAATGAGCCTTTGTACCCTCAACTATCCCTCAACCCTCAACAAACTATACAGCAAAACGTTCTCTAAGTATAGTTCGAGTTTTACTTTCACTTTCAAATTAGCAGAATTCAGCATCTAGCAATTGTTTGTTTTTAGTTTGTTTCAGTTTTCCCTCTTTTCTTCACTTTCCTCCATTTTAAGTAGCTTGTAAAAGTGTTGTGCACATTTTACTTTCACTTTTCAAGTAGTGGCATTAATGTAATGTAATGAACTTTTATTAACAAAACAAATAAAAATACACCATGTTATATGCCTAATATAAAACAATTACTTACACAAAGTTTAAATAGCCATGTAACCAAATAAATAAGAAACTTCCACTATCAACTTAAATAAATGGTAATAATCAAAAGCCTTTTCAAAATCCAACATAGTTTATAACAGGCACGTTTGCATTTTGTTTTGAAACTTTTGGTTTTGCCATGGTTTTGTCTTTCTCACCTCTCTCTTCTTGTCAGTCAGCTTGACTCACTCTCTTCAGGTGATAAATGAAATCTGATCTATGATGCGACTGTTGTTCAGCACACTGCATTGAGCAGCCACATTCAGTTTTAACTGTATTGTGTGTTCTCTAACTGAACTAAATGATCAATCAAAACAACAAGTTCTTCTTCAGGTGACTGACAGATGAAGCAGCACATACTACCGTTTACTCTGTATTGTTTAATTAACTCTTTGATTTAAGACTTTTTCAAGGCCTTAATGTGTGAGATTATTCTGAAAGCAAGACTCTTCTCATGCAAATACCTCACTTTGTATGTTGTGAATGTTTCACAAATCACCGTTCTGCTTGTGCTTGTGAATATCTTATTGTATTCACAGAGACCAGAGCTATGTTGTTATTTTTAAATGCTGAAAATGCTCACCATCTGCCTAATTCATAAACACATTTATTGCTTCTTAAAAATAATGACATAGCTCTGCTCTCTGTGAATACAGTCAGAGACAATGGTAACTTTAGCCTCTTTTTTTTTTTAGCTAACATTGACAAAATATAACGTGCAATACTTACATGTTCTGTATTTAACGTTGGAAAATGAACAGTTGGTATTAGAGCTACACTGTTAAAAATAAACGCTATTTTACATGTAAATGTCTGTATTTTTAGTTTTTTTTTCATTATATGATTAAATACTTGTTGTTTTACAGATATTTTCTGTATTTCATAGTTCCACCATTAAATTTACAGATAATTGCTCTTATTTTGATATTACATACATTTTCTGTTTTTTAAAAGGAAGTTTTCTGTATTTTTACAGAGTAATGTGTAATTTAACTTAAAATGTCATGTAATAAATACAGATTATTCCTGTAAAAATAAGAAAAAATTGAACCACATATCATTTACTCAGTGTTTTTATTCCTATTGTAAGTCGTTAATTATTTGAAGGTTAATGAGAGGTTTTAAGTCAAATAATAGTATTTGTACATACAGTAGCCTACATCCCAGCAAACACAGAACGTTCCCCTAACATTCCCCTATGGTTCCTGTTTGGTTCTTGGTTCCCAGAACGTTCCCTGCAGGTAATTTTTAGGTTTTATTTTTATAACCTACAGAGAACGTTCCCGGAACGTTCCCTGAAGGTTATTTTTAGATTGCATTTTTACAACCTACAGGGAACGTTCCCAGAACGTTCCCTTACAGGTTATTTTTTGGTTTAATTTTATAACCTAAAAACAACCTTCCCAGAACGTTTCCTGCAGGTTATTTTTTGGTTTATTTTATAACCTAAAAACAACCTTCCCAGAACGTTCCCTGCAGGTTGTTTTTAAGTTTTATTTTTATAACCTAAAAAGAACCTTCCCAGAACGTTCCCTGCAGGTTATTTTTAGTTGTCATATCCGTGTAAATTAACAAAAACGTGGCAGATCTTTCTGATCATTCTAATGCTGAAATGTATTCTTTTTCATCATAAACAAACTATTTTTTGCAGAATTTCATGTCTGAAATAAGCATTTAATAAAGTGCAGACATCAAAGTGGTCAAATCGCATTATAATTATAGTATAATTCCAATTAAGCCAAGGTTAAGCATAGTCAGAAAATCATATCATTAAGACTGGGTTTGTTTGTATATTTCTTTTCTGCGCGCCTCTGATATGCACGCGCTTCTCCAGCACGCGCTCAATCCTGCCTTCCACAGAAAGCCGCGCACTCGCGTAATTTAAAAATTAACGGTCATTTTGTTTTACTGACTGACTAACATTCGTTGATTGATCGCTTTAATGAATAATTACTTATAATTAATATATATACGAGAGTAAATATTGTGATTTCAGGGAAATTTGACACGTCTGATTGAAGAGAACATGATGTTAACGGAGAAGTGTAATATTATTCTAAGTAAAGTAAAATAAATGTTATTCGTTTTCAATGTCTGTAAAAATAAAATTCACATTTTTAAAATCCAATATTTTGTTGAAGTCAGTGTTATTTGGTGCTTTAATAAACAAAATCTGGGTTATGATACCTCTAATCTTATATATTAACGAATAAAACTAATCTAAGATATTAAAGGATAATTAATGTCATTTTATGGTGGCTAAATGTGCTCTAAATATCTATAAGGATTAAACAATAGTTTAAAACAAGACATGGTTTGTAGTAGTGATTATTGAGGTCCACGTCCGTCGGTCTTCCATGCTGCTTACTACGGGACGCGGGAGTGCTGACGTAAGGCAGCGGTATCGGAGTGAAGAGGTTAGGAGAACGTTCTGGGAACCTTCTAGGAACATAAATAGAACGTTCCCTATTGGTTAGCCAGGAAAGTTTTCTTAACGTAAATAGAACGTTCCCTGTAGGTTAGGGGAACGTTCTGGGAACCTATCGGGAACGTTCTCGGTAACCAAAAATTGTTAGCTGGGATGTATGTGCCTGCGCACAATCCGCTCATTAACGCAGATTCAAATTTGCTGCTAGTTTAACACCACCCACGACGGTTGGCTGAGTTGTTTCTGTATTGGACAACAGGGATGGAACGGCGCGTGGGAATGATTTGAATTTATTTCAGGCCATCTATTCGGAAATGTGTGAGAAAATAACACGCTCTTTTTTCAGTGAATCTGTTTCACCAACTACAACAGATTCGGACAATACTACAGCAGACATCATGACAACCACTGAGGTAAGTCTTTCATACAACATGGAAACGATATTTTTATAGTGTAGCTGCGCATTTGTGTTATTTAGTTTTGAAGCTAACATTAGCATTTCTAAACAAGCTTTAGTTAAGTTGTTATTCGTATCAAAATCCGTTTGAGTGTATATAACGTTAAAGTCTTTGTTTATCCGGAAGTACCTGGCAGTTTTTCAAACTCTTAAAATGCAGGACATTTTGAAACACTGAACGGGGCTAACGTTACCTAAGTTATATCAAAAATGTTTTTAGAGCGAATTCAGTAGCTGTACACTTTATTGATTATGAATATGAACGCAGCGTGATAACATTAAATCGCAAGGTAGGCGCTTTCCCTCTTTCATATTCCCCTGTACATATATATTTTTTTAAAAGTACTCAGAATTTGGTCCTTCATTGTCACTAATGTGTTTTGTAATGGTTTTCTATGGGAAAACGCTCAATCTAACTTGCAATTAAAAAGCGTTGCATTCACATTCTGGGCGCATTTGCTCGCCTACATTTATATTATGCACGTGTAAGTGGATATTTTAGTCTTATACGTGATAATAATTGTTATAATCTTTGTGCTCTGATTAGGAATGAAAAGCGCATCTTGAGGCCTGAAGCTGAGTAAACAGTCATTACATATGGGATCGTTGATTATGAAAACTGCATCCATCCTGGACAGATACACTGCTACTGTAGGCAGTAATATGATGCAGCTAAGTCAAAGTAAGTAATATAAATTTACTTTCTATAAATTGAGCTAAAGTCACATGGTGGACCAAAACATCACTATTAACCTTTCCTGCTCAGCTTCCAGATCACTGTCTCAGTGGAGTATAGACTGTATTTCATTCAGACATTATAAAGTACTAAATTATTATTATTATTTTTGGTTTCAGGTCATGTGGAAAGACTGTGGAGATCTACAGCAGATACGCATGGCAATTCAGGTGTGGAACTTTTGTTATTATTGACATTATTATTATTATTATTATTATTGTTGTTGTTGTTGTTGTTGTTGTTGTTGTTGTTGTTGTTAAATCTGTAATCAGCATAGACAAGTTTTTTCATGCCATACGATAATACAACAAATTCTGTATTTTCTTTTCATGCAGCTGTTTGCTTCTTTCTTTTTTTTAAATGGTTCTTTGTGTATAATTTTCAGCTTCTGTGTAGTAAGGGGTGAATAAATTAACCATTAGTGTAATTAAAATCAGTGTAAAACGGCCGCATGAAAAGATGTCTGTGAAATTTATTGTTTGACAATCATTGTCATTTTATGCAGAAGCAAAAGTTTATAGCTAAACCCTAGTGTTACCTTTATGCTTTCTACATTACATTTTTGAATAATCAGAATGTTGGTATACCCACTTAGATGCATTTTATGCCTCAACAGATCTTGGACTCCAAAAGTGATTTGCAGAAGACATCTTGGAATGCATGGGGGTGAGTAAAACAAGACAATTTTCAACTTTGGGTAGGGCTGGGTATCATTTTTTGATACTTTTTAGGCACTTTTGTTTTTTTACCACAATTTGGTATTGCCTCAAAACTATTGAGTATCAAAAATGTCTTGTTTAAAGTATTAAATGTCAGAATGCTTTATGTGCCCAAATCAAGTGCTGGTCATTTGCTGTGGCAAAGCATCAAGGGCTGTAAAATTCAGGAACCAGTATCGAAATCAAGGTATCGTTATTGATATCGACATTTTTTAATGTTTACATTAATTTTACATAATTTTAACCAAGACCATTAAAATGTCATTTGGGCCTAGAGTTAAAAATAATTGAGTCTGTCATTCAGAAACATGGCTTTTCATATTACTGCTATTGTAGTGACACACATCTCTCCCTTTCATTCCAGCTGGATTTTCTGACGGTTACTGCTTGCATCTCTGCCTCCTGAACAGAAATGCCTTGCTGAATGTTGAATGACCATCAACAACAACAACAACAACAAATTTATTTATATAGCACATTTAAAAACAACCAGTGTTGACCAAAGTGCTTTACAAAAGCAGGCAAAAAAAAAAAAATACACATACAAGGGAAAAAAAAAAAGAAATTTAAGTTAAGGAATATTAAACGCCTTAGAGAAAAGGTAAGTTTTCAGAACAGATTTAAAAACTGACAGGCTTTGAGCAGTTCTGATGTAAATTGGAAGGCTATTCCATAACCTAGGACCGATTACCGCAAAAGTGCGATCACCTCTATTTTTAAGTCTAGTTCTGGGAACATAGAGTAAATCAGAGTTACTTGATCTGAGTAATCTAGACTGTGTGGATGGGTGTAGTAAGTCGGCTAAATACCGTGGAGCCTGATTTCGTAGAGACTTAAAAACAAATAGCAAAACTTTAAAATCAATTCTATATTTGACCGGTAACCAATGCAATGAGGTCAAAACTGGAGTAATATGTTCACACTTACGCTTCCCTTTAAGAAGTCGAGCTGCAGCGTTTTGAACCAACTGCAATCGTGCGACACATGTCTGGGGGGCACCAATATACAAAGAGTTACAATAATCTAGTCGTGACGTTACGAAAGCATGCATGACAATTTCAAAATTCTTAACAGACAAAAAAGGCTTGACCTTTGCTAAAAGACGAAGATGGTAAAAGCAAGACTTCGCCACAGCAGATATCTGCTTGTCAAATTTAAGGCTGTTATCAAGTAAAACCCCCAGATTCCGAACACAATTGGTACTGTATGGTAACAAAGTATCGAAATCGAGCTCATGAGTGCTATGATCATTTGGGCCAAACAAAATAATTTCAGTTTTGTTTTCATTTAGACTTAAGAAATTACTAGCAAGCCAGAGTTTTAACTCGTCCAAGCAGTCTAATATAGGCTTTAAGGCAAACCTATTGTCACGCTTTAAAGGCAAATATATTTGTGTGTCGTCAGCGTACAGATGATAAGATACGCCATATCTAGATAAAATAGTACCCAAAGGGAGCATATAGAGGTTAAACAGTACCGGGCCAAGAATAGAGCCCTGAGGAACACCAGAACTTAAAGGGATATCAGAAGAGGAATTGGGGCCGAGGCAAACAGAGTAGCTCCTATTAGTTAAATATGATCGAAACCATTGTAGCACCGTACCCCGAAGGCCCACACATGTCTCTAGGCGTGATAAAAGAATATTGTGATCTACCAAGTCAAATGCGGAGCTAAGGTCTAACAAGACCAAAGCCACAGACTGACCAGAATCAGTAGTGAGCATTACATCATTCATGACTCTTAAAAGTGCAGATTCGGTACTGTGATGGGCTTTAAAACCAGACTGAAATTTCTCATGTAAATTATTTTCATTCAAAAAGCTTTGAAGTTGACCTAGGACCACTTTTTCTAAAATTTTCGAAAGAAAAGGTAATTTTGAGATTGGACGAAAATTACTCATGAGCGTAGGATCCAGATTAGTTTTTTTAAGTTGAGGCAAAACAGAGGCATGTTTAAGACAATCAGGTACGGTCCCAGTTTGCAGACATTTGTTGATGAAAGACAACAAATCAGGGCCAATAACTTGAAAAACTTGCTTAAGAAAATGTGTGGGAATCACATCCTGCAGACAATTGGTAGGTTTTAACCCTGCAACAATCTCATTTAGGGAAGACAAGGTGATAGGCTCAAAGACATACCATGTAGAAGAGCAAAAGGAAACATCACCTGATGTACAGGATGACAGGGGCATTAGAGATTTAATCAGTAAAATCTTATCATTAAAATATCTCGCAAAATCCTCACAAAGAGAGATTGATGTCTCAGAGAAGTGATTAATAATAGGATTGAGAGCAGAATCAATTATTGAAAATAAGGCTTTAGGCCTGGTGCTATTAGATGAAATCAACTAGATATTTACGCTTAGCCGCGATGGCAGCTCGCTGAAATGCTGAAAGAGAATCCTTTAGAATTTCATAGGAGACTTGCAATCTATCTGTTTTCCATTTACGTTCAGCCCTTCTACAAATCTGTCTGAGTGAACGAGTAGTATCATCTAGCCAAGGCTTTGAGACATGCTTATGTTTTTTCACCTTGAGAGGAGCAACAGCATTTAAAATATTAGAACAGGTAGAATTAAAAAGATCTAAATGATTGTCCGCATCAAGATGGCTTAAACATGAGTCCATGGACAGATTATCATATGAAGCAGTAAAATCCTCGATTGAACAGTCAGTAAAAACACGAGTCAGCCTTGGACGAGGTTGATGCTTGTGTGTATTTCCAGCAGAAGGTAAAGAAAACAAAACTGGCAAATGATCCGACAGGCCTGTATCGATAATACTAATATCCAGCACAGGTAGTCCACGTGATAGAATTAAATCCAAGGTATGCCCCTGAATATGGGTGGGACCTGACACCCACTGAACAAAATCAAAAGAGTCAATAAGACTTTTAAACTCCTTAGAAAATGGCTTAGAATCACAGCATACATGAATATTAAAATCTCCCAAGATTAAGACTCTGATGGCTGGTAACAATGTCCCCAAGAAACTCAGAAAAGTCATTGAGAAAGTCCTTGTTTGGCTGAGGTGGACGATAAACCAAGGCAAAAGCCACTGAATTACTTGATGAAGACTGAAACAACTGTACTTCAAATGTGCAATGAGGACTAGTTGTTAAACAGCGGCAGAAATGAGAGTTTTT
Source organism: Labeo catla (assembly GCA_012976165.1). Lineage (NCBI taxonomy): Eukaryota > Metazoa > Chordata > Actinopteri > Cypriniformes > Cyprinidae > Labeo > Labeo catla. The sequence goes on along the minus strand of VONZ01000636.1, from coordinate 394,499 downwards.
AAACACTGTCGCTAATCCCCCTCCCCGGCCTGATAGCCGAGGAGAATTTAAAAAATGACAGTCATGCGGAACCAGTTCAGTAAACGGACTTAACTCACCAGGCTTAATCCAAGTTTCAGTAATGCATAGAATATCCAAAGAATGAGACATGAAAAAATCATTTAATATAAATGACTTATTCACCACTGACCGTGCATTGATCAGAGCTACCTTAAGTAGCGATGGAGCTTCCACGGCCCGTGATGCTTGATTTAACGGTCGGAGGTTGAGAAGATTCATTCCACGGCGACGAATGCGAGGGGAGATATCGCGTGACCGCATACTGTTGCATGGAACAACAGGTCGAAGCCACCAATAAGATGCGTTCACAGGACGCCAAAGGATACCTTTTTAGTAGTCCGCAGTGGAATCAATACACATAGGCGAAGACCGTAGAGCAGATTTCATCCGAGCAGCTGCTCCACCACGTTTGCCACGCTTCCTCCGACGCCGTCGCCTCCAAGGAAGATCAGCGGGGTGCCAACACAGGTGAGCGGGGAGGTGCGCGATAGCAGGTGTAGGGAATCGACAAGGCACACCAATGCCACTCCTAACAGAGTCCATAGCCACGCGAATATTCAGTAGTGTTTGACGGTCATAAACCAGTGACATTTTGCAATCAGTAATTAGTAAAAACAAACATAAAATCATAAAATTTAAAAACCAAAAAGAGAACGACAGACGGCGTGCCACACACAACGGCGCCATCTTGAAGCCATCTTGAACTCAACCTTGCCAAGACAGAACTGCTCATGTTTTCAGCCATCCCAACCTTGGTGTTACAGTGGACACATATGAACTTCATTGACCACATTGCAGTGGCCCAATCCTGCAGATTTGACCTTATGGAGTATGCAACAGAACTCCTTGTCCAAGCTCTTATTCTCTCTAGACGGGACTACTGTACTGCTCTCTTAGCAGACCTTCCAGCATGTCCTACCAAGCCTCTGCAACTAATCCAGCATATGGCACTGAGTGCAGTCTTTAATGAGTTGAAGAGAGTGACATCACACAAAGCATCATTTTGCACTGGTTGCCAGTAGCCGTTCACATCACATTGCAAAGAGGTACAAATTCACTTTCACAGACCTTTACTTTGACTGTTTGATGCTGTTGTTATAAACTGCCTAACTCTGCCAAATTTTCAAGAAATGGCTAAAATATATATATATATTTTTTGTTTGTTTTTCATGAACGCTTGACCAATTAAAGGGATAGTTCACCCAAAAATGAAAACGAGTCTGATTTACTCACCCTCAATCCATTGTATCTGTACATGACTTTCTTCTTTTAGACAAACAATCAGAGTTATATCAATAAACATCCTGGCTCTTTTAGGCTTTAAATTGGCAGTGAATGGCTGCTGTGAGTTTGAAGCTCAAAGTGCATCCATCCATCATAATCATACTCAACATGGCTCTGGTAGATTAATAAAGGCATTCTGAAGCAAAGTATATTTTACACCTTGTAAAGTAAACCTTAAAAAGTTTTTTTTTTTTTTTACTTTAAAAAGTGTAAAATATACTTCACTTCAGAAGGCCTTTATTAACCCCCTGGAACTATGTATAGTATGTTTATGAAGGATGGATGCACTTTTGAGCTTCAAACTCATGGCAGCCATTTACTGTCATTATAAAGCCTGGAAGAGCCAGGGTGTTTATTGATGTAACTCTAATTGTGTTTGTCTGAAAGAAAAGTCATATACACAGAAACTACCCCTTTAATACTAACACTTTCTGTTTATTAAAAAATAAATATTAAAACTGCTATGTCTACTGTGTTAGACTAACTGGGATATTGTATGTTGCTTTGGATAAAATTTAATTTTAAATGTATACAGGTATACAGCAGTTGTCTCTTGTATGTAGGTATTTTTGCATGTTCTAAATTATGTACTAAATGTGTTTCCTATAATTTTATTATTCATTTAACTTGACATACGATGCTTCTGTACAATAACTAATACTGTGACTGTAGAATATGTTGTTAATTTTACAGAAATTGGCTGAAAATGTTGCTGTTGTTTTTATGCATTTCTAAGTACTGTGCTCTTTTCTACTGTCCAAACATTTTTAACTGTAATATCATGATTATTGTGGATAATAATATTTGTATTTTAACAAAATGATTCCAGGTAGACATAAAATAACTTCTAAATACCTTTTAATTTTTCTGTAAAAAGTATGTGCTTATTGCGTTTTTATAAATTATTTCTTAGTTATTGTACATGGAAAAACTGTAGTTTAAAAGTAAATTACTGTAGATGGACAGATCAGTTCTATAAAATAACTAATTAAAACTTTAAATTTATGGCAATTTACCTGAAAGTTGGTTGTTTTCTATGTAATTTAACATATTTTTTGTGTATTATCAACGATAATATACTGTAATTTAATGAGTTTTGACCATAAAGTCTATTCTGTATTTTTACAGTTTTTGCTTGTAATTTTGAGAAATTTTTCATTTTTTTTTGATTTTCTGTAATTTAACAGAATATCTCTGGAATATCTTTTTATCTGTGTTTGCACTGCTGCTGACACAGAGAGCAGACAGTTACCATGTTTGGGTAAAAAACAGCTTCACTAACAGTTTTTTAAACTACACAGTATTATTTCTGTCTTAAAGTATTTCATGTTATCACAGACATCCTGGGTTGAAAGTTTATAGTTCGCATATAAACATTGATATCTATGGTAACGATCAAAATAGAGCAAATCATCTTTTGAGAGTAACTGGCACTTTAAATTACGTCTGTGTCAATTGCATCGTTTCATTCACTAGATGGCAACAAGTGGCTGTTAAACAATACATTTGTCAATGAATCATTCATTCAAGAGATTCATTCAAAAATGCTGACTCATCCAGTAGTTAAACAAATATTTTTTGAGTCATTGAATCATTCATTCAAACCACTTTTTGCATAATTTTAATCTTAAATATTGGTGTATTAAATATATTCTAAGTAATTTATATTTTAATAATATATTCAAATGTTTAATAATTCGTTCAAATTAATGAAACACTTAAATAGACTGCACCAATTAATATTTTATCACACATTATTTTGTTTAGTTCAGAATGATTATATCTATTTGAGACAAAAATCATGATTCTCAATTTATCCAGAATTGTGCAGCTCTAGTTTTTAATGATCCTCCAAGAAATTCATTTGATATGTGACTCACAGTCTCCAGTTTTGTTACTGGAGTATCTGAAGCATGAGCTATAAAAGCTCCACCCTCTTCTCGAAGGGGGTGGGAAGCAGCAGCAAGTTCACTTTTTTTTTTTTTTTCATGTTGTTTGAACATTAATTTGTTGGCAGTTTATGTACAAATCTACCCTATAATGATAAAAATCCATGCGGTGGTTTTTAATTAATCTCTAAAAATAATGTCCCCTTTTTCAAATCAAGCCGTTCTCAGATGCCTTAGAATGAGATGATTTTTGCAGAGCTCATTTTGACAAGGTAAAAAGGGTGTTGTTTACAAAACCACTGAGAATTTTTAATCAAAGTATATTAGAGACTTTTCATTAAGACCCTAAAGAATCATATCAACTTGTGGAAAATGGGCATCCGATGACCCCTTTAAAGAGATACACACAAAAACAGTACGTTTTTTAATTTTTTTTTATTGTGTCCCATTGCAAATTAGCACAAATGAGCACAAGCTGAAGTGCGTGGGACTGCCATCGATATTTTCATCTTCTGGGTTTAAAATCTACATTGTGTTGACATCACAGTGTGTGACATGGCAACAGACTATAGTACTTTGATGACACGTTGGTGTCTCATAATTATTCATGAGGCTGCGTGTTCTTATCCTAGGAGAAGACGCTTCACCTAATTATTCACGACAGCCTGTATTGATTTGCTTCAGACTGTGAGATATTAACATATATTAACTGAGAGAATCGAAGCAGATCAAAGCAGTGTTTGTCTTTGTTTTCTTTGTAACAGTTTGTGTTACATACGCTACGTACGTAAGTTACGTAAAGTTTGTGTGTGTGTTCCAGATTTCCATTGGCCCACCAGTCTGTCACTCTTCCACCTGGATGATGATGCCCCGGTTTATGTTATTCAGTCGTCTCACGCCGGCCATTTTAAAGTCCCATTACTGTCCCGTGCACTTCAGCTTGTGCTCATTTGCAATTTTTCATTGATATGCTTGTACGCTTCTTGTTTGTTATACTGACTGAGATTGTTTTGTACATTGTGTTTATATGTCCTGAAAAGTCCCTTGTTGATATAGTGTTTGTACAGTGTACAGTCTTTCGTTTACTGTTCCGTCTTTGCTGTTCCCCACTGTACGTTAGGTTGGGAAGGCATGAGCAGGTAAATAGGTCACGTGACATACATTGTACAACACTTAGGATTTTTCTGGATGTATTAGATACACTAGTTTAGGAGAGAGTGCCACCTGCTGTACGTTTTATTTTTCCCTTTCAGTCAGAATAGTTTAGTTAGGGCGTTGTTACGCCGAAGACCTTTTTTTTCTACATTTTCTTTTTGGTAGTTAGCTTAGATTACCAAATACTAGCTAGCTGTGTTTTGTTTTGTTTCTTTCTTTTATTTGTCACCTCTCGTGCTCCCCCTTCCCACCTTCTTTCTTTTGTTTTGTCAATGTTTCACTGCGTGCTTGGAGCGGTCGAATGATGGATCGACCTGAATAAATCTATGGGTACAATGATGAACATGACGTTGTTTACACTGTCATCAAGGATACACAGATCGAATGTGGGCAGCCACATCATCATTTTCAAAAGTCTCTTTTTTGGTCTTTTTTCACTGAAACTGAGTGTAAACGCAGCCAAAGAGTGAGTATAACAGCAGTTTTTACAACTCTATGACACAATCCAACAAAGGGATTATAAATCAATAGAGGTGAAACAGCTCGTTCATATATACGTTTCCGATGCAGAGTGAAAATGGCTGTGCATTTATTTGTGTTGCTACTGCAATGGAAGTGAAATGAAACTGTCTGAACCGTCTGAAGGACTGCCAAACTGCCAAAGTTTCCCCTCTAACCAGTGCACCATGCCCACATTTGCAGCATTTTTTTTAAAACTGTGGTGAGAACTAACCAGGGCTGAAACAGTGGGGTTTCATGACACTTTAACATCCTCTTTACACATTTTGCAGTATTTCCATACGAATGATATTTTACTGCAGTGCAATTATTGTGGAAGTTCAGAACAGAGATGACTGAAACAAAACCAGAAAAATCTGAGTGTCTATTTAGTGCAAATAACCTGCATTTTATTTTCTCTGTCCCATTCTCTTTCAGGTAAATTTTTACATACATGCTGGATTTAGCATTTAACTGTATGTTTTAATTGCACACTTGACTTTTGACTTTTCAAAGTTTTTCTCTAGCTGTTTAACACATTTATTTGTTGCAAAAGAAAGCAGAAGCAAATGAGATCAGCTGCCTATTATTTGTATTTATTTATTTATTTGGATCTTATTATATTATATAATATATATATATTATATCATTATATTATATAACGTGTTTCTTCTGGTTAGGTAAAAGCCTGTAACTTATATAAAGTCAAGTTCAACATAAATTATAACACTGCTATATAAGATAGATCCTTTAAATAGAAGAGATATAATCCTTGCTTCATGTTACATGTCAGCTTGATCATACACACAGTCATACACACTTTATGTAAATAGCGAAAGAAAAATAAACTTAGTAGTTGCAAAAGTAAATGAATTTGGAGGTGTTTCTGGCTCAAGATTGGAAAATAAAGTTGATATATTCTCCTTACATTAATTAAGAAAGGCAATGGAGGGGTAATATTTCTATGACTGAAATACACTTATTACATTTCACATTACTTACATTGTAAAGCACAACCTATGGGGTAACAACATTAGGTTACTTTAAAATCATCATTATATCAATTATTGTAATTATTATCAATTATAGGTTTGAAAATATGATTACAGAACATTAGAGTGAAACTTTACAATCTTGTAATCCCAATTTGTCCATATTTATTCATGTTTCTTGAGTGTTTCATGAAGAAGTTAGAATTTAATGCTGACTTACATTAATAAGAAAGTGCCTTTGTGCTCCACACCAGAAGACTTGCTTTGATCAAAATGTTAGGCTACTAGACAAGTTCTCAAAGTGTCCTTTGTTTCCAATTATGTACATGTAAAATACATGATCAGTTTTTCAAAATGAAAAGTGGAAGTACTGCATGAGAAACAATTTGCTTTCACTTCTGTTTAGTTAGCAAGGTCCAAATCTGTCTGGAAAAAAACACCTCATCATCGACAGTTTTTACACAGTTTGGTTGTGACAGTGACTACAGACCATTTTACTAAATTCCTGGTAACACTTTATAATAATGATCATGTATAAGTAATTCAAAAGTGTTTTGTTAATGATTAACTAACCATTTAAACATTAATATACATTTGTAGATGATTAATAAGTGAAATATTAACATGCCACAAGTGTGTTTGAAGTCATCCAAAAATGTTTCTGTAAGTCATAGTAAAGCCACGCCAGCAGAGGGAGCCCTTACCATGTACTGTCTGTTACCGCAAACTCTGCTGCTTAAGGAGGGCCATACCAAACAGGAGGTTGCGAAGTATTGTTTTGCCTGTGTGGACTCTACCAAGCGTTTTCCTTGTTTCATTGCGGTTTTTCCTATGGTCATTGTTTTGTTTCATAGTCATAGTTTTTGTCTTGTTTTATTGCCTTGTTTCATTTGCTACTTCTGGCTTCCGGCTTTGCTACTGTTAGGACGCTCTTGCTTACTGCTCCGCGCTTTGCTTCCTGTTTATATACGTTTCTCAGATCTTTCTAAGATTTTAACCTCAGCAGATCAGCACAGTGCTCAAAAAACAGATTTTTGGCACAAACCTTTTGTAACTGGAATAATACTATGAAAAAGGAGACTCTTTTCCTCCCACTGCCAGCAGTTTACATTCTGGAGACAGGAAAACACAACTGCTTACTTTCAACAGACCAGAAAGAAAATGCCTCTTCAGCCTCTTCTGGATTCTACTTGCTGCACAAACTGCCACAGACTTCTACAAAGGATTGTGGTTTTTGAAACAAAGTTACTTGCTGGACTTCCAAAACAGGCAGAACACTCAGCAGACCGTCGTCACGGACCCCCTCAGCATACAGCCGGTGAGTCCCGTGAACCCAGTGAATCTCAACAGTTTATAAGTGTAGAGGAACAAGCCGAAACTGATCGACACACTAATTGATGGCACAAACAGGGAGCGAGACCAAAAGGCACTCGAGACATCAGATTGTCACGAGTATCTCATATTGCTGCGATAGCATCCTCTACCACAGATATGGCTATGATGAGGCTTGCAAAAACTGGTATTTTACCACCTCCTATACAGCTTGATAACAGATTTGATGCACTAATGAATGTGGGTGAGGAATTCCCAAATGTGACTGAATATGGATCGTATGAACCAGCAGCTAACATCACTACAAACAGGCGCTCAAGGTCGAACAGACAGCGGCATTCAGCTCAGAGCGCAGCCAAGCCCAGGACTCTGATAGTGGGTGACTCCATTATCAGAAATATCAGTAGCAGTACTACAACTACATGCTGCTTTCCTCAAGCAACCGTCTCTGATGTGAACAAGGAACTTCCTAACATCCTAATGAAGCACAAGACTGCAAATCGAATCATCATCCCTGTGAGGAAGAATGAAATTCGGAAAGAGCAGTCAGAACTCCTGAAGAAGGACTTCAGTGAACTCATTGAAACACTTCGAAGATTTGAAGTTCAGCCGTTCATCAGCGGACCACTCCCAGCAAGGGGAACTAACATGTTTTCACGATTGCTTGGGCTGAATACATGGCTACAAAAAACCTGCAGTCAAAAAGGAGTCAACTTCATCAACAACTTCAATCTTTTCTGGGGCCATAGACAACTGTTTAAACTGGATGGCCTCCACCCAAACAAACTTGGTGCAAGAGTGCTAAAGGACAACATCTATTTTTCACTCCGTCATCCTTCAGTGGAGTGTGCTAGTCCACCCAACATGAATGACACACACACACCTGGACAAAGTGTGAGTGACCACAGGACTTCACATCAGCTTTAGAGTCGTCATGTGGTCGACACATCTCACAAGGACACTGACAACGCCACACAGCCAAAACAAGCACTGCTCATGGACACCATCCTGGCTGAGCCCTGCCCACAGAGCTCATCACAGACAAACCGTGACATATTACAACAGCTCCAAGACTCAGCGCCGAAGGACGACTTTCTGGTAAACAGCCAGGGAAGCCAGAACAACATATTTCAGCCACTGGAAACACCAGAGCCAGAGCCCTGCTCACCAGACACATTATCCCTCTCTCCAGCATCTCCACTTCTTAGCTTCTCACAGAAAATGGAGGAACTAGTATATGTTGGAACCAGACTCTCCCACTCTTTTGCTGCAAGCCCCCAGATATCAACTAAAAAACAGCGGGCACCACAACCACCAAAGCCTGTGGGCCCAGCTCATCCTCCTCCTCCTTCGAGAGCTCTCCGGCCACTGCCACCACGCCAGGGCCCAAACCCTCCTCCATCTGCTGTAGGTGAACCAAAAACAACTGATAACAGCTCTCAGTGAGATGTGTCGGGTCCCCGCTATGATAGCAGCAACATTGAACCCAGTGTGCCTGTAGCTTTCTCTATCTCTGTTTTATCACGTCCTAGAAAATCTAAGGCCTTCCCAAGCCGTACAGCTGACCCATCAAATCTGCAGCCTATTAGGTATCAAACTAAGACTGCTCTAGAGACAAAAAGTAATGGCATCAAGTTAGCATTTTTGAACATTTGTTCACTAAAAAATAAATAATTTCTGATCAATGACTTAATAACCACATACAACCTGGATTTTATGTTTCTAATTGAAACATGGCTTGAAGACAGCTGCAGTACAACAGTCCTAAATGAAACAGCCCCCCCTAACTTTACTTTCATGAGTGTCTGCAGAGCTGTTAGGAGAGGTGGAGGTGTAGCTGCTCTATTTAAAGATGTCTATCAATGCAAGCAAGTGTCATTAGGTCAGTACTTGTCTTTTGAATATCTAGGGATTGTGCTGAAACGTGCTCCACAAATTCTATTTATCATTATTTACAGGCCTCCAAAATATTCTCCAGCCTTTGTTGAAGAGTTCGCAGAACTGTTATCAATGATTTCCTCAGAGTGTGACTGTTTTGCTATTGCAGGGGATTTTAATATTCACATAGAAAATGCAGAAATCAAAACCACAAAAGAAATATTAACAGTTTTAAACACTTTTGACCTGACTCAGCATGTGCATGGACCCACACACAATCGTGGACACACTCTTGATTTACTCATTAGTAGGGGTCTAAACATTTCATCCATTGTCATTAAGAACGTAGCACTATCTGATCACTTCTGTACTTTCTTTGATATATTGATCTCTGCTACCACTGAATCTACATCTGTCTCTATCAGAAAGAGATGCATTAACAAAAACACTAGTGTGCTATTTATGAAGGCTATATCTTCAATGCCAAGCATTTCTGCAGACTCTGTTGATCTTCTCCTGGAGTCCTTTAACTCAAAAGTTAAGAATGTCATTGATGACATTGCACCAGTGAAAGTCAGTAAGACGACTGGCAGACAAAAATCATCTTGGAGAAAATTAACAGCAGTACAGAGTATGAAAAGACAATGCAGAAAAGCTGAGCGGATGTGGCGGAAGACGAAACACAGCAAGACAGAAGTCCTTCTCAAACCTTTTAAACAGAAACATAAACAACACTCAAACTCTTTTTGCTACCGTTGAGAGACTAACAAACCCCTCAAGTCAGATTCCCAGTGATATGCTCTCCGACAGCAAATGCAATGAGTTTGCTTCCTTCTTTTCCGAGAAGATCAATAATATCAGAAAGGTGATTAGCACATCCTCAAGTTATGCAGAGGTCACACAGATTCGACCTCAATTTCAAAAAGAAATCACTATGTCTGTTTTTAAAGCAATTGATAGCAAAACTTTGGAAGAAATAGTACAGCACCTTAAATCCTCAACCTGCAACCTTGACACACTTCCCACATCTTTTTTCAAAAGTGTGTTTAACTGTTTAGAAGCAGATCTCTAAAACACCTCACTTCTTTATGGGACTTTTCCAAACTCCCTGAAAACTGCAGTTGTTAAGCCTCTTCTGAAAAAGAGCAACCTTGATAACACCATATTGAGTAACTATAGACCAATATCTAATCTTCCTTTTATAGGCAAGATTATTGAAAAGGTAGTTTTCAATCAGTTGAACAACTACTTAAACTCAAATGGATACCTGGACAATTTTCAATCTGGTTTCCAACCGCATCACAGTACAGAGACAGTGCTCGTTAAGATAATAAATGATGTTTGCCTAAATTCTGATTCTGGCAAAATATCAGTGCTGGTACTACTACATCTTAGTGCTGCATTTGACACTGTCGATCATAACATTCTTCTAGAGAGACTGGAAAACTGGGTCGGGCTTTCTGGGATGGCTCTCAATTGGTTCAGGTCATACTTAGAAGGGAGAGGTTATTATGTGAGTATAGGAGAGCATAAGTGTAAGTGGACGTCCATGACATGCGGAGTTCTTCAAGGCTCAATTCTTGCTCTTGTTTAGCCTGTATATGCTCCCACTAAGTCAAATAATGAGAAAGAACCAAATTGCCTATCACAGCTATGCTGACGATACCCAGATTTACCTAGCCTTATCGCCAAATGACTACAGCCCCATTGATTCCCTCTGCCAATGCATTGATGAAATTAACAGTTGGATGTGCCAGAACTTCCTTCAGTTAAACAAGGAGAAAACTGAAGTCATTGCATTTGGAAGCAAAGAGGAAGTTCTTAAGGTGAATGCATACCTTAACTCTAGGGGTCAAACAACTAAAAACCAAGTCAAGAATCTTGGTGTGATTCTGGAGTCAGACCTTAGTTTCAGTAGTCATGTCAAAGCAGTAACTAAATCAGAATACTATCATCTCAAAAACATTGCAATACTCAGATGTTTTGTTTCCAGTCAAGACTTGGAGAAACTTGTTCATGCCTTTATCACAAGCAGGGTGGACTATTGTAATGGTCTCCTCACTGGGCTTCCCAAGAAAACCATTAGACAGCTGCAGCTCGTCCAGAACGCTGCTGCCAGGATTCTGACCAGAACCAGAAAATCAGAGCATATCACACCTGTCCTCAGGTCCCTACACTGGCTTCCAGTTATATTTAGAATTGATTTTAAAGTACTTTTACTCATTTATAAATCACTCAATGGCCTAGGACCTAAATACATTGCAGATATGCTCACTGAATATAAACCTAACAGATCACTCAGATCATTAGGATCGAGTCAGTTAGAAATACCAAGGGTTCACACAAAACAAGGGGAATTATGCCGTTATGCTGCATAGCTATTATGCCGCCCGCAGTTGGAACCAGCTTCCAGAAGAGATCAAATGTGCTAAAACATTAGCTACATTTAAATCTAGACTCAAAACTCATCTGTTTAGCTGTGCATTTACTAAATGAGCACTGTGCTTCGTCCGAACTGATTGCATTATGTATAATCATTTTCTGTTTTTAAATGTCTTAAACTTATTTGAAATCAATTTTTAAATCATTTTTAAATCATTATATCAATCAGTTTTTACATTTTACATTTTTGTTTTATTGTTATGATCATTGTTTTTATGATTGTACTACTTCCTTTTTTGTGATTGTTTTCATTATTGTTTTTATGATTATTTTACTTCCTTTTATGTAAAGCACTTTGAATTACCTCTGTGTATGAAATGTGCTATATAAATAAACTTGCCTTGCCTTGCCTTGCTTCTGATTGGGCTGAGGCTGGAATTTAGCGAGATTGAAGTAAAAGTATTTGATGGACGTATAATATGTGTCAGGAGCATTCACTGTCCTAAGATGTGTGATCATAAGTTTTGTAGATTAACCTACGTTAACATGTAAATTTAGATTAATTCCATGTCATAAGTCAAATTTAAATGAGTGTGGAATTTTGCGGCTGAAAATTGTATATGTCCAGACATATTTATAAGGTCCCTTTTATTTTTATGTATTGTATAATACGTATGGCCTCCTAACTGTCATCTGTAAATGATTGTAATGAAGCACACAATGATAGAATTCCAAGAAACAGTGTTTTAACAAGTAAATCCAAAAGAAACAAGAAAGCTTAAGAGAAAGAGCACACAAATACCAACATAAGCCCTATTCGGACAGCAATTGTTTTTCATGGGAACGCAAGTTATTTTCAACATTTACAGGGGGTAGTCTGTGATTTTATTGCTGTCGGAATAGAGAATATTGTCATGCCCACAGACTGTTTTGGTTGTGTTTATCCCCATGTGCTCCGTGACCTAGTTTCTCCCCTGTCTAATTAGTTTGATCTGTTTCACCTGTGTTTAGTCAATTACCCTGTGTATAAAAGCCCAGTCTGTTACATGTCTCTGTTGGCTGTTATACGTCTTCATTGTGTGTTCTTGTGTTGGAGTATCCCTGTGCTTCATTTATTAAAGACTTTTGAATGTTTCCATGTCTCCTCGCTCCTTCTGTGACAAATATCTGTTTTTCTCTCACCATATAAAAATCCCTAGCTGAATTACCTACTTTTTTTTTTTTTTTGGACAAACACCAAAGTAACTTAATTGCCGTCCGAATCCACATCCCTGAGTTTACAAGAAGAAATCATTGGTAAAGTAATTCCTCTTGAATCCCAGGTTGTGTATATTACATATTCTCTGACTTTTAAAATCATGAAAGATCATTGTTAATTCTCTGTGTAATTACATGTTCTTAGTAAATTAAATTATATGGTGACTCTTTTGTGGAACTGATGGATATTGAGAGTATATAGACAAAGTATGTTATTGCTGTATTGCTGAACACTGTTGTACTTTGCATGCATATTGTATTTTTTTTTTTTTAAATGCTGGAAAATATTATTTCATAACTGCTCCACCACAGCGAATGAAAGCAGAAAGAGAACAAAAGCAAATAAACATTCTAAATGGGTGTTTACTATGGCAGCAGCAGATACACAATACAAATTTTAAATTGTGTATTTTATATATATATATATATATATATATATATATATATATATATATATAGATATATATATAATATATAATATATAATATAACTTATAATTATATATAAATATAGCATGTCTATTTCCCTATTTTTAAACAGGATATTTAAATAATCAAATAATAAATAGGGTTATATATTATAAAATATGCTTGGAATAATAAGAATACAATTTACATAATAAGTGATTTTAATACATTCTACACAATAATAACACTAAATTTATAAATAAAATTCAATAATTACTGGTCATGTGAGCAGTGCATTCCCGAGTTCGTAGAATCACAGAACTTGCCTCTCCACTGAGAATAAATCGCCATCCGAATCCATGAGTTTTATCACTAAGGTGCCATGTAAATGTTTCAGTTGTAGCTGTATAGGTTCAATTTTGATGCAATTTGGTGCACATCTTTAATTTTCAGAAACGAAAAATCAGAAATTATTACAAAAACTCAATACAAACACAATAGTGTTCCAGCACTTCAGGTGCTTGGACCCCTAAAAATAAAAAAGTGTTGTGTACATACCAAACACAAGCTGGAGGATGAATTAGGTTTGCTTTCTGCAGAAATGCAGAGTGAGCCTGCGATTATGTACTGAGAGGAGAGAGAATGGTAAATATTGAGGCTTTTGTTTGAATATGTACAGATGGTACTCAACCAGAATGAGCTTTTTAACACCATGTGTATCTTAAGATTGTTGCATTTAAGACACTGGCTTTGCCCTTGCGTTCCCATTCTCAGGGAAGCATGGTTACATTTGTAATCGGACACAATTTGCTGCACCATATCTCTGCGTTTGGAAGTAAACTTGAATCATCCATTGACATTCAGAGAAATGCGTGTGTATGTGATGTGTGACATATAAATGGATATTTAGTAAATATCATCAAATGACGAAAGTGTTAGCTTGTGTTGTGTTCCCCCAACCACACACACACAAAAACTGTACAAACTTTGCATGAATCACAAAAATGACATTTTGGCTTCCAAACTGATTTTGTAATCCTCATTTATACATCAAATCACATAGGGAACACAATCACTGAGCTGTGTAACCAGCATTTGTAGCCTAAGCCAATTTACAGAGCCCCATGTGGGAAATAATGTAATTGAAACGTGGGTTTCATTAATTCGGTCATGAGTGTCAGTTTCATTAATTTAGCACATTGGTCACTACTAGGGGTGTCACGGTTTTAGATTTTTCACACCACATTTTTTGTGGCCAAAAAATGACAATATCAATATTCACAATATCTACAGAAAACATGGGGAAAAAAGTTATCGGTCAAATTAATTTTTACTATATTTAGTTTTCTTTTTACTAAATGAACATAGGGATACTGATAAACAGAAAAACACAAAACTGAGAGAGAATATACTGTCAAGTTAAACAGTATGATGAATAAATATTAACATCAATACACTGACATCATGCAGTAAACGTGCTGCTAATTTAGTTTTAATGTGCACCTAGAACAGCCGCAGATGAGGCATTAAGTGCATGACACTGCAACCAACTTAACATTGTACAGAGTTTAATGTAGCAATATGGTCAGTTTTTCTAGATCAGTTTTAATCGCGTAATAGATTTGAACACAGAAATTGCATGCTACGCACAGGCCGTATTGGCCATGACTTGACTGCGTATTAAATTTATGGGGAAAAATCCTCTCAATGCTTTCTCCGTGCCGGTTTCAATCCCATGATGCACCTCGAGCGTTTGCGCTCAACCTCCATAGGAATGAATTGAAAATGCTTGCTTTGCCCTGCTCACAACATGCCAGGCGACATGACTCCTATGGTGCTTTTCCACTACAGCATCAAATCCGCACTCAGTGTCGCCACTCAGTGCAGTGCTTTGGAGCGTGTGAAATTTAATGCAAAGCACGCTTTTGAAAACAATATTTACACCCTGTTTGCGTTTCATCTTCTTTTAATGGCGGCTTGCAAACGAAACACCAGCATATAATGAAAGCGTGCAAAGTGCATTTACTTTTGCATGACTTTTCAATGAAATGTGATTTCATCTTAGTAATCCACCAGTTCTGCAAACACTCAGAAGCATATGTCAAAATCTACTTTTCACAGCGATTGGTTGATGCATTTTGCGCTCGAGATGGCGCTGGAGTATTTACGTGTGTTCACATAACAGTCCTATTCATATTGTGGTTATCGCCAATTCCAGTATATTGTCACACCCTAAATTAACACAATGTCAATACTTCATGCTTTGAATATCACGATTATCATCAATACAGGTTTATTGTGACACCCCTAGTTGCTACTTTCAGTTTCTGTTTTTTTCAGTCTTGTACAGGGCTCTGTAAGGGAATAAATGTCAAAAAATGACTGTAATGAATAAGTATGTCTAAAACCAGTTAAAAATGCATCAGTGAATTATTAACTGTATTAATGTGGTTACATTGATGAAATAAATAAATCAATGTGTTAGAAAAGGCACTCATAATGTTCCCATTATGATCAACATTTTCTATTTATTTTATGGTGTAATTGCACACCTCTTTATTTGTGATAATGTAAAAAACTGGCAGTAAAAAGTAATCACACTTCAAGGACTGCCATCACGGTACTATTTTACTGTAACAGTAGTGATACAGCTGGAACTTTAAGCATTTATAATGATTAATTTCTCATGATTAAATATTAGAATGCTACATTATTATTATTATTATTATTATTATCATTGCTGCCAGTAATTTAGTTCATTATTTTATGTTCATTTACATAGGAATACTACACTTCTAGCATTACTGAGTACCGTCTCTTTGTGCCGCCCATTGTTGATTTCTCTTACGGTTGTATTTACTGTCATGTCCTTGTGGCGGTGATATACTTGTTGGTAAAAGGCATTTTTGGTTGAGTACCTTCTGTAGCTTGCATTAAGAAAAACACTAAACTGTATGATTTCTTACGATAAGAGATCCCCAGTAAGGAATACAACTATAGACGAAGATGGATTCTGCATAAACTGTGGACACAATGCCAAGCAGGAGAGTCATCAGACCGATCATTATCTGGACAGTCTGTGTAGGACAAAAAAATGTACATTCTGAATAGTATAAAAGAGTAAAACAGTATCAAATGTGCAAAACTAATTTTTGGCAGCCGGTAGTTATGGATTTTTTATTGTATCAGAAAACAAAAATCTACTAGTGTGAAATTTTCATTTTGTGAATTCACATACTGATTTGCGTATATGCAAAATTTGTCCAATATTTCACTTTTTTTTTTGATAGTTTGCTTCTAAAACATTGTAAATTTTACAATTTTACTCTCTTAATGTTAAACCTTATCTTATGTTTGTGCCTTTACTGCATTGTTACCAAGGTAAAGAGTCAAACTCACTTTCAATAAAAAATTGCATATGCTTTCTTAATGAGTGTGCTCCTTCCTCTTTAGAATTTGTTAATGTACTTTTCTTACCTCACACTAACATGCACAAATAAAAATAAATAAATAAATAATAAAAGTTATGTGGGAAATTTCTCACCCCAAAGGCCTTTGGTTGGCCTTTTAGAAATCCCTGAATTCCATAAAGAGATGAAAGTCCTGCTACCTGTTGTACGTGAACAGGCGCAAGAGCATTTGTCACAGTCCCAGCTGATGTTGTTTGTACTGGTGATTGCAGCTCGATGACAAAAGACGTCATGGGTACGGCAGTCGACATTCTTGTTTCAGGATCTAAATTTGACGTACAAAATGATAATAAATCATAACACGTAAAAGGATATGATTATAAAATAGATTTTCTATGTTAAAGAAAATGCTAAGTTCACTTTTACATGTAGTTTGAACATTAATGTGTGTTGGCAGTGTATGTACAAATCTACCCTATAATGATAAAATCTGTAAAAATAATATTCCCTTTTTCAAATCAAGCCATTCTCAGATGCCTGTCGTTGTGGCATTACATGGACAGAGGCTGCTCCCACAATTGACATGAGTGTTTTACCTGAAATCAGCTGTAACAGACCACCCTCTTTGTTTCGATGCCGGAGCAGTGATGTAAGTTAGACAAGAATATCTCTGATTAAGTGATTGAGGTGTTGTGTTGCTGGATGTAATAATGAACATAGTGGTCGTCATTTAGCCGCTGAAGATGCAGTAGATTAAGTCACCTCCCGATCTACATATATCCGTCTATGTTCGTGCAAATCATTCATGATCCAGCTTCACTTACAGCAGAAGTGAGTATAAGTTTTTTTTTTTTATAAATCTTTGCGATCGCCTTTCCTAATAATGTGCTATTTAGCAAGTTTAGCAGCTAAACGTGGCTAAATGTGGCTAAAGTAAACAGGCTCATCTCTCCACAGAGAGAAGAGAGGGGTGGGGCGAGCAGAGCTCATTTGCATTTAAAGCAGCCTCAACCAGAATGCAATGATTTTTGCAGAGCTGATTTTGACAAGGTAAACGGGGTGTTGTTTTACACAACCATTGAGAATTTTTAACCAAAGTATACTATAAGTATACTACCCTTTAACAAAAACTGCATTAAAACGTATTAAATTTAATTAGAATAGTATTTATGCTCATGAATGTGGTCATCATATTATGAATGCAGTTATGCCATAGTAGTTATGGCCATTGGACAAATTACTGTAATCAACTAGAATAACTCTATTAAACACTGAAAACAGAAAATATAGTTTATAACACACAGCTGATGTTTAAACTGATCTATATCATTTACATTTAAAACATTTAGCAGATGCTCTATTCCAAAAACATTTATACAAGTGCCTTAATAGCTATTTTAGATCCACTCATTATCAAATAACAGAAATCGGTTCATTACTAACATTTTTAGTTTTAGACACATCCATTCATACATACATACATATTTGTATAAAGGTATGTTCACTCTTCTGAGAGAAGCCAATGCAAATTCCATGCTATATGTATAACAGTTGATACTTTTACCCAGAATAAAATGGGAAGTAGGTGGAGCTCAGGTGGCCTTTTCATCAGATAATACGTTTAAAAACCACACACAAAAAAAAAAAACCTGGAAAACCAGGTAACGTTCTTTAGTTGACGAAAGACTAAACCCTTTTGCAACTTAGAAGTGTAATAAATCTGAAATGATTATTAATTTTCCCCTTGTCAAATGAATTTCAATCAAATAACATTGTTGTGTTGTGAGTGCACTCATATAAACAATTAATCGTTGTTCCAAAAACGACATTCAAAACGCTCCCTCTGCGTCCTCTATGGTGACTTCCTGTTTGGCAGCCATATAATGAGGACAATGCCAAACAGGCCTTTACAAAGTCTTGTTTCACTGTTAATGGACATTTCTGAGCGTATTCCATGTTTATTTTGTCTTGTTTTTGCCTTGTCTTGCTTGTGTTTTTGGACCTTGCACTGTTTCATCGTTTTGATGATTGTTTTGCTGTTGCAGACTCCACTGAGGGTTTTCCTTGTTTACTTTAGCCTTGTTTCATTGCCTTTGTCATAGTTTTGTTTCTTTGCCATCATCTTTCCCTTGTTTAATTGCCTTGTTTATTTTTTGTTACTTTGCCTGCTCTCTTGGATTTTGACCTTGGACTGTTGCCATGTTTTTTGTGGATGTTTTTCTGCCTGCCCTGACCATTGCCTGTTTCTGGATTTCGCTTTGGTATTGCCCTTGAATATTACTGTTTGCTGGTATTTTGACCCTGCCTGTTTTGAGCATGTTTTGTTTAATAAAGCTTGCATTTGGATCTTTCATCCTGTTACAGAATACTTCACCTTCCACAGATTCAGCAGCTTTACCCAAACAACAGACCATCATGAATCCAGCATCATACCAGTTTGCCTACATCAAGGTGACCTGCACATAGAGGATTACTTGACTGTTCTGTGAACTCTACTACCAGGTAGACTTCGATAAAACTTTCTTGAAAACCTTTTTGGTTTGGATAAAAACAATAACATGTAATATCCCTCAATGGTCACTAGAGCAATATATTGACTTGGCACTCTGGTTAACTGGCTCTGCATTTACTGTGGGGACTGCTGATGAGGAACCCTGCTATCCTCTAGTGTCCGCCACATCCAAATATTTGCATGTCATGTCTGGAGTCGTTCAAGTCCCATCTGAGTCTACAAAGCCTGCTCATGACATGTCTGCCAAGCTAGAATCTTCACACGTCATGTCTGTCAAGCCTTGCCAAGCAACAGCCCTCATGCCAGAGCCTCACCAAACCACGGTCCCCTCGGTCCTGTTTGCTCTGTTGTGCTGGTCACCTGCTCCACCCTGTCTTACTGCTCTATCAGCTACGCCATGGCTCCATCATCCTCTGGATCTGACCTGGTGGTCTCCTGCTCCACTATTCCACAGTCTGTCTCTGATGCATGGCCCATGTCCTCCAGTGTTTCACTGTCTGCTATTGCTCCATGGTCCAGGTCCTCCACTGCTCCACAATCCAGGTTCACTGACTACTACCACTCCCTCTGCTTCTTTGACTTCCTGTTTGGCAGCCATATAATGAGGGCCATGCCAAACATAACTTTGTGAAGTCTTGTTCCACTGGTAATGGACATTTCTGAGCATATTCCCTTGTTATCTTGTCTTGTTTTTGACTTGCCTTGCCTGTGTTTTTTGATTGGACTATTTTCATTGCCTTTGTCATCGTCTTTCCCTTGTTTAATTGCCTTGTTTATTTTGTTGTTACTTTGGATTTTGACCTTGGACTGTTGACTTGTTTTTTGTGGATGTTTTGCTGTCTGCCCTGACCATTGCCTGTTTCTGGATTACACTTTTATTTTACCCTTGGTTATTACTGTTTGCTGGTATTTTGAGCCTGCCCGTTTTGACCATGTTGTGTTTAATAAAGCTCACACTTGGATGTATTATCGTTGTCACGTTGAGTCCTGTTAAAACATCACCTAGCTAAACCTCTTTTGTACTTTTGTAGATGTATGAAAGAAAAAAGTCAAATCGGTTTTGTAATAAGATTTTGGAGCTGTTTAATCATCCTCTGCTGAGATATTGACAGATTTGATGTTTTTTTATTTTAGCTGATTTCATCTAAGGCTGTATTGTTGTGTTTCTGCTCGTCTCTTCTCTTTTTTTTTGCTCTTGTTGTTTCCACTTTCTTGTTAACAGCAGCATTACTAATGATACATCACTAATGCATCACTCTGGAGAACAGTAGTTCTTTTTTTGTTTGTCTACATTAAATGGATTTGTACTTTTTTTTTTTTTTTTTTACTTATACACTGCATTGATTGAAAAATTGTGTATGTGTGTGTGTGTATGTATATATGTGTATATATATATATATTATAGAGTTACACATAAAAATAAGTGGTCTATAATTTAGATATGATTATTGTTTATCAAAACGAAATCTAGTATTGTCACAATACGTGAGATGAAAGGTGCAACTTGATGATGAAATGCAATGAAAAGTCTTTAATAATCCACACAGGTAAATCCACAGAAGGAAGGCAGGAACACACATACTCATTAACGAGACCAGACGACAAACACTGAACTAAAAGCAACTTTATAAAGATTGGTGATTATAATGAACTTAATTAAGACACAGGTGATACAAGTTTAACTAATAATGACATAATGAGGGCAGGAACAGGAAAACCATATATGGGCACAAGAGGGAAAAAACAATACAAAGAGTTCAGGGGTGTGACAAGTACATTAACTTTTATAAAAAATGAGTTTTTTTTAAATATTTTTCATGTGACCCACTCAAAGGTTGAAATGAACTCTGGGTTAAATATATAAAACCTATACTTTGGGTTATTTCCCGTGTCAATGCCTTAAAACTTTTGTATTTAAACATAATAATATTTCTAATGATAACAAAGAAAAAAACTAAAGAATGTAGCTCATTTTAATAAAAGGCCAAAAAAAACTGTTGCACTTGCAAATTAGTGAGTTTTACTTTACAGTAACATGGCTCACATGTAACATGGCAGTAACATATGCAAATGCTGAGGCTGATTCTTCCTGTGAAGCAGCAATGAAAATAGCACATTCAAATGAACATGTTTCCAAAAAAACACAGGAAACATGACAGAAAAAAAGGAAGAAAAAAAAAAAGATGTGGACACATATTGCATAAGGAAGAAATAAGAAAAAGTAATACCCAATGATGTGATGTGCTGAATGACAGATGAGAGCAGATATAGAATAATCATGTAGTTTAGCTTCAGACAGAAAACTCAGGGCAGAAACACATGATGTCTAAAGTAAGAACAACCTGCATGCTCATTCTTTAATCACAGTTAGACTTAGATGTTAATAGTTTTCTTAAAGGGATAGTTCACACAAAGATGCAATCAGAGGTACAAGAGAATGTGATGCTTGTCCTTCAAGAGTCATTCTCAACTTATCTGTCTATAAAGCCTATAAAAAAAAAAGTCATGTATTTCACAACACGTCAGCTTGTTATTCTTATTAAGTCAGGTGCATTTTTTTTAGGATTTTTTACCAAGCAAAGTCTCTGAGAACCTGACACATTGTACTTCTGAAGACTCCAGGTAGGTTGCAGTTCTGGAAAATGGTGGCGCTGGAGATTATACGGTTCCTGATGGTGTCACACCTAATTCTTCACCTTAATTCCTAATTCTTTTGCAGTTAACTTGCCTTTTCTTCTCCACCTGTTTTTTCTGACCATGCAGACTCAACAAGCATTTCGCTGTCCAATGGTCAAGCTTTAACTTTGCAAATTCTTGTAATGCATTAGTATTGCATTCTTCTCATAGGCATTTAATAATTTGGACTTTTCAGTCTGGGTTAAATATCTTTTTTGGCTCATTTTATCTGTAAAAGAAAACATGCCTAATAATTATGCACACCTGAATATAAGGAGTTTTTCACTTCCAGCCTTCACGGACAGTTATATATAACTTACAAATGATTAAATACAAAATTAATAGTAGTTATTAAGATTGTTGTGGTTTGGAATTGGTAAAATGTGCTTGGGAAAAAAATATGACCAGATTATCAACATGCCTAATAATTATGCACACAGTGTATATATAAAAAGAATAAAGACATAATCAAAAAATAACACGCTTTGTGCATTATAGGGAATAATATTCTGAATATTTTACAGTTGGTTTGATGTCTTTATCTCAGACGTTGGCAGAGTTTAATGAATTTAAGTGGGTTTATTATATAAAACATTTAAAAAATATTGATTCAGTATTGTATATAAAAATAATAAAGGCATAATCAGAAAAAACACGCCTCGTGCATTATAGGAAATAATATTATGAATATTTTACAGTTGGTTTGATGTCTTTATCTCAAATGGTGGCAAAGTTTAATGAATTTAAGTGAGTTCAGTATGTAAAACATATCAAAAATATGGATTTAGTACCACATATAAAAATGAAGCCTTGTGCATTATAGGGAATAATATTCTGAATATTTTACAGTTTATTTGATATGATTAGATTAAGTGTTTTTGTCATTTAATGGATTTATATTATTGCATACATTAAAAGTTGTAAAATTATTATAAAAGACATTAAAGGCTAATTCCAGAAACGAAGCACTGTGCAATAACAGGGATGTTTTTCTGAACATTTTAGTATTGGTTTTATAGTATTATGTCATGTAGTTAAATTTTTTCATTCATTTATATGGTTAATTTATATATATATTTATTTATTTATTAAGCCTTGTGCAACCTAAAGGGCATTTATTTATGTCTAGTTAGATTGGGCTCAAAACATAACAGACACAAAGAGTTTAACTGGTATGAAACCAAATGTCTAATGAATGTCAAATGTCACACTAACTTTACAGCCGAGACATGGACTGACAAGAGTGATGAAAGGCTATGATAGAAAGCGTATGCGGAAAACCCTTATATGGAGATAGTTTGGGCGTGTTTTATGCAAACAACTGTGCGTACAAATACGAAATAATCCAGACAGTTATTAGTGAATGAGACCCACTGAGCTAGCAATAATGACACAATCACCACAATGGAAAATATACATGCACATGCATGGTAAGCAAGAAAAAAAACTCAATAAAAAGCAACTTAAAAATATGTATATTTTCTTAAATTGCAGTGCTTGCTTACCCATTTATCTATGTCAGCAGACATCCCAGGCCAGAAAAACCTTTTCGAAATGGCATCTCAGTTTTTTTCTGACCTGTGTGAGCACCTGTTGGGCTGTCGTGAAAATCCCTGAAAATATCATTAGCTTCCTCTGTCCCTCTCATGACTTTAGTTTAGATGACCTTACCAGGGCCTTTTGGGTAGTACTGTGCTCCATATTTCGTTTTTCTTATATCATTCCAGTAAGTTCAGACAAGCCACAATCTAAAAATTTGGTGACTTTGGTGACATCTGGTGACATATGATGGTAATAAAATATCCAAAATTTCAATAACCACTATCTGGCTGTAGTACTCAATGGCTGCATAGAGGCTGAAATCTACAAACCATTGTTGTAACGAACTTCTTAAGTTTTATATTTTATCACAAGTTTGAATTATAGAAAAAAAACTGTGTTGGGTGACACTATAAAAAGATGCCAAAATATGCTTACAGACAAATCTGACAATGCTATAAGGAAAAGACAAAGTAGGAGACAGAGTATAATTTATTCCTCATTTATTTCATGACAAAAAACATAATTTATTTATTAAACATTTATTTTTTATGCAAATATGAAGATGCAGTTGACTGTAAAAAAAAAACATTTAGTGTAAAAACAATATTGATATGTTGAGTAATATATTTATGACAGTGGTGTTTCTTCTCCAAGCTTCAAATTAATTTGAGTGTGATTAATTGGCAGGCACAAAGAAAAAACATGATTTTTGAAAATGGTTAAAAACGGAGTTAGGTATCTGTTTGTGAAAGTGAAGTCTTCATATATGCCACTTTACAAGCTTCTTTTGTAGGCTGACAAACAGCATTTGACACGCTGGGAACATCTAGTAAACTTAAACAGCACTGCAGTCTCTGCCCTTGGAGGAATATCAACAACTCGTTCTCTGCCAGCTTGCCTAGTCCTCACCCTGCTGCAAAACATAATTATATTTATATCTGGACTTCAATGAAAACAAAATGATACGTAAAATGAGAACACTAATGAAAGAACCAGCTGTTGTTTGTATGGTTTCGTTGTAGGCGACCGTCTTCAAATGCGCGTTCCCGCTACAGGGTTGTTTTTCACGGCAGGGGTGATTTTTTTAGGCACAACACGTCTGTCATGCAACAGCGCGCTACTATTCAGCTTCCACACTCGCACTATAACTTCAGTAGCGCACACTTTTCTAGGTTAACATTAGATTGAGCGGCCATGTAAAGTTGCTACTACATACATCTTTCAGATGAAAAGCCATATCTGAGTTTGATGAATGAAGAGCATTTGGATGTCCTGCATTAACACAGACCAGCCGTTTACAATCTTACCGTCACGAACTCACTCACTTAACCAGCCACACCAAAGCAAACAGAAGGAGAGCATAAAGAGACAGCACAACTACAATTAAGTTAAAAATTACCAAGTTATCAAAATATATAGTTAATAGTTTATATAAAAGGTATATATGTGTATAAATTTGGGTATCATATCGTTACGATTCGTGGTCCCGCCGGACCCACCCACTCCCGCTTACATTTTTTAGCTGCCCCGTCCCAATCACGTGATTTTTGTTTCACATCCTGCAGAATTCCTGTGGGATCCCCGAAAAAATGTCAGCCTCTAGAAAGCAGATTCTTTTACATTCAACGCTTACATCTGCTCTTAAAATTTTTGTTTTTTAAATTTTCTTATGTGGGAATTGACAAGTATGGGAAAAGATAGACATTTTGAGAACTTGTCTAATAGCCTAACATTTTGATAAGAGCAAGTCTTCAGATGTGGAGCACAAAGGCACTTCCTTGTTAATGTAAGTAAGCATAAACTACTAAATCATGAAGCTCTCAAGAAACACGAACAAATATGACAAATAGAGATTGCAATACTGTAAAGTGTGTTGTGTATTGGCTTTCTTAATCTTATGGATATATTCTTTGTGCAATCTTGAGGTAGAATGTCTATTTGTTTTCCTTTTGAAATAACTTAAAATGAATATCTGATTCCAGAAGACTCCAATGTGTATTTCATAAAAATTGTGACATTGTGATTTTTCTATTTGCTAAAAAAGCAAAGCTAAAAGCCATCAAACCCTGTTTTAGATGCTTTGCATATATTTTTAAATGAGTTTAGACTCATTCTGAAGCTTACATGTAACATGAAGCAAAGGCTATATCTCTTCTTTTGAAGATCTCCCCAAAATAAACAGATATGGAGCTTACAAAGCTTATTCATAACCTAAGTTGAATGCAATTTGCATATGCATATTCCCATTTGATACTTCAACATTGCAAGAAAATATGATTAACAAGCTGTAAATGTCACATAACATTTGTTAAAATCATATACTTACAGGATATAGAATGATTTAAAATAATATAAGGCTGTTTAATTGCTGTATTTTTTGTGATTGTTTGTCGCTGTCACGGGATGAACGAGACGAGAGGCGAGCGGATCCAATTGCGAACTTTTATTTAATGGACGAGGCAAAGACATGGTCAGACACGCAGGGTCAAAATCACAGCAAACAGGTATGTTGGGGCGATGCACAATAGAAGTCCGTGAGTCAGGCGTGGGTCGATCCGTGGCGAACATAATCCATAAAGGGGCTGAGCAAAGGGAATAATCCGAAAACACGAGCGAGGGATCAAAAGGCAGGCGGCTAGACAGACGAGAACGAGAAGACCAGGCGAAAGAACTAAACACTAGGAACTAGGAACCGGAAACTAGGAAACACAACAATAACAACAACAATACTCCGTGAGTGCACTGAGGGGGAGCGGGGTTTTTAAGGACGCCTGATTGGTCACGGGGACTGACGCAATAAGAGCGGTGGAGGATGGGAGATGCAGTCCGAGATGCATAGTGACAGTCAGAGTGTGTAAGTGATGCGAGAGTGACATCTGGTGGTTGGTGGACAACGGGACACAGACCAGATTCGTGACATAGCCCCCCCCCAAGGAGCGGCTTCCAGACGCTCGACGGGAACAACAGTCCAGGGGGCGGTGGGGTGGGAGCGAGACAGGGTGAGGGCTGGAGGGCCAGGTCCATGAGGGGAAGCCCAGAGATTGAGGCAGGACCGACAGAGCAGGTACCCTCCAGGGTGGGGCCGGAGGCGGAGCAAGAGCCCTCCAGGGCGGAGGTGGAGCAGGAGCCTTCCAGGGAGGGGCCGGAAGCGGAGCAGGAGGCGCAGGAGCCCTCCAGGGCGGAGCCGGAGGCAGAGCAGGAGGCGCAGGAGCCCTCCAGGGCGGAGCCGGAGGCAGAGCAGGAGGCGCAGAAGCCCTCCAGGGCGGAGCCGGAGGCAGAGCAGGGGGCGCAGGAGCCCTCCAGGGCGGAGCCGGAGGCAGAGCAGGAGGCGCAGGAGCCCTCCAGGGCGGAGCCGGAGGCAGAGCAGGAGGCGCAGGAGCCCTCCAGGGCGGAGCCGGAGGCAGAGCAGGAGACGCCGGGACCTTCCAGGACGGAACCGGAGGCAGAGCAGGAGGCGCCGAGGCCCTCCAGGGCGGAACAGGAGGCGCCGAGGCCCTCCAGGGCGGAACAGGAGGCGCCAGGGCCCACCAGGGCTGAGCAGGAACCCGCATAATAGACTGGGACCTGGGGAGAACAGTGACAGAGGAGGCAGACAGAATGAGGGAAGAAGCAGAGAGTTTGTAGGGGGGCGCCACCTCCAAGGGAGGATCCACAGCCACGGCTGACACCTCAGGAGGCATTGGCGCGGCTTCTCCAACTGACGGGACCTCTGGAGCAGACTTGGGACCAGACGGGACCTCTGGAGCAGACTTGGGACCAGACGGGGCGTGACTTGAGTCTGGGCCGTCAGGCGGGGCGTGACTTGAGTCTGAGCCGTCAGGCGGGGCGTGACTTGAGTCTGAAACCGCTTCGGGAAGACCGGCCATGATGGGTGCCGACTCAGGAGCAGAAAACATGACGTGACCAGGCTGTGGCTTGACTGAGATGGCCTGAGCAGGCTGTGGCTTGGCTGACGGGGCTTTAGCAGGCTCTGACGTGGCGGCCATCTTGTGCGGTGGCTCTGGCGTGGCGGCCATCTTGTGCGGTGGCTCTGGCGTGGCGGCCATCTTGTGCGGTGGCTCTGGCGTGGCGGCCATCTTGTGCGGTGACTCTGTAACTTGACTTGAGACAGGAAACACAGTTTTAACCCGACTTGACACAGGAACAACAGCTCTAACTTGACTTGCCTTAGGAAGAGCAGCTCTGACTTGACTTAACACAGGAAACACAGCTCCAGCTTGGTTTGACACAGGAACAGCAGCTGTAGCTTGACTTGACTTGGAAACTTGACTTGAATCAGGAAACGCAGCTGCAACTTCATATGGCTCAGGTATAGCAGCTGTGACGTGACGGAGCTCCGTTCTCGCCGCCATTTTGCGAATGAGCTCCAAGTTCGCCACCATTTCGAGAAGCCGATCCAACGTGGCCACCCCTGCTTGAGCGTGCTCCAGCAGGGCCGCCATGTCGTGAGCAGGCCAGGCGGCCGGCGTGTTCGTGGCGTCGCGCTCCGGCGCGGCCGCCATTTTGCGAGCCGGCTCCACAGTAGCCGCCATTATATGACCGCGCTCCGACGCGCCCGCCACTCCGCGAGCGGGTTGCGCGACCGGCATCACTGGGGTATCGCGTTCCTCATTAGCGACACCCACCGTGAAAGACGAGCCCACAGTCAAATAAGTACAGTCCATACCTGGATGATGTCCGTGAAAAAAGTTGCTGGATCCTTGTATGACGGAGTATTCTGTCACGGGATGAACGAGACGAGAGGCGAGCGGATCCAATTGCGAACTTTTATTTAATGGACGAGGCAAAGACATGGTCAGACACGCAGGGTCAAAATCACAGCAAACAGGTATGTTGGGGCGATGCACAATAGAAGTCCGTGAGTCAGGCGTGGGTCGATCCGTGGCGAACATAATCCATAAAGGGGCTGAGCAAAGGGAATAATCCGAAAACACGAGCGAGGGATCAAAAGGCAGGCGGCTAGACAGACGAGAACGAGAAGACCAGGCGAAAGAACTAAACACTAGGAACTAGGAACCGGAAACTAGGAAACACAACAATAACAACAACAATACTCCGTGAGTGCACTGAGGGGGAGCGGGGTTTTTAAGGACGCCTGATTGGTCACGGGGACTGACGCAATAAGAGCGGTGGAGGATGGGAGATGCAGTCCGAGATGCATAGTGACAGTCAGAGTGTGTAAGTGATGCGAGAGTGACATCTGGTGGTTGGTGGACAACGGGACACAGACCAGATTCGTGACAGTCGCTTGTTTAACAGACATCTTTATCAGTGGTGGAGATCAAACGGTTCAGATCCATCATGGATGAAACACAAACATCTGGAGATGAAGTTTTTTTTCCAGGATGCAGGTACTTTGAATAACACATTACATATCTTTTTATGTAAAAATAAAATTCATTTTCATAAAAGTACATTTTGAGATATATTATTATCTTATTATATTAAGATTCTCATAATAAAGGATTAAATCTGTTGTGTTTTAGTTCAGTTCATCAGAAGAGATCAGAAGCAGAGCCCAGCTGTGTGTCTATGAAGAGTGACTGGTCTATGGACCCTCCAGAAAAGTTTAACAGTGGAGATTCACAGTCTGGTCTCAGGTACAACATTTGTATAAAAATATGATTCAGTTCACAATTTTTGTATAAACACAATGTATGAAGTAATTATAAAGTGTTCTTTAAAATGAATTTGATATTGTATAACTGATTTGTTGCTACAGTTATGTAAATGAATAATGGACTCCCTTTATTAATGGACCCTCTGGGGTCTGAGGGTGTTTTGGGGCCCTGGAGAAGTTTTGACATGCCCTAACACATAAACAAATCCTGTTCAACTGTTGAATCAAGTAAAACATATCTGGTATTTCCAATGTGTTTGCTGCTTCTTTCCATGAACTGAAGAAAAAACAGTCCCACCATCAGTAGTCAGTGATGGGGATTATTTGACCATATTCATGTAGAATTTAAGTCCAGTGATGTTGGTACAGCACTGGAAAAGTGTAATTTAACATTAACACAATAGGTACATTGTACATAACAATTCATTATATTGATGCAAGTACAAAGTACAATAAATATAAAGCGGGGCCTGATTAACTTAAATCTCTCTCTGTTTTAGTCCAGTTCATCAGAAGAGATCAGACGCAGAGCCCAGTTGTGTGTCTATGAAGAGTGACTGGTCTATGGACCCTCCAGAAAAGTTTAACAGTGGAGATTCACAGTCTGGTCTCAGGTATAACATTTATGTAATATATGATTATAGCCTGACATTTTATATTATCAAATAATATCAAAGTTCAGCTCTCAATTTTTGTATAAAAACAGTGTATTGATTAAACAGTGCTTTTTAAAATGAATTTGATAACAATAAATGAATAGCTGTTTTGTAACATACAGTAATTTACATAATTAACTTGAATCTCTCTGTTTTAGTCCAGTTCAACAAAAGAGATCAGAAGCAGAGCCCAGTTGTGTGTCTATGAAGAGTGACTGGTCTATGGACCCTCCAGAAAAGTTTAACAGTGGAGATTCACAGTCTGGTCTTAGGTACAACATTTGTATAAAAATATGATTATGACAAGTCATTTTATGTTGTCACATCACAGTACGTTTTACGATTTTTGTATAAACACAGTGTATAAAATTATTAGAAAATGTTCTTTAAAGTGAATTTGATTATGATACATGTATAATTGATTTGTTGCTACAGTCATTTAAACAACTAATGGACCCTCTGGGGTCTGAGGGTGCTTTCGGGACCCTGAAGAGGTTTTGACATGCCCTAACACATGAACAGATCCTGTTCAACTGTTAAAAAAGAAGTAAAACATACCTGTTTTTTCCAATGTGTTTGCTGCTTCTTTCCATGAACTGAAGAAAAAAACAGTCCCACCATCAGTAGTCAGTGATGGGGATTATTTGACCATATTCATGTAGAATTTAAGTCCAGTGATGTTGGTACAGCACTGGAAAAGTGTAATTTAACATTAACACAATAGGTACATTGTACATAACAATTCATTATATTGATGCAAGTACAAAGTACAATAAATATAAAGCGGGGCCTGATTAACTTAAATCTCTCTCTGTTTTAGTCCAGTTCATCAGAAGAGGTCAGAAGCAAAGCCCAGTTGTGTGTCTATGAAGAGTGACTGGTCTATGGACCCTCCAGAAAAGTTTAACAGTGGAGATTCACAGTCTGGTCTCAGGTACAACATTTGTATAAAAATGTGATTATAACAAGACATTTTATGTTGTCATATCACAGTACATATTAAGGTTTTTGTATAAACACAGTGTTTAAAATTATTATAAAATGTTCTTTAAAGTGAATTTGATAATGATACATGTATAATTGATTTGCTGCTACAGTCATTTAAACAACTTTGTGCACAACAATGTGCTTTAATAGAATAATCCAACATGGGAACAGGAACCAACAGGAACCAACAGGAACAGCAGGGAAAAAATCACACGCCAACACAACATAAACTAACATAAAGCAATATTAAGAACGGACAATGAACAAGGAACTGAATCAAACTTATATAGGAACGCTGATGAGACAAAGACAGGTGAGAGCAATTAACCAATGACGTCATAACTAGAAACGGAACAGGAAAGACCAAATAAGGACACAGGAGAGCAAAACCAACAAAACAGTCCACAGGGGTGTGACAATAAAATCATAATGAACCTTTATTTATATGTATTAAATATGTTAGTCACTATTCTGTGTCATATTTTGTCATCATTTCACTGTATGTAGCCTAATGCCAAAATGTTAATATTCAATAGTTGCACTGTCAACGTGTTACTGTTAAAAATTATTTAAATGTTCATTAAATAAGGCAGTTACCGCACATTCATTCAGCTATTTTAAACAATGTAATAAACAGTATGGGTTTGGAATTAAAGCACCAACTCACACAAACAAATTAGCCATGGTTTTACTACAAATAAAACCAAAAATTGCAATCGAAGATGAACCATGTAACCACAAATTACCTTGGGTTTTACTACACTGTCTATAGTTTAACAATGGTAGGCTATTTGTAGTAAACGTGTTGTTATACAAATGGTAAAAATGGAAAAAACATGGCACTTTTACTATGGTAAAACCATGTTAATATTCGTAAGGGTGTTTATCAGTCAAAATAATTTAAAATTGTACATTCTTCAGGTATGAAATATGATTAATAAAAGAAAAATACTGTTCATGAGAATGCGGTAGGTTAGGTTATATATTAGGTTATATATTTATTTATTTATTTATTATTCAGAATGCACATACGGAAGGGAAATATATTTATAGCAACATTTCAGCAGGTTGAAGATGATTCATGTTAACGCAGAGAATATGATTAATTGTTTTTTTCTTTAAGAAATGCTAGCCCTAAAATGTAGTATTAATCTGCGTTCTCATGAGAAACTCTCTGTATGTAGGTGCGCTGAACGCTAACCAGAAACTCCAGAGGCATAACAAATAGAACGCAGAAGTCGTTGTGCAAGTAGTCCATTCAGTCCAGTGTAACAGATTCTGATGTTGGTACAGCACTGGAACTGTGTAATGTAACGTTAACACAATAGGTACATTGTACGTAATTCATTATGTTGATGTGAGTATAAATGTACACTAAATATAAAAGTGGGGAAGGGCCTGATCAACTAAAATCTCTCTCTGTTTTAGTCCAGCTCAGCAGAATAGATCAGAAGCAGAGCCCAGCTGTGTCTCTATGAAGAGTGACGGGTCTACAGCTCAGCCAGTAAAGTCTAACAGTGGAAATACACACCCTGGTCTCAGGTAAAAATTTTCTGTAAAAGATATGATTTAAAGAAATTATACAGAATATGTAAGAAATTGTGCTCTTTAACTCATGTCACAATGTGTTTTTTTTAATAGCCATGAAGTCCTCAACACATTTAAATCAAATCTGATGAAGAAGTTTAAACATCTGTATGAGGGAACAGCAATACAGGGAAACCCAACACTACTGAATGAGATCTACACAGAGCTCTACATCACAGAGAGTGAGAGTGGAGAGATCAATAATGAGCATGAGGTGAGACAGATTGAGACACAATCCAGGAGACCAGCAACAGAGGACAAACCCATCAAATGCAATGACATCTTTAGACCTTTACCTGGACAAGACAAACCCATCAGAACTGTGCTGACAAAGGGAGTCGCTGGCATTGGAAAAACAGTTTCTGTGCAGAAGTTCATCCTGGACTGGGCTGAAGGGAAAGAGAATCAGGACGTCCAGCTCATATTTCCACTTCCTTTCAGAGAGTTCAACCTGATGAAGAACAAAACACTCAGTCTTTCAGATCTTCTTAATATATTTTTCCCTAAAACACAAGAAGTGAAAATATCCTGTGATGAATACAAAGTGTTGTTCATCTTTGATGGTCTGGACGAGTGTCGTCTGTCTCTGGACTTTAAGAGCAAAGTGAAACTGTGTAATATATCTGAATCAGCCTCAGTGGACGTGTTGCTGATGAACCTCATTGTGGGGAATCTGCTTCCCTCTGCTCTCATCTGGATCACCTCCAGACCAGCAGCAGCTGATCTCATTCCCTCTGAGTGTGTCCATCGAGTGACAGAGGTACGAGGCTTCAATGAGCCACAGAAGGAGGAATACTTCAGGAAGAGAATCAGTGATCAGAGTCTGGCCGACAGGATCATCTCACACCTGAAGTCAACAAGGAGTCTCTACATCATGTGTCACATCCCAGTGTTCTGCTGGATCTCAGCCGCTGTTCTAGAGAAGATGTTGAGTCAAGCAAAGAGTGGAGAGATTCCCAAGACTCTCACTCAAATGTACACACACTTCCTGATCCTTCAGACCAACATCAAACATGAGAAGGACTATGAGAAGAAAGTGAAAGATAAAGACATGATCCTCAAACTGGGGAAACTGGCTTTTCAGCAGCTTGTGAAAGGCAACCTGATCTTCTATGAAGAAGACCTGAGAGAGTGTGGCATTGATGTGACAGAAGCATCAGTGTACTCAGGATTGTGCACTCAGATCTTTAGAGAGGAGTTGGGCTTGTATCAGGGGAAAGTCTTCTGCTTTGTTCATCTGAGCCTTCAGGAACATCTAGCAGCTCTATATGCACACCTCTCCTTTACAATCAACAACATCAATATCTTTGACCAAACCAAGCAAGGTCTGTTGTTTAAGATTTTTAAGAAGAAATCTAATTCATTATCTGAGCTGCATCAGAGAGCTGTGAATGAGGCTTTACAGAGTAAGAATGGACATCTGGATCTTTTCCTGCGTTTTTTTCTGGGTCTCTCAGTGAAGTCCAATCAGACTCTCTTACAAAAACTACTCACACAGACGGGAAGCTGTTCCTATAACAAAGAGAAAACAGTTCAGTACATCAAACAGAAGATCACAGAGAATCGATCTTCAGAGAAATCCATCAATCTGTTTCACTGTCTGAATGAACTGGGTGATGATTCACTGATGCAGGAGATCCAGCGTTATCTGAAATCTAGAAAACTAAGAAAAACCAAACTCTCATCTTCACAGTGGTCAGCTCTGGTTTATGTGTTGCTGACATCAGAGCAGAAGACGGATGTTTTTCATCTAAAACACTTTATTGGAAAACAACACAGTGCAGATGAAGTTCTTCATAATATGTTACTTGTGGTTAAAGATTTCAGATCAATTCAGTAAGTAACACTAAAAACAAAATTATAAAACATGATTCCACTTATAATTATTATTATATCCCAAATTAACAAAATGCGCAAGTCTCAGAGGATGACACTTCTAGCAGTGAGGTACTACTAAAGCAGCTGTAAAGGTTTTTGTTTGGTCTGTGTGAGAGCTAGATGATTGTAGAGCTCAGTGTAGAAAATAAATGCAAGGGGGGTCAAAACTGACAGATACTAGATTTTGGACTTTGTCCTCTAATGATGTTGATATGTATGCTTTACTGTCTGTATGAATTACGTTTTCATATACAAATCTTTTACATTTAATTTCTTTAATTGCAGTTGGTGTCAGTTCATCATTTATGTTCTTTAATATACACAGGTTGGGTTTTGTGGTGTCACAAATGAAGGCTGTGCAGTTATACATTGATTTAAATGTTTTTTTTTTTTTTAAGTTGGAAAATATAGGAGATAAAACTTGCACAGCCTTGTAGAAAATCTATAGCTAGGGACAACAGTTGAAGAAAAAGAAGAACATACAAATTGTAATTAACATGTATAATATATTCTGACCAGTACACAGAATTCAGCAGCTCTTCCCACAAGCCCTGTTAGTAGGCGGTCCATAAATGTAAGCAAAACATTATATTCCTTCACAGGGCACTTACGGGCAAATAGAATAAATGTCTGAAGTGATAAGAGATACATACAAAATGTGCAGAGCTGGGGGTCGTAAGGACTGGAATTGAGATCTGCTGTCATAGATTGTCGTCAGCCAGTAAAACTGATGTGTTTGCACATGCTTTAGACCAGTGTTTCTCAACCCTGGTCCTGGGCACCCCCCGGCACTGCACATTTTGTGTGTCTCCCTAATCAAACATACCTGATTCCACTCATGAGCTCATTAGAAGAAACTCCAGGACCTGAAATGGGTGTGTCAGATAAGAGAAACATACAAAATGTGCAGTGTTGTGGGGGTGCCCAGGACCAGGGTTGAGAAACACTGCTTTAGACAATCGCAGTGTCAATCCCAGATGTATTGTCTTGTTTCCTATTTTCTTGATTCCTAAGTATGTTCTCATTTGTTTCAATAGTTACTGATTAGTTTGTGCCCTGTGTCTGATTTAGTTCTGCTTTATCGTGTTTATTTAAACTCCTTGTTTTTTTCAGGTCATGGTGCATGTTTGCTAGATGTTTTGTTTTTATTATTCTTTGTCTTTATACCATTTTTGATGATCTTGTTGGTTAATTTAAATGGTAACACTTTACAATACAGGTACACACATATGCATTAATTCATGCTTAATTAATGCACAGATAATCATGTATTAATTTGTAATTCATGAAGTACTAAACCATTTATTAATGATTATTACAGCAGCAATTAACGAACGTTCTGTATGATTCATAGACTAAGTAATCAATAAATTGTTAATAGTTAAATGTGTCATAATGTATTAATTCCCTAATAACTTATTTTATTAACTAATGATGTACATTCATATGTTAATTACCACAGTGGTCAACATTATATACTTCAACTTTCAGTTGTCTGCTTAATTAATCATTAGCTAATTATTTGCTAATCATTATGAGATCATTATGTTATGACATTACTTTTAACTAATTGTTAAGTAATATGTCATTGTGGTTATGGGTATAGAATTAGTTAGTCATGTGCCTCACTGAGTTGAAGCCATGCATTTTCATGGGTTGAAGCCATGCATTTCAACTTCCAGTTGTCTGCTTTAAATATTACCTAATGATTTGCAAAGATATCATTATGTTATGACTTTACTTGTTGAAGCAAATGACTAATTCTAAATCCATAACCACAATGACATATTACTTAACAATTAGTTAATAGTTCTGTGCCTCAACAAGTAAAGTCATAACATAATGATATATTTGAAAATCATTAGGTAATGAATAATTAGAGCAGACAACTAGAAGTAGAAATGCATGGCTTCAACCCATTGTGGTAATTAACACATGAATTTACACTATTAGTTATTAAAATAAGTTATAAGGGAATTAATACATTGACACATTTAACTAATAACAGTTTATTGATTACTTAATCTATGAACCATAGAATGTTCATTTGTTGCTAATGCAGTAATTATTAATAAATGGTTTAGTTCTTCATGAGTTATATATTAATGCATAATTATCTCTGCATTAGTTAAGCATGATTAGTGCGTATTTGTGCGCCCATATTGTAAAGTGTTGCCATTTAAATAAACTTGCTGCAACTGGATCCACTCTTACCCCCCATGCATTGCTGTAACAGGTGTTTCATGAAGAACTGAATTACTGAAACATACATGTAAAAACTAAACAACAGCCATTTACTGTGGTTTTTAATATAGTGGTTTTTGTTCTTTACACAGGCTATGCAAATGCAATCTCACTGCTCAGTCCTGTGGAAATTTATCTTCAGCTTTACAATCCTCAAACTCAAACATCCTGAGAGAGCTGGATCTGAGTAACAATGACCTGAAGGATTCTGGAGTGAAGCTTCTTTCTGATGGACTAAAGAGTCCAAACTGTCAGCTGGAGACACTGAGGTAAATGGTTTCAATAAAATAAATAAACAAAATGTGT
Organism: Labeo catla; assembly: GCA_012976165.1. NCBI lineage: Eukaryota > Metazoa > Chordata > Actinopteri > Cypriniformes > Cyprinidae > Labeo > Labeo catla. The sequence goes on along the minus strand of VONZ01000636.1, from coordinate 357,947 downwards.
TTATCAAATTGTAAAGCTTGTAATATAATTATACAGTGTGCCACTATGTTAATTGTAGGGTTTTAGGTCAAATTTAAGTGATTCAATTGAGAATCCAAAGGATTTGGATTTAACTTGATTAACTGATTCAAAGTTAGTAATTTACACTTTTATCAACTGTTCATCCAGCGAACGTTCAACTTAGGATATTTTACCAACTCTGGATGTTTATATTATTCCTGTGGCCATCGGATTATAATATAAACCAAAATATTCGTTCGTTATGAGCTAGGTAGCAACATCTAGGCACAGGCAATAGCGTGTGAACAGAAAAACAAGACAATGTTCTTTTCAATGAAACAAGAATTTATTGAACTACTCTAAGATACATGAACTAAACTACTAACGTTTAAACACACATACACACACTCACACACACATGCATACGGTTCAAGGAATGAGAGTCTATGGAGTTTGAAGGGAATCTCAAAACTACTAGTATCTGCTACTAGTTCTTAAATTGCAACCTGAGAAAACCATAAAAGCAGAGATTTATCTTTTAGCTGCTTAAGGAAATTTAGCACCAGTTCAGCGAGAGATTAAGGAGACCTTGATTTACTTGCGTTCGGGTTTTCCTTGGTGGGCTCGTCTTAGCGGAGGGAATCACGCCACTTCTGATTGGTTGCTTAGTTCTTTGGATGACGTCTTTGGGGAAGCCTTCGGTGGTGATTGGTCAGTTGGAGAGGCTGGATGAAGATTCGGTTGCTTGGTTACACGGAGGATACTCTCGGAGCTCAGTTGAGTGCTGGCGAGGTGTTTCAAGCTACTTCCGCTGTTCGGTGTTTCACGCAGTTTGGTCAGTTTAAGTTTATGTCTGGTTATCGAGCGTGATTGGCTGGAAGTTCTTTGCAAGTCGGAGTTGCAGGTCGCAAGGACTTTGAGAGTTTCGCGAAGCTTTAGCTGGTTCTGTAGAGTTCTGGATGGCACAGTCGCGTTGTGATCAAGCTGGAGCGCTGATGAGAGCGAGCTGAAGACAAGAGGCGGACTTAACAGGCGAAGGGCAGATGCAACAGGCGAAAGGCACTGTGTTGTGCTGGACATTTGAATTTAACCGGGCCGACGAAGTCCATCCCATGAAGTTGCATTCCAATCATGTGGGTTGCAAGGCGGGGCTCCGCCCATACCGTTGCTCATCTATGCATATTTTAGCATAATATCTTTCTGTCACATGGAGGCAACTTTCCTGCAAGAGTTTGTTGGTCTCTTCAATAAGTATTGAAATGCAAACCTTGGACATAATATCAACCTTTCATTCACATCGACATCTTGGAAATAAAATGAGCTTTCATTTAATACCAAACATCGGGCATCTTGCATACACACTAACAACTTTGTCTACCTAACTGGTTATACACACATTGATTAGCTGCGTAGGCTATAATAAACACACCAAGCATATAAGAAACATAGACTACATATAATTATAGGTTATTTGCACTACTAGTAGTATAGATAAATGATTGTCTTTAGAATCGTGGATATAGGTTTGTGTATTCTTTGTTGGAGGGAAAGAACATTTGCCGTATCTGAGAGGGGAAGAAAGGAATGCTGAGTGTCATGTTGTAGTGACCCGCATACCCTGCGGGTGGGACGCGTCAATGTAAATCTGTCTTTTATGTTTGTTCGATTGCCAATTTATGTATTGTTGGTCAGCAGTTGCCCCGGCCATCTGTTTTGAGATGGCCTCAGAAGAGAGGGGGAGATTCCGCTTATCACTATTTTATTGTTCCTTTGGTACTCGTGAGGTGTCTGGCTGATCGCTCTCTTCCTATTATCAGCAGACCGGTCAAGGAGCACCATTAACCATGTGGTTTGCACGGGGGTGTTTTGTCCCCTGGGGAGATAACGCAGGGTTGATCCAGACAAGGAGGTGTCATTGTAGGGATCAGAAGATTCCAATACTCTCTTGAGAGTTTGCAGGGATGGCTGTAAATGAAGTTTATTATTCATGCTGGTTGGAGGGGGCAGCTTTAGCTTTTCCTGGAATGTCGTGATGCTGTCTCTCTTTTGGCGACTGGTTTGATAGAGGTCTTACATAATTAACATGCAAACAGCTTGTGATCCATTGTTTTCACTGTCATTCTGGATTTGAAAATGCAACATGAATCACACAGCTGCCCTTTTTTTTGGGATTGGCCATCCTAATCACCAGTTGACCTTGACATGTACTGTTATATAGTTGAGGCAGATCAGCTTTAAGAAAGGAATATTTTAAATGTTTTTGTCATCTAAAAAAATAGCTAATAGGTGCATAATGGAATGCAGCAGAGCAGCATGAAGAATATTAACAGCATATTAACATCAAATCAGTATCCAGAGGTTACAAAGTTACCGTAAACTTTAGTGTTAAGGCACCCAAGCAGAAAATTTAGAAAATGACATCAAATAGATGAAAACAGAAAGTGATCTTAAGCAATGTTTTTAAGGTTTTTTTTTTTTTTTTCCAGTAACACTGGTGACACAACTCTACTGGACAGCCATTTCCATCATATGATTTATAATGTGTACATGACATTTCAGATTTAAAAAAATATAGGCCTATATATACGTTTATTTTTAACACTGACCTTAAGACATGACCATATAGGAATAATGTTCCTGCCTGAAAAAGGTATAAATGTGTATGAAGATATTTGTCTGATTGTCACATGGACTATTTCTGTGTTTTCAGATTGTCTGGCTGTATGGTGACAAAGAAAGGCTGTCGTTATGTGTTTTCAGCTCTGAGTTCAAACCCCTCACACCTGAGAGAGCTGGATCTGAGCTACAATCACCCAGGGGATTCAGGAGTCAAACTACTCACTCAAAAACTGTTGGATTCATCCTGCTCACTGGACAAACTGAAGTATGTCTAGCAGAAAGATTTTACATTTTTCTATTTCAACTCCTTAGTGGCTATGTGCTATATATACACACGCTGTATATTACACGGTGTGCCAATATACAGCCATGTCTCATGACTACAAGTGTGATATTGCGTTTATACAACAGTTCAACGGCACAAGTGTGTAATTACACAAAATAACAATGGGGTGTCTTTAAGCCCTTTTAGTGCAGAACTACTTCCTTCCGCCACAGATTTAAGTCTAAAGTTGACAGTTTAGCCCAAGCCTCCATTCCTAATTCCAAAACGTCACTTTAGAACTAGTAAATGAAGGAATGTTGAGTTGCTTCATTAAAAGTTTATTGTATTACTGTATTAAAAGCTCACTGTGTTATGTGTGGATGAATATTATGAGAGAGAGATCACTCAAAGAGTGATGAGTACTCGCTTGAGTACTAAGCGATCGTGATTACCTGCATCTGATACAGCATTCATTCTTTAGCTCAAACATCAGTGTGAATATCCGCTGAGGAAAGCATAATCTGTCATATTAGTATCCTTTTCATCTGTTAAGAGTCATTTCTGATGACAGCGCTGCTCAGTGCATTTGTTAACTGCCTTAAGCAGATGTCGTAAAAAAAATTAACAACTTCCGCTTCATGAAAGTGTTTTTTTCAATGTAAGTCTTTACTGCTGACTTAAAACTGATAAAAACTCTCTTGTCGCCATCTAATGGCAGAATAATGTAACTAAAATCACCATCACGAACGTTTCTCAATACTAAACAGTATTAAATACTTGTATTATTTATATAAAATGCAGTATTAAATACCATTATTATTTATATGAAATATTATTTATTAAAAAAATATATATATAATAAACAACAACAACAGCAATCATAAAAGTAATTCACAAAGCATGAAACCAAAGACTGCCCATTAGATTTGTCCAAAACTAATTATATCTCATGTTTAACCACTATAGAGACATTAGAGTGAGCGGCAAATTATAGAAGATCTGGTTGCATTGAGGCTTCTATCTGGTGGGTTTATGAGCACTGAACGGCTGCTCACACGAAAGCGTTGAAGCAAATTTAAAAAAAAAGAGTTATCTTTATTAACAAACTGCATATTTGAACTATAAAGAACAACATTCTCACCTGAAAACATTTTAAAACTACATTCTGTGACACAGAAACAGTAATTACACATTTGGGCAGCCGCCATGACACTCCCTGTAAAAAATTCCCTACCTGTCTCATGGCAAAAACATACCTGGGACACTTTTTTACGAGACACGAAATACGTACCAATAAGTACATATCACTGCAGTTTCCAAAAGAAATGAACACTAGTTAGTAAAACTCTGACACCTTTTATTTCTTTTCACACAGTTTTGATTAATAAAGCTTAATTTTCGCACAATTACTTGAAGAATATTATGTTATGACTTCAGAACAGTTTAAATATGTTGGGAGATTTGAAAACTGGTGCTTTTGAATGTTAGCATTACATATCCAGCTTCATATCTTTGGGTTTTCATAGCTGGTAGGTTTGTTCGGTAGCTCACGCAGTAGGGAGATGTACTTGAGATTCGGTATGAATCCTGTGTAACTACAGTTCAACAAAACATTTCAAATCTTCAAACACAGAAGGTTCAAACACGCTTGTGCCATTAAAATCAGTTTTGCATTTCTCAACACTATCGGGTAGGTTTAGGGTTGGGTTTGGTGTAGGGCATATTTCCAACTTGATAGAGCATTAACTTTTAACGACAGTCCCCGGATATTTGAACTATGAACCACCGAAATACATACCTGAAGCAACGTAACAAAAACACAGCAATACATACCTATATCAACAGCATAAAAACACGCCAGGGTTCACGTATGGAAGTACCGCACACAGAGTGATACAATTACAAATGGTGAAATGGCTGTTGGAGTTCTGTTGGACTCTAATATCACACTCTTACTAGCCAGTCAGACTGGAGAAAGAACTGTTGTGTGTGTGTGTAAGTGTATAATATATATATATATTATACACTTACACACACATTTACATATATACACAAACACACACACACATATAAATGTATGTAGTATAGTATGTAGTATATAATATATAGTTGCACAGTACAGTGCAGAGAATTCTTAGAAGCTTTAAAGGGGTCATCGGATGCCCATTTTTCACAAGTTAATATGATTCTTTAGGGTCTTAATGAAAAGTCTATAATATACTTTGGTTAAAAATTCTCAATGGTTGTGTAAAACAACACCCTTTCTACCTTGCCAAAATCAGCTCTGCAAAAATCATCCCATTCTGGTCGAGGCTGCTTTCAACGCAAATGAGCTCTGATCGCCCCGTCCCTTCTCTCTGTGAAATGACGAGCATGTTTACTTTAGCTGCTAAACTTGCTAACTAGCACATTATTAGGAAAGGCGATCACAAAGATTAAAAAAAAATACTCACTTCTGCTGTAAGTGAAGCTGGATCACGAATGATTTGCGCGAACATAGATGGATATATGTAGATCGGGAGGTGCATTCCCTTCACAAACAAACTTAATATACTGCATCTTCAGCGGCTCAGATGTCGGGAGTAAATGACGACCACTACGTTCATTATTACATCCAGCAACACAACATCTCAATCACTCAATTCTTGTCTAACTTACATCCCTGCTCCGGCATTCAAAACATGGAGGTTAGACTGTTACAAATAATCTTAGGTAAGATGCTCATGTCAATCAACTATCGTGGGAGCGGCCTCTGTCAGTGTGACGCCACAACGATAGGCATCTGAGAATGGCTTGATTTGAAAAAGGGAGTATAATTTTTACAGATGAATTAAAAACCACTGCATGGATTTTTATCATTATAGGGTAGATTTGTACATACACTGCCAACACACATTAATGTTCAAACAACATGAAAAAGTGAACTTGGCATCCGATGACCCCTTTAAGAATACGGGCCCAGATCTCTGTGTGGAGCACTGGCTTTTGTCAGACTGCTTGTGCAAACAAAAATATAACTGGATTATTACAATTTATGGAGATATAAGATAGAAATAACTTACATTAAACCTTTTTAGCTTGTGAAATTACTAGTGACCTAAGACTTTTGCACAGAACAATATATATATATATATATATATATTGTGACGAGTCGGCTGCCTCCCCCCTAACTATCAGGAGGGGAGCAAGTGCGGCCGCCGGACTCCGCCCCTTTCCTGGACCCTTCCCTTCCGAACACTGCCCCTCCTTCACGGAACCCCGTCACGTCGAGGACACCAGATCCCCCTGTTTATTTTTGGACACTTTTTTCCCCTTTTTGAACACTTTCTGGTTATTGTTTAATAAAAGCCTGACGTCACGCCCACTGTGTCTGTCGTTATGCTCCGCACCTGTGACTATATATATGTATATATATAGTGATTTTTTTTTTTCCAGTTTAATGGAGGGGTGCCCTGCTTTTATATGATCGTGAAGATGTTCTGTGTATAAATAAGGAAGTTCTTGTCAAAAAAACAGCAGTTGTGAGTGGGGCGTCCAACCCTAGCTCCGCTCCTGTGTTAAGTGTGTTAAAGAATTTTAATACATTAAACCAGGGGTGCCCGACCCTGTTCATGGAGATCTACCTTCCTGCAGAGTTCAGCCCCGACCCTGATCAAACACACCTGAAACAACTAATTAGGATCTGAAGGAGCACTTGATAATTACAGACAGGTGTGTTTGATCAGGGTTGGAACTAAACTCTGCAGGAAGGTAGATCTCCAAGAACAGGGTCGGGCACCCCTGGTTTAATGTATTAAAATTCTTTAACACACTTAACACAGGGGCGGAGCTAGGGTTGGACGCCCCACTCACAACTGCTGTTTTTTTTTTACAAGAACTTCACTTATTTATACACAGAACATCTTCACGATCATATAAAATGGGAGACTTTTCAGACTTTTGCACACTCCAACTTCTCCTTATTGCTAGGCACTAGTCAAACGAGCACAGAAATGGTACAGGTGATGAAGAGCTTCAGTAGAACAACAGTGAACTGTGGTCAGATGGAAAAAAAAAAAAAACATTTTTGTAAATTTATTTTAAATTACCTGTACTGTGCTCGTAGCACATACTCTTCATTTGGTTATGTCTAAACCCTTGTTCCCTGAAGGGAACGTAATAACTAACATATTTGGGGTCACACCTGGGATGCCTGTCACCTCTGTGTTAAAGAGAAAAGGCCAATGAAAATTGCCAAGTGGAATTTGCATGCCAAGCCACTCCCCCGTATGGGTATATAAGATGGTGGCGTGAATCCATTCATTCAGATTTGTGCTGAGGAGCCGAGCCAAAACCTGGCATCCCAGCGCAGTACAGGATTGTGCACCCGATCATCATTTAAAATTATTCTAATTCTTAGTTTTCCATGATGATATGATGAATGGATGGTTCATTTTTAACAGCAGATTCAACTGATCTGCACATCCCTGCACACTTATATAAGCTTAAATACTCGTGCTTTTAAGCCAAAGCCACTCTAAAAAGAATAACATTAACTGACATCTGGACGTGACTCTCCGCAATCTCTGATGAAATCAGTTGGGTGTTTGAACGCCTACTGGATCCTTGGACAAAAGTTTACAGGGTTTAACCCAGTTTAAGAAATTTCTAATCGTAAAAATCAAATTTTTTACATTTTAATGTATTATTTTCGTTATAATGTACTGATTCAAATTAGTAATCAACAATATTTTTTATTTTAATACTCGGCGTGCCTCTCTTGACTTGCTCTCGCGTATGAACAGGCAGCAAATATGGTGCTGGCGCGGACGGAACGGGCACGGGCGCATCAGGCGCAATCATCAAACATTTTTCAAAGGAAGCCGATGCCAGGGTCCTTACTGTCTTTGCTGGGTGTTTTGAGCGAATATTTGCATTTATTCACATAAGATTTAGTTAGAAATGGTGGCCTGTCATGATTTTGGCTAATGCTGTACACTACTGAATGATGCGCATCAGAGGGGATTTAGAAGTGGGTATACGCAAAGCAGACTGAAAACTACTCAAGTATTCAAAACAGGTTCATATGTTAGAAAATATAGTTAATATTTACGTCGTTATTGATTTATCTCATCCACCCGTGACCCACCCGCAAATAATCAGAGTGCAATTTTTTATTACCCGACCCACCCAAACCGCGGATTATCTGCAGCGCCCGTGGAGATAACCGCCATCCGTGTGCAGTCAAATGCTCCCATTGTGCTTATGTGTGAACGCTCGGTGAGGAGTGTGAAGTGCTTATCATTGTAGCCAATCACAGTCATGTCTGTTGAGCGTGTGAACACTAGGGGCAATCGGCGGTGTTTAAAAACTGGCTCAACAGCACTCTAATGTGAGCGGGAAATGGGCGTTTTTAAAATTTCAGTACCGAAAATACTGAACCCGATACCTTTTGACAACTCTAGTCCAGACTACTCCATTCTTGTCCAAACTGCAGGGGCAACGAGGACCCAGAGTTCACCAAGGGGAACAACTGGGGAAAAAGCGCACAGATCCATAAGGAATGTTGCAGCAAGCTGACACTGAGCCGTCCTCTCAGTGAGAAGAACACCAATCAATGAACAGACTCCACTTCAGAGCGTAGGCCTGCCTCGTAGAGGGGGCTCTAGCCTGAGTAATGGTATTGATCACGCCCTGGGGAAGGCCAGTGAGGTCTGCCTTGTCCTGTCCAGAAGCCACATGTGGAGGTTCCCCCAGATCGGGACATAGGTGCCAAATTGTGCCCATCCCCTGAGAAAGAATATCCTTCCTCAGGGGAATCTACCAGGGAGGAGCTTTCGTGAGGAGCTTGAGGTCTGCAAACCAGGTTTGGGTGTGCCAATAAGGCGCAACAAACAGAACCCGTTTCTCGTCCTCCCTGATCTTGCACAGGGTCTTCCTACATTGGTAGGAACCGTCGTAAGATGAGAAGCACTGCCAGCAACTCCAGGCAACTGATGTTCCACTGCAGTCGAGGTCCTGTCCAGGAGCCCAAGGCTGCCTGCCTATTGCATATGGCACCCCAGCCTGTCTTGGAGGCATCTGTGCTCACTACCATGTGCCTTGACACCTGGCCGAGGGGCACTCCTGCCATAGGAACGCAGGGTCTAACCAAGGACTGAAGAGGTGACGACACTCCGGGTTAACACTGACCCGGAACGTGCTACGGTGCCATGCTCTTCTTCAGGATCCGACCGTATAGCCAGTGCTGAAGCGGTCTTATATGTAGCAAACAGAGCGGTGTCACTGTGGCTGTGGCTACCATATGCCCCAGGAACCTCTGAAGGTATTTGAGAGGCAGTTGGATCGCGTAGCCGAGATGGGCTGGGACCAGCTTCTAGCCTCAGTGCAAGCGGGATCAACGGAACAATTGCAGATCTACCCATGGTGGGGCAGCCTGGAGGGGGAAGGTGACTCAACCGAGGAAGTGGAGCATCCTGGAGTAAAGTCAAGCTGCCAGGGGGCAGAAAATCACACTGTGAGTCTGAATCTGAAGAAGCAAAGTGTCACTCACAAGCTGATCTCGGGGCGAAAGACCCAGAGACTGAGGAAACTGCTCTTTTTTCTGAGCGGCGGCAGCAAAGTCACACTTCCCCAGTGGTGGGGGTGCAGATGTTTGGGTCCCCCAAAGAGCAATCTCCTCCATTTCTGGGTAGCCTATATCAGGGGTGCTTTGCAGTTTTGCGGGTGTTCTTGACAGGGCTGCGGCCAGCTCAACGCCCCGGCTGAGGGGTTGCCTCCTTGTCCTCGACGGTGTCGCCAAAGAGGCCAGCCTGGGAGATTGGTGCGTTGAGAAAGCGTACTTAGTCTGCGTCACTCATCTGCACCAGGATCAGCCAGAGATGGCGCTCCTGGAACACCATAGTGGACATCACCTGACCGAGGGACTGTGCCATGACCTTAATCGCCCAGAGAGCGAAATTAGCCACCGTGCGCAGTTCCTGCATCAACCTTGGATCAGAACTACCCTGGTGCAGTTGTTTTAGTGTCTTGGCCTGATGTACTTGCAGGATGGCCATAACATGCAAGGCGGAGACAGCCTGGCCCGCAGCACTGTAAGCCTTGGCAGCGAGAGCTGACGACAGCTTACAGGCCTTGGCGGATGATTCCTCCAAGTGGGCACAAGTGCACCGCAACTGCATGCTCCACCTGGGGAATGTCAACGTACCCCTTGGCTGCCCCATCATCCAGGGTGGTTAGAAGGGAGGAGCTTAGACATGAACGAGCAGTGTACAGAACTGTCACGTCTTAGTAAGCTTCTCATGAACCTCCGGAAAGAAAGATACTGGGGTGGACTGAGGTGGTACATTGTTACCAGCATCCAGAAACCAATCGGCGAGCCGCGAACATCGGAAGAAGGCACTTGATGTTCACCTCCAGCTCAATGTTCTTGGCTGCCCGGAGGAGCATGGCCGACAGTTCTCAGCCGAGAAGCCTTTACAGCCAACCAAACTGGGCTGGGTAGAAGATGAGGGCAGCCTCATCATGAACGAGAGGTGAGGTGAGACCTAAGCATAGCCATGCATTCTCAATGAACGCAAGAACCATCCATGAATGCCACCTCAGTGTGTTTACGGCCAGGCATGTAAGACAACAATCATGACTGTCATTAGAAGTCAGGAAGCTACCACAACCAGAAGCACACGGTCGGGAAGACATCCCGAGAGAAAATGTGCTCTTTTAGATGCTGGTTTGTCCAGGGATAGGACTGCGGCACAAGCGTGCACTCAAGTGGTCTTCATTGTAGTTGTAAAAAGAGTCCAACTGTGAATTTTCTTAAAGGGCTCATTGGATGCAAAGTTCACTTTTTCATGTTGTTTGAACATTAATGTGTGTTGGCAGTGTATGTACAAATCTACCCTATAATTATAAAAATGCAGTGGTTTTTAATTAATCTGTAAAAGTAATATCCCCTGTTTCAAAAATTGAGCCATTCTCAGATGCCGCTCCCACGATAGGTCTTTGTGAAGGGAATGCGGCTCCCGATCTACATATATCCGTCTATGTTCGCGCAAATCATTCATGATCCAGCTTCACTGGATCAGAAGTGAGTATAAGGGTTTTTTTAAATGAATCTTTGTGATCGCCTTTCCTAATAATGTGCTAGTTAGCAAGTTTAGCGGCTAAATGTGGCTAAAGTAAACAGGATCGTCACTCCACAGAGAGAAGAGAGGGGCGGGGTGAGCAGAGCTCATTTGCATTTAAAGGAACAACCCCTTAGAATGAGATATTTGCAGAGCAATATTTAGTATTTATTATTAGGATTAACCCTTTAAGATGTACCATTTTGTTTTTGAGGGGGTCCCAAAATACAATGCCATACAATCACAACATAAAACAAAACAAAACATAAATTAACAATACATCCATAAACAACACTAAAAACAAACAATAATGAAAAAATAAAATAGAAACGCATCATAAAATTATTAGCAAGCCATTAAAAGCTAGTAACAAACATATACCAGGGTTCCCGCGGGTCCTTAAGTCTTAAAAAGTCTTAAATTTAGTTTTATCAAATTTAAAGTCATAAAAAGTCTTAAATTGTACAAGAAAGTCTTAATTATGAGTAAGAGGTCTTAAATTTTATGCACGGGAAGACCAGAATTGCGATACAGCTTAGTGTGACGATTAAACTTCAAAAGGCTATGATTTGGTTAAATAAACATGAGCGCTGCGGTGCTGAGCTGCTTTGTGTACTGCGGTTACCGGGGAAACGCATGTCTGCAGTTCCGAATGCGCCATCTGCTGGCAGAGATTGAATGTGCATTTTTTATAAGCCTGTTGTTTTGAGTAGGGTATTCTTACAGTACAGGAGGCTGTAGTTTCAGGACCGCATTTCTAGGACCCTGTATTTTTTTTATTTTTTATTATTATATTTAATTTTTTTTTTTTTTTAAGAAAATACTGTATGTAGTTGTTTAAATGCTTAATGCTTTTTTAAATTCGTTTTATTTTAATATCGTTTTGAAATTTGCAATAAAATTTAGTTTCGTTTTTATTAGTTTCAATAATAATATGGTTAGTTTTAGTTTAGTTTTTATTTTTTGAGCACATTTCTATTACGTTTTAATATAGTTTAGTTTCCGTTTCAGTTTTAGTTTAACAAAAAACAAATCACTTCCAGAGCGCAGACCAACGACTTAATTTAACCTTATGACGCAAAAATTAATGAATGCTTAGCTTGATTAGGTGGTAAAAGTATACAAGCCGTGAAGCATTTTTACTCCATTAATGTACACAAGTTGCACTTACATAATCATAATTAAGTCTTTGCGTCTGTTTGATGTTTCTTTGTTGGAATAGAATTGCTAGATGGCACTGTCCCAAAAAAAATAGGGTCCTAGAAATGTGGTCCTAGAACTGCAGCCTCTGGTTTTGCAGGAGCATAGTATTGGGGTTGTATTTGTTCAGACCAAAGCAAAAAGTGACCCATGTTTTTACCCTGCAAACATACAGAGCTGTAAATGTAAACTGGTGGATCATTAAGAAGATAATTAAACAATCATAATTTATTGATAATAATTGTTTAAATTAATATAAGTAATATTTTTGACTCGTCTTTTTCTTAAAAATTGATACTTTAAAGAAATGTGCAGTGTATAATTTTATAAAACTTCTTGTTTTTGTGAAAAATATGAACTATAAATCAGTTTTTACAGTAGTTTACAGTCATTTTACAGTTTAATATTTAACCATAGACATTGCCCTACCCTGCTCATATGGTATTAATTTTATTTGTGCAGGTCTTAAAAAAGGTCTTAAAAAGTCTTAAATTTGAGCTTAAAAATCATGCAGGAACCCTGTATACAACAAAACCTAATACAAAAAACAAAATACACTGATCAGTGGATCCAATTACAATGTCAGCCACAATATATATATATATATATAATATATAAACAGTACCATTTTCAATAATAACATGTACAAATCAAAGCAAACCGTGGGGATTTAAGTACTAATTTATTATCCAAAATCCAGTCTTAAAGCTAAAAGCTAAAATATTAAAATTATACTGAAGAGATAATTGAATTTGTAGAATATCAGAATTAGATACATATATGACGGTGTCATCGGCATAAAGATAAACTTTACAATTATTCAAAATTAATGGTAAATTATGAACATAAATAGAAAAAATAAGTGTTCCTATTATTGAACCTTGGGGCACACCTTCTTTGTCGAACCAAAAAATATATATATATATCACACACTGTTTATTATGCAAGTATGAATTAAACCACCTAATTGCATTTTCAGCTAAACCAATAGCATGAAGTTTATCTAAAAGTAAATATTGATCAACTAAATTCAAGGCTTTAGATAAATAAAAAAAAAATATATATATATATATATATATATATATATATATATATATATATATCGCACCTGTGAGTTTACCATTATCAGCAGCTAAAAAACACATTATTAGTAAATTTAAGCAGTGCAGTAGTCGTGGAATGATTGGACCTAAAGCCAGATTAATATGGTGATAAAATGTTATTAACACTTAAATAATCTGAAAGTTGTTTATATATTAGTTTTTCAACTAATATAAAAAAAAAATCCCAAGCGTCTTGTACATCAGGAATTGAATAATAACTATCCCAATTAATATAAATCAAATCATTAATAAATAAATTTAAATAATTTTTTTTATGTCGTCTGATTTTAATTAATCTAGAAAGGGATTTAGGTAATTTAATTTTCTATATAAAAAATATAATTGTCACACCCCTGTGGACTGTTTTCTTTGGTTTTCCCTATGTATGCCCTTATTTGGTCTTTCTTGTTCCGTCTTCAATTATTACGTCATTGTGTAATCATAGAGCACCTATCATATGCTCCATCAACTTGCATGTTGTCCTCAGTAGCGTCAGCACCCTGCTCTAACAAGTTAACTTGATCTCCCAAAGTGTTAAAGAGTTTTGAATGCTGCTCAAACTATAGTTTGCTATTCAAACTACTAATTTGTAACATAATGTGCCACTCATCCATTGTGAAAAAAGAGCGGAAAACACTTGCGGGTAACCAAACAGCTATCTAGAAAATTGTTGAAAATCAATCCAAGCATAAAAGAAAAACAGACATGTCAATTCACAAAAGGGAGATCCTATTGTAACACATAGTAACATCCTAGCAACTACACTGAGTGTCTTAGCAACTGCATAGCAACAGTTTGTTGACTGTCTGTGTGTGTGTTTTCCAGTGTGGATCATGGAGGAGAATCCAGGATTACAGCAGGACTGAAGAAATGTACGTCTACACACACACACACACACACACACACACACACAGCTGTGATTGTTGTTGTGTTATAAATGTCTCTGTTCTTGTGTTCAGATGCCTGTTTTCTCACACTGGATCCAAACACAACAAATAATTATCTCAGACTGTCTGAGGAGAACAGAAAGGTGACAGGTGTGAGAGTGTGTCAGTCGTATCCTGATCATCCAGACAGATTTGCAGTGCATCGTCAGGTGTTGTGTAGAGAGAGTGTGTGTGGACGCTGTTACTGGGAGATTAAGTGGAGTGGACGTGTGTGTATATCAGTGTCATATAAGAGCATCAGCAGGAATGGACGGGGTGATGAGTGTAGGTTTGGATATAATGATCAGTCCTGGAGTTTAATCTGCTCTTGCTACAAATACTCATTCAGACACAATAACGAAGAGACTGATCTCCCTGTGAAGTCCACCAGCAATAGAATAAGAGTGTCTGATATTATCAGTAGAAGACAATTGCCTGATAATGTCAGTGTAATGGCAGTGTGTGATTATGATGATGATGATGATGATGATGATGATTATATCAGTAGAACAAGAGTGTATAATGATGCTGATTATATCAGGAGAATAAGAGTGTATAAAAATGATGATGATGATGATGAAGATGATGATCATATCAGAAGAACAGGAGTGTATGTGGATGTGAGTGCAGGAACTCTGTCCTTCTACAGCGTCTCTGACACAATGAGGCTCATCCACAAAGTCCAGACCACATTCACTCAGACGCTCTATTCTGGGTTTACTCTTTGGTCTGGATCAGTGAAACTGTGTTGATGAATCAGAATAGATTGATGAGAGATTCTACCCATAATGTCATGAAGAGACTCGATAACATCTCACTGTTACTGATTCATCATGCATCTCAAAGTATTAATACTGCAGCTCAACTTCTGTCACTCAAATAACAGTCAGAATAAATGTGTGTCAGAAATCCTCATATAGACAGTAAGATCAGTGTGTGTGTGTTTGAGTTTTTATTATTGTCTCATCAATCATTTATTACTGTCGAAATGTAAAAATGTCACAAACCTGATTGATGAAGAACATGTAACTAATTTCTCTCTATTGTTTTTTGTACAGAAATAATAAAACACAATATAATTGATGTTTGTATCATGAATATAATCAATTCCTCACAAGACTGAAATGAGTTTCTAATATTATAAAATATGACATTAATCACAGCATTTAATAAAATATATCATTGTAACTACGGTAGAACTGTATTAAATGATTATAAGATCTCTTTTAATAAGTGAAAGATGTCAGAATAAATTTTAAAATGTTTTCTGAGATTCAAGTTTTAATCACAGTATATTTATAGACAAAAATCATATTTTTTTATGTACTTTTTGTATATTGAATTGATATGAAGTTAGAAGTATTATACTGTATTATAGATACAATGCAAACATTACTTCAGCTGACATTTGTATCAACACTTTTTATTAATTTTAATTATTTCAACTTCAATTATTGCAATTATAACAAATCAATAAAAATGTTTTGATTTTAATAACACTCCTGTGCTCTTAAACAGTATGTATGCATGTGTGTAATAATGCATTTATTAATTATAATAATAATAATAATAATAAATATAGCTGCAAGCAGCAATTGCGGGGCCAAGCACAACAGAGGCAGAATGAGGAGCTAAGCATGGCAAGGAGCAGCAGACCGACTGTAACAATGAGTAACTAAAGTCATTTTAGGATGATATCAGTTGAAATGGATGAAAAATCATAAATACAACCAATAATATAATTTAATGGCTTATAACTTTTGACCAATAGGTGGTGCTGTTTTCAAATTGATGTGATGCGTGTGAGCTGACAATGACACACACAAATTTTGGTGTCATTATGCCAAAGCTTTACAGAGATACAGCCTCAGAATCATTTTGGCATCAAGCCTAAAATCTGTAGTGGCGCTGTATGAAAACGGTTTACTCTATCGACACGAAATCCATAACTTTGAGTCAGGACAGTCCGAAGATGATCTGACTCAATTTTGGTGAAAATCGAATCAATGGTCTAGGAGGAGTACGAACAAGTAGGTTTTGTACATTAATCAAAATGGCGGAAAGGAAGTTCGGCCAAGTATGGTATAATTGGTATGTATGTTGTCGGCATCACCCAAGGAATAAATTGAGACCAGCTTTATTACAGTAGGCTAATGCAATCACAAGTTATTAGCATTTTTGAATATTTCATTATTAATGTTTATTAAATGGTGTATTACTTCTGACCAGTAGGTGGTGCTGTTACCGAATTGATGTGGCGTGGTCAGTGTGAGGTGACAATGGCACATATAAAATTTGGTGTCAATATGTCAAAGCTCTGCAGAGATACAGCCTCAGATGTAGTTTGGCATCTTTCCAGCAAATTCGCTGATGCGCTGTACGAAAACCATTTCATATATCGACACGAAATTCATAACTTTTTGTCAGCACTGTCTGAAGATGATCTGAGTCAAATTTGGTGAAGATCGGACTAACGGTCTAGGAGGAGTTTGAAAAAGTAGGTTTTGTACATTAATCAAAATGGCGGACAAGAAGTTTGGCCAATTTCGGTATAATGGATATCAATGTTCTCGGCTTGACCCAAGGAATCTATTGCCATCAGTTTTATTACAATAGGCTAATGTAAGCTGAAGTTATTAGCATTTTTGTAAATTTCTTTATAACTTTTGACCACAAGGTGGCGCTGCCCCCAAACTTGTAGTGTACTGTCAGGGCATGGTGCCGAAGACACATACCGAATTTTGTAATGATACCACAATGCGTTTGTAAAATATAGAATTTTTGGACAAAATTAAATATGGCCGACACCCAAATTGGCTAACATGGGAAAATTGGATATGGTTCGACTCAGCATGATGCACCGAATCTAAAGAGACCAGTTTCATGAGTTTTGGCCTAACTATTCAGAAGTTATAAGCAAAAATAGCCATGTTTCATATCTCCTGACCACTAGGTGGCACTGTGCCGAAACACTGCAGGTAGTCTCAGGTCATGCTTGTTATAACACACACCAAGTTTGGCCTCAATATGCCAAACCGTTGCGGAGATATAGCCTGACAACCATTTTTGTGTGCTTTTCGTAGAAATCATTCGCACGTTATTCGAAAACGGTTTGACTAATCAACTTGAATTCCATAACTTTTTGCTAGCATAGTCTGAAGATGATCTGAGCCAATTTTGGTGAAAATCAGACAAACCGTCTAGGACGAGTTCGAAAATGTATGTTTTATGAACAAAAATTTATAGAAAAAAAACTAAACCTTATGATTTTTAAATTTTGGACTTCATTCAACTCGGCATGAGCCAAGGATTCAGAGAAAAAAAGAATTTTGATTCTGCCTTACGGTTCAAAAGTTATTAGCATAAATTTATTTACATTTTGGACAGGTGGTGGCGCTAGAGAGTTTGAGTTAGAGACTCCAAATTTGCTATGGTCAATGATGAGGCTGTTCTTTATCAGTGTGCCAAATTTCACAACTTTCCCGCAAGCGGTTCTATGGGCTGCCATAGACTTCCAGAGCGGAAGAAACGGAAGAATAAATATAGCTGCAAGCAGCAATTACGGGGCCAAGCACAAAGAAGGCATCATAAGGCAAGCATGGGTGGCCATTGGAAAAAACTGCCACAATGAGCAATTAAAACACATAAACTATATTGCCAGAAGTATTGAGTCACCCACTTCCGATACACAGATCTGACTGCTTTAGTACTTTCCATATTTATGCATATAATGATATTCTAGGGAATTGTGTGCTTCTAATTTTATAGTAATGGTTTGGACAGGACCCTTTTCTATTCTAACATGACAGTGCCTGTGTGTATAAGGCAAGGTTTAAAAAGAAATTATTGATTCAGTCAGTGTGGAAGAACTTGACTGGTCCATAGAGAGCAAAGTCATAATGCCAGCCAAACACCTCTGGTGTGACTTTAAATGTAGACCCTGAGCCAAAAACTCATCACCAAACACCCTTACAAAAAAGTTGGAAAAGATGGAAATACAATTAGTAAACACATAATTTATGTTTCCATCTTTGTTGCCATAGCTTTGTAAGTGCCTTTTTCTGTCCTAAAGAAGGGAGTGTCCCAATACTTTTGTCCATATAGTGTATGTACAAGTCATTGGTGTTTGGTGATGAATTTTTGGTTCAGGGTCTACATTTAAAGTCACACCAGCATTTTATTTTGTCATAAAATGCTATAATTTTATGACAAAATAAAATGCTGTTACAATTACATTGTGTAATGAGATTAATGTTTTGTACAATAATCTCAGTCTGTACATAATTTTGAATATAGAAATGAATGACAGAATTAAAGGATACTTGAAATGTAAATGTATAATGACCAGTAGGTGGCACTAAGTGACTGTGTTAATGAATCCTTTACCCAATTTGTTTAAAACTCTGATTCTTTCAGAAATAAAAGTCAGATAGCTGGCTGTTTATAAGCTTGACTTTGGTTGAATCAACCTCAGAGAAGAAAGTATCATGTTTTGTGTCTTGATTTTTTTTTCTTTAGATGTTTTAAAATGACTCGCATGTGTGCTTTTCCTAAACTACAGCGCAATAGTATAATGACTGAAGAGATTCTCGCTTAATAATAAACATGAATAAATAGCCTATTTGAATGCACATTGAAAATAAAATAAAATAAAATCAGAACAGTTTAATACAAACGAATGTCTCATTAAATCGATGAGAGTTTCAAAAACATCTACACTTTCATTTAATTGCTGTTTTTCGGGTTAAAATGACAGCTTTGATGCCACAGCTTTTTTTCGGAGTATAAGTGTAATTTTCATATTAACTTCACGCAATATAACATGATTTTGTTAATATATGAATCTGACATTTCCTGGCTTTTTTCATGATAAGTAAGCTCTAGGGGCTATATAACTACCATATAAGTTTCAAAACAGTTATTCCACAGTAAACTGCACACAGCCTGGTCTGTGATTTTTCAGAGCCGCTGTGAGAACCATACATATACAATTAGACATCATATATAAATCGTCAGTTTGTCATAAACGACACAGTCGTGGGATGCAATAAAACTTTAGAATAGCCCATAACAACAAAAGACAAAGCTTTATTTAATGTTTTCTGATAAGAAGTGTGCAACTCAAGCATTTTTGACAATCGTTTCTGTCCAGTCCGCTCGTTTTATCGCGTTGACCACAGCTGTCGTCAGTTTTTTGTCTGGCAGTGGTATCGGGTATGCGATCATATTTCTAATTTGAGGCTATATTACGTCGATTATGTATCCGAATCTGCATTGTTTTGAATGAGCTGCCTCCGTCTTCCCTTTGTTTTGCATCCAGCTAGTGCTGTGACATAATTGTGACGTCGTTACATTTGATTGGCCTGCTTGTGCGTCACTCAGAAAAAAAAACAGGCCAATCAGAAGGCCAAAATCGACCTGTTTTTGACAGAGCTCCTAAAAGAGGAGTTGTAAAAACATATTGAGATGGTTTTTGTTACTTATTGTTACTTATACTGCGAATATGTATTCTTAAGGACATCAACACAATGTACAATATGGGACCTTTTAGTAAAAGTTTTAGGTTCCTGTAATTGTATGTTCTGCTACTAAATACTCCACCACAGTATAAGTAATGACAAACTAATAGAAAATGTATCTGCTGTTGAAAAGTGGCCAACGTGACATTTTAGAACTTCCAGTACGTTTAATCAGAAAATACTTACCGTGCAATTTTATGATTTATGATGGATGTATTTCAACATGATGTTGGTGCTTTTACTGAAAGGGTCTGAGTATTTCTTCCATCACACATACCATTACTGTTTTTAATTGTTTGTTTCTCTAGTTTCCAAATATGTAAGTCTCCCTGTTCCAAACGTTAGAAAGTTGGATGTGGCCAGAAATCAACAATAGGATAAATTACACTAAAAGAAGCCCTGGTACAGCTACAAGATCAGGAAACAATTGATATGGAGGACAGCCTGACAAGGTTCTGCACATCCAATCTGACTGGCCAGGTGTGCCCAATTGGAATGAATAGACTTCTGAACTCATGGAATGGTCACAGGATCCCAGGTATGTTATTCTATGCTCCCAGAAGATGCTCACAGAATCTGATGTTCATAGTGAGATGGACCCAGATGAATTTGTTAATAATGCTTTCAAGCTATTTTATGAACATATACTATATACAGGGGTTGAACAATGAAACTGAAACACCTGGTTTTAGACCACAATTAGTATGGTGTTTGGCCCCCTTTTGCAGCCAATACAGCATCATTTCATCTTGGGAATGACAAATACAAGTCCTGCACAGTAGCCAGAAGGATTTTGAGGGATTCCTTTTGCAGAACAGTGGCCAGGTCACTATGTGATGTTGGTGTAGGAAAACGTTTCCTGACTCGCTCCTCCAAAACACCCCAAAGTGGCTCAATAATACTCAGATCTGGTGACTGTGCAGGCCATGGGAGTTGTTTAACTTCACTTTCATGTTCATCAAATCACTCTTGTCACCAGTCTTGCAGTGTGTATTGGTGCATTATCATCCTGATACACGGCACCACCTTCGGGGTACAATGTTTGAGCTATTGGGTGCACATAGTCAACCTTCACACTCTGCTCTTATTGGTGTAATGTGCAATCAGTAAAGACTGGCCACCAGGCTGCGTAAATATAGCCATGAAACCTCCAACACTATATTGGCCAGTGTTTCAGTTTCATTGTCCAATCCCTGTAGGTTGTAGAAGCGATATACCGTCAAACAGAAATATTTTTTTGTATTGATACAGGGAGAGGGATACCAAATCAGCTGGCTGGCACAGGAGCACCAAGAAAAATCACAGCAGATCTTCTACCAGATGCCATGGTAGCAGCTGACATGTATGACAGTGACATGGGATCATCTCTCACCAGAATGTCTTCTTTTGGAAGTGACCCCTTTCTGTCTGAGATAGACAAAATGAGAGCAGAACAGAACTTCCACATAATTACCCTGACATTGCAATTCTTTTTGACAGTGTTGCCAGTTACAACTATGTCCCATTCAAAGAGGCTTTGATCTATCTGATTAATGTAACAAAGAAATTCTCCTAATTTTTAAATGCCCTGGGTTATGTGGAACCTTGTCATAAAATTGAGGGATAGTCTGATTATGATGGAATGCAAGTTTTAGCACTTTTGTTATGTTTAAGTAAACATACTGTAAATATGGACTCTGGTGTTATGCAGTCAGCACTCTGTACTCTAACAGGAAACAAGTATTAAATGTATCTTGTTACTATTAAAACGATTAATGAATTAATTGATTGTTTTTTTTTTTTTTCATTAATGTCATTTAATTAATTACACAGTATACACAGGACTGTTTTTGGAAAATATATATTTAAGAACCAGTAAGTGATTAAAGATGGTACAGACAAAATTAAATCAACATGAGATTTAAACACTCTTAACAAAAACAAAATGAGAACACATGCACACATGCAGCCAGTAACCCTGTAAGAGGTTGGTGAAGAAATCCCTCACATTCCTGGACTGTTCTTCAGTCAGTACCAATGTTGCCTTCCTGTTATGATGGACCTAGTAAAACAGTACAGTTCAGTACAGTTTTGTTTCCAGTAAAAGGACTCTAAATGTGTACACAAAATGTATAAACTGACATGTGAATCTGAAAAACAAAATAATAATTATACTGACTCTAAGGTTTTGAATGTTATAGTGTATAATTTTACAAAAGCTTTTTATTTCAGATAAATGCTGATCTTTAGATCTTTCTATTTATCATAGAATTCTGAAAAATGTACTTAATAATAATAATTAAAAAGGTTTCTTGATCACGGCAATCAATAACATATTTAAATAGAAATCAAAATAAATATATATATATATATATATATATATATATAT
Organism: Labeo catla; assembly: GCA_012976165.1. Classification (NCBI taxonomy): domain Eukaryota; kingdom Metazoa; phylum Chordata; class Actinopteri; order Cypriniformes; family Cyprinidae; genus Labeo; species Labeo catla. The sequence goes on along the minus strand of VONZ01000636.1, from coordinate 335,845 downwards.
ATATATATATATATATATATATATATATATATATATATATATATATATATATAGTTTTTATATATATAAAAACTTACATTACTGTCCCCCTCACTTCTGACATGATGGCTACGCCCCTGACCCCAAGATGTTCCTAGAGGCAGATGTCCTCTGCTGCTGCAGGTGTATGGATTCTACATTTCATCTTTTTCTCATCAAATAACAAGACTAATGAATTGCTCCATAAAATCCGTTCCAGGGCAGAGTGTAGACAGCACTTTCTTTGTAGATATAAACTGGTCGCACAAATGAAATAATAACTTATACATGGCCTATTATAACGTTCATCTTACAATCGGAGAAGAACAGTGAGAAAATACATAGCCTACTCTTTTGAGTGTTATAATTTAGTTTTTGGTGTTGGTGTTTTATTTTTTTTTAAACCTCAAAGGGATATGTGCTTGTGCCGGTGTTCTGTCGTACAGTGACCGGGAGGGGATGTCTTCGGTTCACTTATTTTTGTCTTGGCCACGACATATTAACTCGTGGGAACGTGATAATATAACGTGGCCACGAGATAGTAATTCGTGGTAACGTCTTATTAACTCGTGGGAACGTGATATTATGTCGTGGCCACGAGATCATTTTGTCGAGGTAAGGACATCCTTATGTCGTGGCCTCGAGATGCTATGGTGAGGAAACGACATACGTTTCTCGTGGCCACGATTTCTTATGTTGAGGGAACGACATATTTTTCTCGTGGCCACGAGTTTATTGCGTTAACAAATCTGCGTGACCATAGCAACCTGCCCTGATAGCACACGTACATCTCAGAGACGTCTATTTGACGTATGCATTTACATCTGCAAGACATCTGCAAGACGTAGTTTGCTCATCTGCAATACGTCTATTGGACGTTTCCTATCAGATGTCAAATAGATGTCTATTAGATGTCTTTAAGATGTTTATGATTTAGAATGTATGTAAAACTGACATCTTACAGACATCTGCCAGACGTTTGTACACACCAGATGCTTTCCAGATCAAGAGATCTTTAACAGACATCTTGCAGACGTACATGTGCTATCTGGGTGGGATTATCAGAGATGGATTCATTATTATTTTATTTTGAATTAAGAAATTATTATATTAATTATTATAGAAATTATTGTACTATACAAATTATTTCATTTTTTTTTTTTTTTATGTTTTGTTAAAAGCGCTATATAAATAAAGATTGACTGATTTATTGTTTTATAATATAAATTATTATATTGCACGCAATGTAAACATTTATATTAAGTTTATCATGAATAAATGTTACATAAAGTAAATAAAGTAGGCCTACAAGAAAACATTTTTACCCATCCCAGTCTAATTATTATTAGCCTATTATTATATTTTTATATTTGTTTCCCCCCGCCTTCATTTCGATCTTTTTACATGACGTTCTAACTTTATAATATTCTAAAATATATATATATATATATATATATATATATATATACACGTATATGTATATACAATGTAGCCTAATAAAGCTTTGATTATGTCGACTGTAATTTAAAATGCAGTTTAAAAGTTGATATACTTCATTTTAATTAATTAATAATTATTAATATAGCCTAATGCCTAGTTCAGCCGTTGAATCATCTTTTTCGGTGAAGAATGAATCATTCACGCATTTTCATTTGCAAATGAAAACACAGCACGCGTATTTATCATCACGCACGGGCATAAACAGTCTACAGTCATAAAATATACTAGCAATAACTATACAGAACGTTAATTAGGTATACACCAACTGCGGAAATAAATATGTTTATATGAAATAAATATAAAAAGAGAAGAAGAACAAGAACATACAAATATTAAATTAAATGTTTAATGTAATAAAAATGTTTTAAACATCTCTGATAATCCCAGGTTGCTATGGTCCCGCAGGTTTGTTTATAAAATAAACTCGTGGCCACGAGAAAAATATGTCATTCCCTCATCATAACAAGTCGTGGCCACGAGAAACAGATGTGGTTCCCTCACCATAGCATCTCGAGGCCACGACATAAGGATGTCGTTATACCTCGACAAAACGATTAATAAGAGTTAATAAGACGTTCCCACGAATTAATATCTCGTGGCCACGTTATATTATCACGTTCCCACGAGTTAATATGTTGTGGCCACGACAAAACTAAGTGAACCGAAGACGTCCCCTCCCGGTCACCGTAGATTTGTGCTACCCTATCAGATTTTGCTACCTCCCATTAAAAAAGTAGGTAGTACAATTTGACAACGAAAAATGCTACTTGTCAAATTATGTTGTATTAATGTCTTCACCTTCCACAACCCTAAACCTACCCTTACAGTAATACAAATATAGTAATTATGTGTTATACTCGCGGTTTTGACTATAAAGGTATACAGCTACTGGAAACCAACAATAAATATTTTTTTTCTACCTATTAGATTAATTTTTACACCTACCCCAACCCCAAACCTACCTTTACAGTAATGCAGATACATTAACCATGGTGTATTGTTCAAATTCACTACCCTTTTGTTATGTTCGGGATGAAAACATCCACTAAATTAAACTGCTGTAAAAATGTATCAGATAAATATTTTTTTCAATTTTGTTTGCATAAATCTATTAATCAACCTCAGTCCTAATCAAAACTACTAAATGTTTAAAAAAATCCAGGATTTTTACTCTTTAATTGCCAAGTTCATAAATGATGTCACTGATTTGGGGAAAAAACACAAAATGACTTATTTTCAATATAAAAGGTAATTGTGGACTGGATTTTTTTTTTTACCTTTTATCAGAGTCTTGGACATGTGAAAGGTTAGTAACAACATTGGCTTTGATGCATTATTAGTTTTTGTGCAGCATCAGATTTTTATTTTTTCTGCCTCCTTTACTGTTCGTGGCTGTTTTTGCCCCATTGTAACAACATGTTTTGATTGCAAAGCCATGACACCATATAATCATGCATTCTTGACTGTTGGTGGTTTTCTCTGTTGGGAAGAGGTAAAAGCTTCAGTGGAAGCTGGAGAGGATGATGAGGGTGCCACAACAAAACCAGGATCTGACTCTCCTGAGTCTGTCATGTCAGAGGGAGAAGACACTACATCCTGCAGCTTGTTGGGGAGGGTCAGGCTGCATAATCATTTCTAAAACTTCGGTACAAGTCAAGCCCTTTCTCATGTAGCTTTCTGCTCTTCTTTTTGTTTAGTCTGTACTTCTCACCATCAAAAGGCAGCAGGCGCATAAATACACTTACTTTGTTTTTGTTTACTCCATGTAGTTCTGAGAGCTGAGGTGCTTATTTTGATTTTCTCAGATACATCAAGGTAAGTGCGCAAAGGTGTCTCTCACACTCTCTCTCTTTCTCTCACACACACACACTATAATATGCGGTTATACTCCATATAACTCCATATACAAGCCAGAAACTGTTTTTTTTTTCTGCACAGGCCTATCTAAAGAGTTAATGGTGCCAACTGGTGATCGACTGTAAAAATTACAAATTTTACCTCTCCCAACAGGGAAAACCACCAACAGTCAAGAATGCATGATTATATGGTGTCATGGCTTTGCAATCAAAAAATGTCGTTATAATGGAAGTCAATGGGGCAAAAACAGCCACGAACAGTAAAGGAGGGAGAAAAAATTTAAATCTGATGCTGCACAAAAACTAATAATTCATCAAAGCAATGTTGTTACTAATCGTTCACATGTCCAAGACTCTGATAAAAGGTACAAAATAAAGTGAACTGCAAAATGTGCTAGCGCGTCTCTGTCTTTCTGGCGCACACTACAAACATGAACCAATACACAGCAAAAAATAGCCTATTGACGCACCTACTAGAAGTGTACATTTAGATTATTTGATGATAAATACATCATAAAACTAACTTTGAAATAAATTACAGCATGTTTCAAAAACGTGACTGGAAAATACGGTAACGTTAGGCTAGGGCTGGGCGATATGGCTGAAAACTGTATTACGATATCAGCGTTTCATATCGGTCGATATCGATAATTATTGATATTTTTTATGACCCATTTAAAATAAGGAACAGGAGAAAAATATATTACATTTCAACATTTTTATTTTAAACTTAACCTTCCTCTGATCATAACCCCCCCCAGTTATTAAGACAGAAATGTCAACAACCATGGAAAACTCAAATAATTAAAATGTAAACATAATTCTAAAGTCACAATGAACACTTAACAATTATCTCTTAACATTTAAGGTGCAAAATGAAAGAAAATGTAAGAAATGTTTAATAAAGTGTAATAAAATAGTGCAGTGTTAAATATAAACATATGCCACTGCCTCCGTTATATCTTTGTACCATTTAGTTTCTTTGTCATAAGGCACTGATGCAGAGAACCTCTCCATGGTGGTCTGCTGCTTGTGTTCAGGGATCGAAATTAACTTTTTTACTTGGTAGCACTGGTGTTCCCAACTTCAAATAGTTAGGAGCACCAAAACTAAATTTAGGTGCACTAAATGAATATTAAGGTTGCATTAAATACAACTACACAACCTAGAGCCTACAGCCTAGATATGTTATGTAGTCTAATTTGCGCGCATTGGGGAGTCGCTCTCTAACGTGGGGTATTAAAACTGCTTTTGAATGCGCGCGCGCGTTTTACTTTCGGTTTCGTTTTAACGATGGCGCTAAACTCTCGGCGGTGCTGAGCGTCCATTCTACAATACAAGATATTAATTTAATAATTTTGTCACTCCCACGTTGCTAGGTTATAGAGCGAGTGCCTTTGTTAATGCAACCAAACTTGCTTCGCAACCTCTGTTTTCTTCCGACGAAGAATAAAAAATATCGAACGTTTTATAGAACACATTTTTTATTGATATCGATCACGTGTTTATCGCGATACATATCGTTATCGTTTTATCGCCCAGCCCTACGTTAGGCCATAACCTTTTTTGCGGACCAGTCTGGTGCTGGTCTACACAGAAGAAAGTGCTGTCTATACTCTGCCCTGGAACAGATTGTGTCTAGCTATTCATTCATCTGGTTGTGTGATGAGAAAAAGATTAAATGTAGTTGCAATAAACGCATTAGGAATTTATACACCTTCAGTAGCAGGGAACTTTTATTCTGCCTTGTGGAACTGCAGAAGAACTGATGAAGGCACTTTGGCTGACCAATCAGCAGAAAGGGGCATCTAACCCATGTGTACAGTCTATGGTAGAAATCGAATATTCAAGCTGTTTATTCATTTTTGTACTTCTGAACGAAAAACGAAAAATTAAGCTGAAGTGTTGTTTTTTCGTTTCTTGGAAAAATGAAAAAATGAAAAAGGAGCTGTTTTATCATTTTTGTACTTTCGATATTAAAACAAAAAAAGAGAGAATGCTCCATTCCAGAATTTGGTTTTCTTTTTTTTTTCTTTTTGTTTTTTATAAAGGAAAATGCGTTGGCCGCCAAGTACACGACCCTAGTGAAATTGATACTTTAAATCTGATGCTAGGGCAATAATTTAAAATAATAATGTAAAAAATTATTGTAAAATGATTATAATAATATGTAGCCATTGTAGATTTTTATAAAAAATATTACCACACTCAAATATACAGACATCACACTCCCTGGGAATATTCATACATAATTTAAATACATCAGAGCATGTATTTATGTATTTTAGAAGAGAGCGCAGCATCGCGGTTGTGTCAACCAATGTCAAAGCAAGTATTAAGCTGTGCCGTCAGTCAGTTGTTTCCCATCATGCTTTTAAGCAAAATAGTCGGTGGGCATCTAGTGCGCTCGACTGCACAATCTGACACAGCCGCCACGTCGTTGCGAGAGTTTTTGTGCAGATGTCAGCATAACATCTGAGGAAGGCGGACATAACTCGGACAGTTTTCTGACCGGCATGCATCTCGCGGGGATCAGTTCTGCACAGATTTAGCTTATCTCAAAGAAGCCTACTGTCAAGCCCTATGACGTTAAATAATAATAATAATAATAATAATAAAAAACACTTTAAGAAAAACATGACAAATTAACCTAAAGGGAAAAAACTGAAGAGAAAAAAGCAAACTAGTCTAAATTACATGTGAAGTGTTTTTATTTTATTTAGGATAAGTATTTATACATAAGATTTCTAGAATTTGTACAAGCTTTACATGTATTTAAATTGTAATTAGTAATTCCTTTAATTTTATCATTGAAGCAGATTTGTTATTTGACAGCATTAATAAAAGTTTAAGCGTCAAGATCAAGTTATCTACAAGTCCTGCGGTCCATTAAAACTATAGCTGACATCACTGACATTAATGCACGACTCAGATTAACTGTATAGCATGTGTGTAATACTGAAATACAATTATAAAGAAGCTATTTTATCACGAATAAATGTTAGAAGAGTAAAACTGGTTTATTGTATTAAATGTAGCTACAATGTAAATAAAGGCATTGGCTTTGCGCACGTGTGTTTTTTTACGATGAATATGACGTTGCTTCATGAGCAGCAAACAGTTTAAGATTTAAGAATCTGTACACAGCTGAAAGCGGGTAACTATTTTGTTGCATGAAATGAAAAGCTATTGATGACGGCACATTTTGATGTTTCGTTGATCAATCAGCGGAAAGACTGTGTCATTTGCCGTCGACTATCGAATAATCAATGTGGTCAGCAGGTGTTTCAAAAACGAGATTTATTATTTCAGACACATTTGACTTCCTATTTGAGCAGCAATTTTCTACGTATTTATTTGAACATTTATGCATTATATTTGTAACTGTAATTTTATTAATTTAAGACAAATATGAAGTTTATAAGGACAGATTATTACTTGAACATAGGCCTGAAATCTAACTTTAGTATAGGTTTCAAATCTGACATCAAAGCGACTGGAACTAGACATAACAACTCTGCACGTTCTGCAATAAGAGCCTACATTTAATGCCAAATACTTCAACATTCACAGGATCAAAGGTGCGAGATAGTGTTTGGGACTTGGTCGGACCTTTGTTGTTTCGGTAAAATAAAAAACATTGCTTTGATATCACGCAGGTTCAAAGTAATTCAGCAATAATACATGGTCATATACAGTTTGTTGGCTCAGTATTTCCCACCATTGCTGCAGGAACGTCGGAGAAGCAAGATAACCATGGCCAGCCCTGCGAAAGCGCGGAAAGTGGAGGATTGCGCGATAGAAGGTTACCCTGATAGCACACGTACATCTCTGAGACGTCTATTTGACGTCGGCATTTACATCTGCAAGACATCTGCAAGACGTAGTTTGCTCATCTGCAATACGTCTATTAGATGTTTCCTATCAGATGTCAAATAGACGTCTATTAGATGTCTTTAAGATGTATATGAATTAGAATGTATGTAAAACTGACATCTTACAGACGTCTGCCAGACGTTTCCACAGAGCAGATGCTTTCCAGATCAAGAGATCTTTAAAATACATCTTGCAGACGTATGTGTGCTATCTGGGTACCTACATAGCGTGTCTCCAGCAAAAAACTCTAAAAAGAACAACAAGTACTTCACTGCTGTGATACAGAGCGGAAGACACGAATATCATAAAGTTGTAGGTTTTTCGCTGGACAAACTAACCGCGTTTTCGCAAGCTTCTAAGAACGGGACAGCAGTGAAGCTGAAGAACGTACGCCGCAGCCTCAGTGAGTGTAACTGTATGCTACTGTATTAATTTAAGGGATTTTTTGTATGTATTTTATAGTTGTTGTGTAGACTTCAAGTGAAGTTTAGACTTTACGGAAATGTCTGTAAAAGTAAACCGCAGTAAAAATTTTGGTACCTTTCAATTTGGATGTTTAAGTCTAGGGATGCACCGAAACATATCGGCCGAAATGCGAAATGCATCAGGTGCGTGATTTCACGTTGTTCACTGACGAGCTGCGCAAATTCACACTGATAATGAACATGGATTTGCGCAGCTCGTCAGTGAACAACGGCTGTGTGTAGTATATACGGCTCAACGTGAAATCACGCACCTGATGGCATTTACCGCTGATTACAGAACCGGCTTTACTGACAAAACGCGCAAGCATTTCGGCCGATACGTTTCGGTGCATCCCTATTTAAGTCATATTAAATTTAATTATAAACTAACCTAGATATTTTTTTCATCCTGCAGGCTTCTCCGATCCAGACGGATTTGATGTGGTCTGCTCTAAAGCAACAACTCTGGATGTTGTGACCGTACCGTTCTCCCAGATAACACCTTCAGGCAGTACAAGGATGGATGTAGCTGCCGTCAAAGCGCTAGGGCCCAGACAAAATGTGAGTATGCTATTTTATATATTCTATTCGGGGAAAAAAATATTAGCAAAGAGGCCTAAGTTATACAATCTACTCAACAGGTATATTTGATTTTTTTTTATGCTTACAGGTAGGCGAGCTGGAAGCTAAGGTCCTGCCCCGTGCTGCCGTGAGTAAGATCGTCTTGGTTAAAGAGGAGGAATGTGAGCTGAAGGAAATATGGGTCGCTGACACCACAGGGGAAATCAAGCTTACCTTGTGGGACAGCCTGATTTCCCAGGTCCACGTTTCCAAGTCCTACTCATTCTCCAACCTGGCAACGAGAGGGATCCAAGGAGACATTATTTTAACAACAACTCCATCTACCCAAGTCATGGAGATAACCGCACTGGACGTACCTGACGGGGATAGTGAAGATCCCGACGACGGCGCTTCTTCCACCACTTTGCACGGTTTGGTCTCCGGGGTTCAAATCAGAGCCCGATATCGCTGCCCGAGGTGCCACAGTATTCAAAACGGCATTTCTGCCAACTCCATTACACACAGATGTAGTGTGTGTAACCTGCTGCAGCGGTCATCGGTCTACAGGTCAACCTATGGAGGAACCATCGTTTTCAAAGCAGACCAGCAAGATCACTCGCTGACTGTGACCGATTGCTGTCTAACCGCTTACTTGGCGAGATACGGAGTCCTCTATACACCAAACGACGTGGAAACCATTGAGGAACATTTCCTTAATAGGCCAGAGCTGGAAGTGTGCATTAATAATGATTCCTTGATCACCAGCATAATTCAGCCACCTTCACAAAATCGTGGGGACCAAGGCGAAGCCGGAGAAACTGCGGAACATTGGGAAGTTGTTGAAGCTGTTGAAGCTGGAGAAGCTGCCGAAACGTTTAATCAGGACGTTCAGCAAGGCACTTTGGTTGACGAACCGGCAACTGTTGTTGAGTAGGTAATGTAGTAAAAAAAAAATAAATAAAAAAAAAGGTAGTAGCTACATGTTTCTAGCACAAATTGTTATTCCATAGTGTACTGTTACCTGAACTCTGTTCTCCGTTTTATCTACATCGCTAAGTTTTTGTTGAAATGCTAGCGTTGCCTACGTTAATGGTTTTCACTAAATTTTCATCTCTTTTTGTGAATTGCTAATTTGCCAATTAGCCGTTTGTTAAGTTGCATATTTGCATATTATTAATTATTATTGTATTATTGTAGTCTGTGTTATTTTGTAATTTAGCTAAGTGCGGTTTTCTTCAGCTATTTAGCATTCCGTTTGTTTAACGGCAGCTGCATATAACGGTTTTCACTGGTAGTAGTCATTTGATTTATTAAACGCTGTGTGTGTATAAACTGCCAATAAGTTGACGATAACTTGAAGTTGGTAATAAATGAGTTTTCATCTAACCTTGTTTCTTTATTGTTCGCTAGACCTATAGGTTTTCAGTTTGATTTGACAGAGGTTATATTTGAATTTTATAAATACAATATTCACAGTAACTTAGACAAAGTAAATACAAAATTAGTTACAGGGCTTCAGTAACTTAATATTGTGCCACTGATGTCTTTAAGTGTGGTATTTTTGCTATCTAAAGTATGGTACAGCAATTAAAGTAGACGCGAAGGCCTATTGTGTTTATGTGTGTTTACAGATATGTATTTTCCTTATTTTATTAATTTTTTATAAACTAACGAAAACAGAGCGGAGGTTAAAATATTTAACTGGATGGGTCTTACATACGTTGAATAACTTGCACGCTTTCAGTTGACGCCTTATGCACTGCACTCTGCAACCTTTAGCGTAATGTTAACGGCTATGCTAACCTTGCAATTAGAAAGAGATGGTGTTTTTTTTTGGAATGGATGGATGGATGTCAATAGAGGAAATAGCTTATTTAATAAATTTTTAAGGCCTATTTAATTTTTTTTTTTTTGGATTTAATAATTGGGGAATTTAGACCGAAAAAAATGCCTTTTTGCACCGCGGTCAAGTGAGCCGCCAACTGCGAACACCCGGTCAAGTGAGCCGCCATCTGGGTACCGCTGCACGTCTATTAGCAGAATTACGGTACAGAGACACGAAGCGGCCAAAAAGCTGACGAACATCTATATTTCAAAGGTTAAAAATTCAATGTACCCGAAAACAGGGGAAAAGTATTTACAAAACGTATTTATATTGTACATTATAGAAAATACACTTATATTACATTCAAATACATTATACTGTGAAGTTTTCTGAAAAAATAAAGTTTGTTCAAATACATTCTAACACTTAATGTTTGTTCCTTTTTTCTACATGCATTATTAAAATTTCTTCAGAGTTACCATGAACATTTCAATAAATTCTTTTTCTGAACAATCATGTCTCTATCTGTGTTCACGATGTTTTAGTGTAGAATTTGTAAAGAAAATGAAAGGCAGTCTGTCACACTGCATTATATAACATATATATTGCTGCTTCTTGTCATTTCTGATGTGTCCTTTCATAATAATAAGAACGATAAAAGGCAAAATGTTTTTTATCATTCATCCAAAAAAAAGTGTTCACAGTTAACAGGACATTTTCTATTCATACAAAGTCTGTGACATTGCACTGACTATTCTTTCACATTTATACATGCCTTATTTAAATTCCTTCAAATAGCACAGCAACATTTCTATTCAGACTTCTTCACAATGCCCAACACTCTGTCTGTATCAAGTTTCATGACATTTCACTCAAGATTTCTACTGAAAATGAATGACAAAGTCTGTGACATTGCACTGACTATTCTTTTACATTTATAAATTCATTTTTTAAATTCCTTCAAATGGCACAGCAAGATTTCTATTCACACTTCTTCACAATGCCCAACACTCTGTCTGTATCAAGTTTCACAAGATTTCACTCAACATTTGTGCAGAAAATTCATGGCACAGTCTGTGACATTGCACTGACTATTCTTTTACATTTATAAATTCATTTTTTAAATTCCTTCAAATCTCACAGCAAGATTTCGATGCACACTTCTTCACAATGCCCAACACTCTGTCTGTATCAAGTTTCATGACATTTCACTCAACATTTCAATTGAAAATGAATGACAAAGTCTGTGACATTGCACTGACTATTCTTTTACATTTATAAATTCATTTTTTAAATTCCTTCAAATCTCACAGCAAGATTTCTATTCATACTTCTTCACAATGCCCAACACTCTGTCTGTATCAAGTTTCATGACATTTCAGTGAAGATTTGTACAGAAAATTAATGGCAATTTGTCACAATGCATTATATAGCACATATATTGTTATATTCTCTTATATATCCTTCAAAGATGTTGATGCCGATAGCTTTGTGGGCAGCACTGTCTTGGGTTCGAATCCCTACTTGGGGCCTTTCCTGATCCCACCCCCATGTCACTTCTTGTCATTTCTGACGTGTCCTTTCATAATAATAAGAATAATAATAAATTGCTGCAAGCAGCAATTGCGGGGCCAAGCACAACAGAGGCAGAATGAGGAGCTAAGCATGGCAAGGAGGAACAGACCGACTGTAACAATGAGTAACTAAAGTCATTTTAGGATGATATCAGTTGAAATGGCTGAAAAGTCATAAATACAACCAATAATTATAATTTAATGGCTTATCACTTTTGACCAATAGGTGGTGCTGTTTTCAAATTGATGTGATGTGTTCTGTGTGAGGTGACAATGACACACAAATTTTGGTGTCATTATGCCAAAGCTTTACAGAGATACAGCCTCAGAAGCATTTTGGCATCAAGCCTAAAATCTGCAGTGGCGCTGTACGAAAACGGTTTACTCTATCAACACGAAATCCATAACTTTGAGTCAGGACAGTCCGAAGATGATCTGACTTAATTTTGGTGAAAATCCGATCAGCAGTCTAGGAGGAGTACGAACAAGTAGGTTTTGTACATTAATCAAAATGGCGGAAAGGAAGTTCGGCCAAGTATGGTACAATTGGTATGTATGTTGTCGGCATGACCCAAGGAATATTTTGAGACCAGTTTTATTACATTAGGCTAATGCAATCACAAGTTATTAGCATTTTTGAAAATTTCATTATTAATGTTTAATAAATGGTGTATTACTTCTGAATTGATGTGGCATGGTCAGGGTGTGGTGATAATAGCACATATAAAATTTGCTGTCAATATGTCAAGGCTTTGCAGAGATACAGCCTCAGATGTAGCTTGGCAACTTTCCAGCAAATTTGTTGATGCGCTAAACGAAAACGGTTTCGTGTATCGAAGCAAAATTCATAACTTTTTGACAGCATGGTCCGAGGATGATCCGAGTCAAATTTGGTGCAAATCATATGAACAGTCTAGGACGAGTTCGAAAAAGAAGGTTTTACGAACAATTGAGAATAGCGAAAAAACTAAACCTTGCGATTTTTGAATTTTGGTGTCCATTCGACTCAGCATAAGGCAAGGAATCAGAGGAAGAAAGAATTTTTGTTGTGTGGCTTACGGTTCAAACGTTATTAGCATAAATCTTTTGAAAGTTTGAACAAGTGGCGGCGCTAGAGAGTTTGAGTTAGAGACTCCAAACTTGCTATGGTTAATGTTTGGACTGTCCTCTATCAGTGTGCAAAATTATACAACTTTCCCACAAGCGGTTCTATGGGCTGCCATAGACTTGCGGCAGAAGAGGAAGAATAATAACTCCAACGGATACAATAAGTGCCGTTGCACCTTCGGTGCTTGGCCCCTAATAATGATAAAAGACACAATGTCTTTTATTATTTATCCAAAAAAAGTCTTTAGAGTTAACAGGAAAATTTTAGAATTTGACAGAAAATGAAAAGAAAATCTTGGTAACACTTGAAGGATTACAAATTTAAGAAACTGTTTAAAATAGGCTGATCCTAGGTTCTGACATAGCATCACGTGAAAACCTAAGGTGCAGTACATTGTATTTAACATTTAAGGTAAACAAGATGACATCAGACAAACGATTCTCTCAAGCAAAGTTTGTAGCAAGAGGTTCCTGCCAGTTCCTGTTCTCTTATTGTAAGTCAAATGAGCCAGATTACTGAGATGTTCACCTTTTGTTTGTAATGGCTCTCGTTACCTCTGCCCAGTCTTTGAGTAGTTATGATGATTGGATTAGGACTGATGTAAATGGTGTAGGCTGCTATACCTGAATACTTCATTTGCATGCTTTGTTTGGGGTTGTCACCCAAGGTGCTTTGTCTCCAGATCTAAGCACTGCCCCCTAAATGTATATAAACTACAATGTATCACTGCCTTAGTAAGACCACTTTTTGAAGACTGCAGTGCAGAGCAGCGAGTATCTGAATAAAGAGAAACTTCTGCTTCAAGATATCCAAAAACGTCTCCTGGTCTCTAAGAAAATTTTTTACCACACTTTACAATATGTGTACAAAAATATTCATTAATTCATGCTTAATTAATGCACAGATAATCACGAGTTAATGTATAATTCATGATGCACTAAAGCATCTATTAATGATTACTACATCAGCAACAATTGAACATTCTGTATGATTCATAGATTAAGTTATCATTAAATTGTTATTAGTAAACACATGCTAAATTCATATGTTAATTACCACTATGAATCATACAGAATGTTCAATTGTTGCTGATGAAGGAATCATTAATAAATGCTTTAGTGCATCATGAATTATACATTAACTTGTGATTATCTGTGCATTAATTAAGCAAGAATTAATGCATATTTTTGTACACATATTGTAAAGTGTTACCAAGACTTTCTTTTTATTTTCTGTCAAATTCAACAATTTTCCTGTTATCTCAAAAGACTTTTTTTGATAAATAATGAAAGACATTTTGCCTTTTATCATCATTATTATTATTATGAAAGGACACGTCAGAAATGACAAGAAGTGACATGGGGGTGGGATCAGGAAAGGCCCCGAGTGGGGATTCAAACCCAAGACAGTGCTGCCCACAAAGCTATCGGCATCAACATCTTTGAAGGATATAGCAGAGAATATAACAATATACAGGTGCTGGTCATATAATTAGAATATCTTCAAAAAGTTGATTTATTTCACCAATTCCATTCAAGAAGTGAAACTTGTATAATGTATACATTCATTCCACACAGACTGATATATTTCAAGTGTTTATGTCTTTTACTTTTGATGATTATAACTGACAACTAATGAAAACCCCAAATTCAGTATCTTAGAAAATTAGAATATTACTTAAGACCAATACAAAGAAAGGATTTTTAGAAATCTTGGCCAGCTGAAAAGTATGAACATGAAAAGTATGATCATGTACAGCACTCAATACTTAGTTGGGGCTCCTTTTGTCTGAATTACTGCAGCAGTGCGGCGTGGCATGGAGTCGATCAGTCTGTGGCACTGCTCAGGTTTTATGAGAGTCCAGGTTGCTCTGATAGTGGCCTTCAGCTCTTCTGCATTGTTGGGTCTGGCATATCACATCTTCCTCTTCACAATACCCCATAGATTTTCTATGGGGTTAAGGTCAGGCGAGTTTGCTGGCCAATTAAGAACAGGGATACCATGGTCCTTAAACCAGGTACTGGTAGCTTTGGCACTGTGTGCAGGGGCCAAGTCCTGTTGGAAAATGAAATCTGCATCTCCATAAAGTTGGTCAGCAGCAGGAAGCATGAAGTGCTCTAAAACGTCCTGGTATACAGCTGCGTTGACCTTGGACCTCAGAAAACACAGTGGAGCAACACCAGTAGATGACATGGCACCCCAAACCATCACTGACTATGGAAACTTTACACTGGACCTCAAGCAACGTGGATTCTGTGCCTCTCCTCTCTTCCTCCAGACTCTGGGACCCTGATTTCCAAAGGAAATGCAAAATTTACTTTCATCAGAGAACATAACTTTGGACCACTCAGCAGCAGTCCAGTCCTTTTTGTCTTTAGTCCAGGCGAGACGCTTCTGACGCTGTCTGTTGTTCAAGAGTGTCTTGACACAAGGAATGTGACAGCTGAAACCCATGTCTTGCAGACGTCTGTGTGTAGTGGTTCTTTAAGCACTGACTCCAGCTGCAGTCCACTCTTTGTGAATTTCCTCCATATTTTTGAACGGGTTTTGTTTCAATCCTCTCCAGGGTGCGATTATCCCTATTGCTTGTACATTTTTTCTACCACATCTTTTCCTTCCCTTCGCCTCTCTATTAATGTGCTTGGACACAGAGCTCTGTGAACAGCCTCTTTTGCAATGACCTTTTGTGTCTTGCCCTCCTTGTGCAAGGTGTCAGTGGTCGTCTTTTGGAAACTGTCAAATCAGCAGTCTTCCCAATGATTATGTAGCCTACAGAATTAGACTGAGAGACCATTTAAAGGCCTTTGCAGGTGTTTTGAGTTAATTAGCTGATTAGAGTGTGGTACCACATCTCTTCAATACTGAACCTTTTCACAATATTCTAATTTTCTGAGATACTGAATTTGGGCTTTTCATTAGTTGTTAGTTATAATCATCAAAATTAAAAGAAATAAACACTTGAAATATATCAGTCTCTGTGGAATGAATGTATGCATTATACAAGTTTCACTTCTTGAATGGAATTAGTGAAATCAATGTACTTTTTGAAGATATTCTAATTATATGACCAGCACCTGTATATGCTATATAATGCATTGTGTCAAATTGCCATTAATTTTCTGTACAAATCTTCAGTGAAATCTCGTGAAACTTGATACAGACAGAGTCTTGGGCATTCTGAAGAAGTCTGAATAGAAATCTTGCTGTGAGATTTGAAGGAATTTAAAAAAATGCATGTATAAATGTAAAAGAATGGTCAGTGCAATGTCACAGACTTTGCCATTCACAGACTTTGCCATTAATTTTCTGTACAAATCTTCACTGAAATCTCGTGAAACTTGATACAGACAGAGTCTTGGGCATTCTGAAGAAGTATGAATAGAAATCTTGCTGTGAGATTTGAAGGAATTTAAATAACGCATGTATAAATGTGAAAAAGTGGTCAGTGCAATGTCAGACTTTGCCATTCATTTTCTGTACAAATCTTCACTGAAATCTCGTGAAACTTGATACAGACAGAGTGTTGGGCATTCTGAAGAAGTATGAATAGAAATCTTGCTGTGAGATTTGAAGGAATTTAAATAACGCATGTATAAATGTGAAAGAATGGTCTGTGCAATGTCACAGACTTTGCCATTCATTTTCTGTACAAATCTTCACTGAAATCTCATGAAACTTGATACAGACATAGTGTTGGGCATTCTGAAGAAGTATGAATAGAAATCTTGCTGTGAGATTTGAAGGAATTTAAATAACGCATGTATAAATGTGAAAGAATGGTCAGTGCAATGTCACAGACTTTGCCATTCACAGACTTTGCCATTAATTTTCTGTACAAATCTTGAATGAAATGTCGTGAAACTTGATACAGACAGAGTCTTGGGCATTCTAAAGAAGTCTGAATCGAAATGTTGCTGTGCGATTTGAAGGAATTTAAATAATGCATGTATAAATGTGAAAGAATAGTCAGTGCAATGTCACAGACTTTGTATGAATAGAAAATTTCCTGTTAACTCTGAAGACTTTTTTTTGGATAAATGATAAAAAACATTTTGCCTTTTATCGTTATTATTATTATGAAAGGACACATCAGAAATGACAAGAAGCAGCAATATATATGTTATATAATGCAGTGTGACAGACTGCCTTTCATTTTCTTTACAAATTCTACACTAAAACATCGTGAACACAGATAGAGACATGATTGTTCAGAAAAAGAATTTATTGAAATGTTCATGGTAACTCTGAAGAAATTTTAATAATGCATGTAGAAAAAAAGGAACAAACATTAAGTGTTAGAATGTATTTGAACAAACTTTATTTTTTCAGAAAACTTCACAGTATAATGTATTTGAATGTAATATAAGTGTATCTTCTATAATGTACAATATAAATACGTTTTGTAAATACTTTTCCCCTGTTTTCGGGCACATTTAATTTTTAACCGCTGAAATATAGATGTTCGTCAGCTTTTTGGCCGCTTCGTGTCTCTGTACCGTAATTCTGCTAATAGACGTGCAGCAAATCCAGATGGCGGCTGACGTTCGCAGGTGGCGGCTCACTTGACCGCGGTGACCTGCCACGGTATAAAAACCGACCGATTTTCCAATAGGCTTCGTTGAATAAACATGAGCACGTAATGCACGTTTAAAAATCAAACCGAGGCGTGGGTGTTTTTATATCACTGTATTTCTGAAGAAAGACTGTCTTTAGAAAATGTCATTTTCATTTCATCCTGCATAAGCGTTTGTAAATTAAGAGCTGCTTTGTCTACAGCCGTTACCGGGGAAACCTCGTTTCTCGTGCTTCAAGCACCTCCTGCTGGCAGAGAATGAGTTTGCATTTTTAATAAATCGTTCTAATTTACGCAGCCAACATATTTCGCTTGTTATTGAAAAATAATCTACTCTAGAAGGACTTGCTGTTGTTATTGATTCTATTTGGATGTCTACCGGAAGTTAGGGCCACAAAAGCACGCGTGCGCAGTAACGTTTATGTTGTTGTTGAAACCGTCTATATTGATAATTAATTTTAGAAAACGAGCTATCCACTTTTTTTTTTAAACGTAAGAGTGGGCGCTATTATTTACGAGCTTTTTTTTAAGATACAAAACGCTCTATGCTGCTTGATATTTCACATTCACGGAAAATGGATCGGTTTCTCATTGAAAAATAAGTTGTATAGCCCAAGTTCAGTCAATTGTTTCCGGACGGTCCGTTTTCAGTGCTGCACATCAATAGAGATGACTGGCGGTTTTTGTAGTTTCTCTAAAGCAGCATCCCAGCATCAAAACTTACCTAACCAGCATACGCTGTTTTTTTTTTTTGTTTTTTTTCTCAGCAGAGCAGTTAAACAGAATGATGACGTTTGGACAATGAGAATGAATTTGCTTGATGAAATCAGTGCTAAACATTTGTGGGGTTAAATCAAGTTGGTTAAGGGAATCTGAGATGTATTTAATTGTATGTTTCAATGGGATGCAGCACTGTTGACTAATTTATGTTTGTTGTCTTTTTATGTGAAATGGGGAATGAATGGAGCAGTGCTGAGGTAAGTCAAAGTTGACACGCAACATACTGTTCAGTAAATGAAACTTCAGTCAGATTGAGTTGAAATGGCTATGTATGATGGAATTTTATGTATTACAGTTAGTGTTTATTTTACTTATCTTATAATTATGCAGTAAATAAGATAAAAAAAAAAGATTAAAATGTTAAAAACCAGTAGAAATTAAATTACATAATTACATTACTCCAAATGTTTCCCAGAATGCTAAAATCCATGTAAATAAGTGGTTTAACAAGTGACAAGACCAGGGTCATTGTATAACCATTCATTTCCAGTTGTAGTGGTGTAGAATGCATGGAAACACTTCAGATTCTTTATATATTATGATCTGTTTCACAGATAAGGCTTAAGAGTTGTTTAAGTGAAATTAATTTGGACTGTAATATCTTAAAATATTTTAGTGCTATTGTTTTGTCTGAACATGCACAGCAGTCATGTTTTTTTCTAGGGTATGTTTATGAGAGCTACTTAAATTTTAGGATTAAGCATTAGTAACAATGATATTTTCTCAAAATTAATGCATGTAATTTAGCACCGGTCATACAGCTTTTAATGTGATATTTTAATATGAATGTGCAACAAGTGTGTCGTAGCCACCAATGCAACATACAGAGTAATGCTATGTAATAGCTTTTGACACACACAAATGTCAGTACGATTGTTTTAACCAAGTAAAACAGTGCTGTGTTACCCCACGTTTATGAATGAAAATAGTTTAGTTATATGCTGACTATACACTAATTGTATGAATAAAGAAATTACCGTAATAATGATTACCAAGGAAAGTGCAAACTGACAAGGGAACAAATAATCATTTAAGTTTTGCTTGTATGAAGTTTTGATGAATGCTATATGTAAAACATTACAGGCTAGTGAGTAAAATTAAATGCCAGTGTACTAAACATGTTTCTCTCTTGTGTTTTTATGTAATTCCAGATGCCACGTGGAAAAGGTTTTCGTCGCTCCCAGGCAGCCAAGAGGAGGAATGCTGAGCATTTCAAGCTTAGTTCCTTCATGGACTTGGCAGAGGATATGCCTCCTCTCAAAAAAAAGGCACCTACTGAAAACTCTGAAACAAATACTTGTCCAAAATCATGCCGTAAGGCTCCCAAATCTGGTCTAAAAACTTGTGAAAAATCCTCTGAGAAAACTTGTGGAAAAACTTGTGGAAAAACTTCTGAGAAAACTAAGAAAAGCTGGAGTGATGTTACCAGAGCTTCACTTGTCAATAACTCTGATTATTTCCCACAGGAAGTTGTACGTGGTTCTTTCCATCAGGGTGATGCGAGATTTGGTTGGAACAGAAACCGTCAGTGTGCAGTGAACTGTCTCACAGCAGTCATGATGGGGGTGCTGAAGGATGTGGTGACATGGACAACAGAGGACCTGAATGCTGTTCTGTTGCATGGAGATGAGCTGTACACATTAATGCGATTGCAGGGGAAGATCAATGATCCAACAGGGTTCGGTCATGTTTCTGTTGCAGAACATCCAAGACAGCACATATTTAACAAAACAATATTCAAATTAAAGCATGGTGAATCTTTCTCAGGTGTTATTGGTGTTGATTTCTATGATGAATCACTGCGAGATGTGTCCATGTCTATAGAAGAAGCACTTCATAGGGCTCTGCTTCAGTGTGATGCATGTTTGTTAAACATTAAAGAGTACATTTGTGCAGTCATAAAAACAGGGTCAGCATTTGCTGTAGTCGATCCCCATTCACGTAATGCTAAAGGAATGCCAGAGTGTGATGGCAGAAGCATAGTAGTTTACTGTGATGACATATACATGTTGTTTAATCATGTTGTGAACCTTGCCATGTCACTGAATGCACAGGGAACACATTTTGAAGTGACATCTGTGAAAGCAACAGTACCTACAAGCACAGCGGAGGACAGTAAGTGTATTAGAGATTATGGTGTAAAGACATGTGAAGAGAAAGTAGCAAGTGTCACACTGGTTTCATCTACAAGCACAGCAAAGCACAGTAAGTGTATTAAAGATCATGGTAAAGACATGTGAAGAGAAGGCAAGTGTCAGACTGGTTTCAGCCACAAGCAAAGCGGAGCACAGTAAGTGTATCGGAGACTATCGTAAACAGACATCTGTAAAAAAACAAGGTGATTCAAGTAAGAAAAAGAGACAAGTGCAAACAGAGTCAAAAGTTGCACATGTGAGCAAGGTGTATGATGATGTCATTTTTGGAGATACAGTACATACTGAGTTCAGTTTCAAACCTTTAACGTCTGCAGATCAGGATGCTTTGTGTGCACGTTTAGGACTGACCAATGAAAGCGTTGGTGTTCAAGGCACAAATTTTTGTTCTTTAGGAGTACCTTGCAAAACAAAGTCTATAAAAGGAGATGGCAATTGCTTGTTTAGATCAATAGCACACGCAGTATGTGGCAATCAAGAGAAACACCGGATAATTAGACGTGCAGTTGTGAAACATCTTGAAGCTAACAGTTCTAAATTTATGAGATGCCTAGAAGAAGAGTAGGCAAAGTGTTTCCCTGTTCTCTATCCTACTGGTGGTCCGACGTTTCATGATGAAAGACAGGAAAAAATCACATTGTCAAGATACCTGAACACAAGAATACTAAATGCAGACGGACGGTTTGCACAGAGCACAGACTTCCTTTTTTATGCACAATATATATCAGAAGTTGATCAAGTTGTATCCAATGTCTCAATTGCACTGAGGAAAGGTTCTAAAAAAAGCTGCCTAAAGATCACACCAGATATGCTAACGAACTCAGATTCTTTACAAAGAATACTAAATTATGATGAAGGATATAAGTTCTTGAGACCAGTAAGAGGGACCCCTCCCTATTGGATGTCTACGCAAAAAGATCTGTTTGCCTTGATTAGACAACTAGGCATACCAACTTTTTTTGCATCTTTCAGTTCTGCTGATCTGAGATGGCCTGAAATGCTGAACACTATCATTAAGCAAGAGGGGACACAAATAAATGTTGATGAGCTTGACTGGTCTGAAAAATGTGGACTCATAAGACGAAATCCTGTCACTGCAGCAAGGATGTTTGACCACAGATGGCACTGTTTTCTAAAAAATGTCATAATGTCACCAGCAAACCCTATTGGCAAGATAAAAGACTACTTTTATCGTGTGGAGTTTCAACAACGTGGTTCTCCTCATGTTCACTGTCTGTTTTGGGTGGAAAATGCTCCGAAGCTCAATGATCATGACGCAGACAATGATGCTCTGGTTGCTGACTTTATTGACAGTTACATCACTTGTGAGATACCACCAGAAAATGACACTGTACTTTATGAGACAGTGAACAGTGTTCAGAAACACAGCACAAGACATTCAAAAACGTGCAGGAAGAAAAATACAGTTTGTAGATTTAATTTTCCAAGACCACCATCTAGACGGACCTTCATTACAAGAGAAAGAAATACAGATGAGTCGAAAGGCAAGGGTGAAGATACCACAGCTAGTGAAATTATAAAGAAAGTCAAAACCGCTTTAAATTCTGATCTGAATTTTGGTTCGGTGGATGCCTTTTTTTTTTATCTATTGGGATTAATCAAACTATGTTTGAAAAAGCATACAACGAAAGTTCCAAAAAGAAAAGTATTGTGTTGAAAAGAAATCCAAAAGATGTTTGGGTAAATCAGTATAACAGAGATTTACTGCGTGCTTGGCAAGGGAATATGGACATTCAGTATGTCACAGATGCTTTTTCTGTAGTGGTCTACATACTTAGTTATATCACAAAAGCAGAACAAGAAATGGGACTTCTGCTTCAACGTGCACAAAATGAAGCAATGAATGGAAATCTTGAAGCTAAAGCATCATTGAAACAGTTGGGAAGTATTTATCTGCACAACAGAGAAATTTCTGCTCAAGAGGCAGTGTACAGGCTGACAGGCATGCATTTGAAGGAATGTTCCCGTAAAGTACAGTTTATTCCAATAGGACAAAATCCTGTAAAGATGAGTTTGCCTTTGCATATTCTTCAAAACAAAGTGGAAAATGAGCAGTCTGATGATGAAAGCAATTTTTGGATGACAAGTGTCACTGACAGGTACAAGAACAGACCAGAGAAAGAACCTGTAGAAAATCTATGCCTTGCCAGTTTTTGTTCTGAGTACAGAGTTCTGGCAAAATCAGAGGTTTCCTCACAAAACAAAACAGCAAAAAATGAAATAATTAAACTCAATAACAACAATGGGCATGTAAAACGGAGGACACGGACTGAACCTGCAGTAGTGAGGTATCCCAGGTTTTCTCCCACAAAAGATTCAGAAAAATATTATCATTCACTGTTGCAGCTTTTCTTACCACATTATGATGACTCTGATCTGAAGCCTAGCAAGTATAACACATACGAAGAGTTTTACAACAGTGGTGTCATAAAAATTGGTTGTGAACTGAAACAAGTCAAATCAATTGTTGATGGCAACAGAGCATTGTTTGAAAAGGAAAGTGATAAAATAGATCAAGCTAAACAGCTTTTGGAGCAAGATATTGATTTAGAAGATGCCTGGGCCCAGATATGTCCTGAAACTGAAAAACAGTGTGATGAATGCATAGAACTGATGAAGGATAAAGTGTTACTTGATGAAGATGACAGTCAAGAACTTATTCCAGATCTTACAGCTAACCCTCAAACTGTGTGTACTATTGAAACGAACCACACTACATTGCCTAGAGATGACGCATTACGTTTGCTAAGGTCGTTAAATGAGGAACAATCTGCTGTGTTTTATAAAGTC
Source organism: Labeo catla (assembly GCA_012976165.1). NCBI lineage: Eukaryota > Metazoa > Chordata > Actinopteri > Cypriniformes > Cyprinidae > Labeo > Labeo catla. Next base: position 312,746 of record VONZ01000636.1, on the reverse strand, counting down.
CGAAAGTGGTGTCTACAGAAAGTACTTGGACAAAATCCTGAACCATTTCGATTATTTCTTACTGGTGGAGCAGGCACAGGAAAAAGTCATCTAATTAAAGCAATACAATATGAATCTTGCAGACTGTTGTCTCAGCTTTCTGAGAATCCTGATGACATTACTGTACTTTTGACCGCTTCCACTGGTGTGGCTAGCTTTGGAATCGGAGGAGGAACTGTACATAATAAATTTGCAATTGGTGCAAATGTCAGACTGCCATATCAACCTCTTAGCGATGAAAAAATAAACTCATTACGCACAAAATTGGGTTCTTTGCAAATTTTGATTGTTGATGAAGTGTCTATGGTTGACCATCGTCTTTTGTCATACATTCATGGAAGACTGCGACAAATTAAACAAACTGGTGACTACTCTCTCTTTGGAAAAGTCAGTATTCTTTGTGTTGGGGATTTCTATCAACTTCCTCCAGTTAAAGGAACTGCTCTCTATGCTGATACAAAAGGAGTGAACCTGTGGGAGAATAACTTTGAACTTGCTGAATTAACTAAAGTTGTTCGACAACAAGATCCAGGTTTTGCTGAAATGTTAAATCGACTGAGAGTACGCAAAAAAGGGGAATGTCTTACCGCTAATGACATTGATATGTTGAAAAAATGTGAAACCGAGGAGAAGAGTAATGATATTCACATATTTGCTACAAATGCTGAAGTGGATAAATATAACATTGAAAGACTACATGAATGTTGCCCAGAGTCAATCAATATACATGCTCAAGATTATGTCAAAAACTCAAAAACTGGACGAATGGAATGTAAAGTTGGATTTCATACTAAAGTTTTCAGCTCATCTTTGTCTAAATGTGTTTCCCTGGGTATTGGAGCAAGAGTTATGTTAAAAAAATATATTGATGTTGCTGATGGTCTTGTGAATGGAGCATTTGGTACAGTTGTCCACATAAGTGTAACGCCAAGCCAGCAGAGGGAGCCCTCACCCCAGGACTGCCTGCATGCTCCCTCTGCTGCTTCTACTGCTACTTCCTGTTTGGCAGTATTTAAGGACTGACCATGTGCTCATAAGGTTGTGAAGTATTGCCAGTTCACCTGCCTTACTGAGCGTTTACCATTACTCTGTTTGATTACCTGTTGCCGTCTTGCTCTGTCTCTGGATTATTGTATTTACGGATTACCCCTGTTGGATTGTTTGCCTGTGTGGACTGTTTTCAAGGTTTGACCCTTATCTGCCTTTTGACTATCGCTATCTGGATCACCCCTGTTGTTTTGGTTGCTCTATTGGACTGTTTGCTCGGAATCTGACCCACTGCCTGCCTAAACTCCCTGCTGCTTGGATTACGTTCATGTCGTGTATGCTATTGGACTGCTTTTGGTTTCGACCCTCTGCCTGTTTATACGTTTATGTTTGCTGCTGTGATTAATAAACTTCCGCTTATGGATTCTAACGCCGCCTCAGCGTCTCCATTACAATAAGTGAAAGTCAAAACAATGATGATGATTTCCCATCAGCCATACATGTAGAGTTTGATAATCCAAACGTTGGTAAAATTCAGAGATCTAAAACACGCCAGAGATTTTCCCAAATTTCAACAGTAACTGAAGTACAAGAAGACCATGTCACAAATGATGGTGGTATAAGGCGTCAGTTTCCTCTCAGATTGGCATGGGCATGTACAGTTCACAAAGTGCAAGGACTCACAGTAGACAGAGCAGTTGTATCACTTAAAAAAAGTTACAGCAGGACAAGCATATGTTGCATTGAGCCGAGTAAGATCTCTTAGTGGATTAATAATTGAGGACTTTAAGGAGTCTGCCATATTTTGTAATGACAAAATTGAGTTGGCTATGAAAGATATGTCAACATTTTTGATGGAAAAGGACAGTTCAGCTGAGTCAGCTGGTAGATTCAAAATAGCACTGCTTAATGTACAAAGTCTGAAAGCTCATTTTCAGGATCTTCTTGCGCATACAGTTCTGATGAATGCTGATTGTATTTGTTTGACCGAAACATGGCTAAATGCTGATGAGAAAGCTCAAGATCCACAAATACCAGAATTTGTGTTTAAGCACAACCCAAGAGCTAAGTGTTATGACAACAGTACAAGTCTTTTTACTGAATTAAAACATCAGAGAGGTGGTGGAGTTGGAGTGTATTGTTCTGACAAAATTGAGTGTAATATTTTCACTCCTGAGCACTGGAACTTGGAATATTTATACTTTGAAGTTCCACATGTCAATCTGACTGCTGCGCTTTTGTACAGGCCCAACTCATATAAAGCTGACATGTTTCAACAGCAGCTATTACATGTTATTGAAGAGATGGAAAAGCATCCAGGACAGAAAATAATCATGGGGGACTTTAATGAAGACATTGTTACTTCATCTACAGTCCTTAAATTAATGGAACAACATGGATACAATCAACATGTTCAAAATCCAACCACAGAAAAGGGAACACTAATAGATCATGTTTATTCGAAAGATATGGAAGGCATAAGTGTCAATGTTGTGCAAACTTACTATAGTTTTCATCAGGCAATACTTGTTTCATTGTTGTGATCAAATTTATATATGTTAATGAAGACATTGTTACTTCATCTACAGTTCTGAAAATTAATGGAACATGGATAGAATCAACATGTTCAAAATCCAAGCACAGAAAAGGGAACATTAATAGATCATGTTTATATGAAAAATATGGAAGGCATACGTGTCAATGTTGTGCAAATTACTATAGTTCTCACCAGGTCATACTAATTTCACTGTTGTGATCAAATTTATGTACAAGTATGAGTGTGTGAAGATTCCGCCTGCCATAAAGGGAAGGGGGTGGGTAGGGAGGCAGGACATGATGAGGCGGCTCCCTGGGGAGGGGAGGTTCTGGGGCCTGGGTTGGCTGACACAGGGGTTGATTGGCACAGGTTTTATTTTAAATCCTTTTAGTTCACATCTTTTGAAGTTCTGAACAACTTAACCAAAGTTGTTATTTTCACTTTTTGTGCACATGCTGGGTTCCTTTGATGTAATTGCCATTTCAGGCTCCCTCTCTGGAATAAAACCATGATTAAAACCAAATTAATTAACTTTCATGAAGTAACCATGTTAATAACTTTTTTTAAAAGTTATATTCAACAAACAAAGTGTTTTCTAACTTCCTAATATATCTTGGCAAAGATGTAAAGGTGTTTTTTTTTAATTCATTCATTATTATAATTATTTTAATTGCATATGTTTGTTTGTTTTCTGCTGTGCCAATCAACCCTATAATCCATAGCCACAGAAATGGATTTTGACATATTGTATGACATATTGCAGAAATTGTTGAATAATATCATGTTAGTAATTGCAAAAAATATTCATAGACATAGATATTCACTTTAAAAACCAAGTCTACACTTAAAGGCAATCGTCATAACTGCACTGCAGCTGTTTAAAAAATGCCAATGACTTATTGTCCATTTTACATTTTTTTTTTTTTTTGGACTTTTGTTGTTAAACCATTACAATGGTTCATTTGTTATTTATTTCCATTTCATTCTTAGCAGCAAAAGATGAGATAATATGTTATTTTTCTCCCTGTTTGACTGTTTTTTTTATTTATTTATTTATTTATTTAGTGTGGTTACTTAAACGTTTTATTTAAACTTGTGTCAGCCAACCCAGGTCTCTTATTTTTTCTCTCTTTTTCTTTTCTTTTCTTTTTTATTAAAGCTTGAATTAGCAAGTTTTGGCTATTATGCAAAACCACTCCAAACAGTGCTGTTACTTTATAGCATGGCCATAGCTTGACATTTAGATAGTACCAGAGTATCATATTGAGTCTTCAGGTTTCATTCTTTTATTTACTTGACATTTTTAAATAATAGTCTTGTAACAAGTCACAAAATCTGGAGTTTATGGAAGACTGAATCTTTGTTCAAAAATATTAGCATCTGATCCTTCACCTGATTAAAGATAAGTGACCATTTCCTGTTCCCAAAAAAAAAAAGAACATTTCATCTCTTACCATCTGATATGCAACAACACAGAAAAGAAAAAAAAATTGTTGTATTGTTTTGTAGAACTGAGGACACTACAAGTTATCCATCACCTTGTATTGACTATCTGATCTTCTATTTGATAAAAAAATAACAACCCATCATTTTCCATGTGTTGCACAGCACACAACAAAGAGCAAAAAGTGGAGTTTACTGAAATTATGCTACTAAATAGAGATTTGATGTGAGTTTACAGTTTTTCTTTTTTTATTTAATGCTATTTTCCTTTTTAATGTTATTCATTTATTTATTTATTTTTTTAAGTGAAAACATAATTATAAAATATTTTGTTTTGTTTCATTGTAGGAACAATGTGAGTGCATTACAAAATAACACAGGATACCGGATACACAGCATACTTCCTTGAGGTCATTTACGGGAGAAACTGTACACAACAGGACAGTAGTACCAAAAGGAACCATTTTTTTCAGTTTGTATTTCAATGTGGATACAATGTATATTCAATGAAAACATGTATATGCCATTTGTTTCTTATATCTACATAACAGTTACACCCATTTGGTGTGGTTTTGCATAATAGCCAAAGCTCAAGTGTAGGACTGAAAACTTGCTGGTTCAAGCTTAAGCCGGGTCAACAAAGCCATTAGGCATTACCATTATTATTTTGTCTGTCATTTTCTGTTTCTGTTTTTTAGAATTCTATTTTAAAGTTAATTTGGTTCAATTTTGTTTAACTTGCTCAAACTTTTTCCTGGTTACTTATTTGTAGTGTGTTCTCATTTGTTTTCTTCGTTAGTAATTATGTTAACTTGTGCTTAGTTTACTTAATCTTTATCTGTGTATTTTAACTCCTTAGTTTGTTTATTGATTGTCTATTGGCTATTGATTGTCTCAGTTTGCTAAGCTGTTTAGTTGTGTTTAATTTTAATTGCCATTGGCAACCTTGGCTACTTTGGTTTCCTTGGCTCTACTGTGGCCTGTCATGCCTCTGCTTCACCAGGGTCCCTCATACTTCTGACTCCACCCTGGTCTGTCATCCCCTGGGTCCACGACAGACTTCCAGGCCTATGGCTATTCTTGCAGCCTCAGATCCTTATGTTCCACTGGCATCCTTCATCCCTCTTGCTCCACCATCATCTTCATTTCCATTGGCTCCACGTTGGTCTGCACATTTTCTGGATCCACCTGTGGTTCAGCAGCATCAACCTTGTTCTCCAGTCCTCTGTCTCCATCCTAGTGTCCAGCCTTCCTGACTCTGCCTTGGTTTTCCATCTTCCTTGCTTCACCATGGGACCTCATCTATTTGGCTTCATTAAGGTATCTAACTCTCTTATTCTTACTGAACAACAACAGCAACAACAAAACTTCACATGAGTGTTTTATTATTTATACATTTTGTTTAAATGCTATAGAAATTTAGATGTTTATATGCATTTTATCTGTTACTATTCTTAACATTGCATAAAACTTCAATAAATCATCATTTTTTATTGTGTTGTAGGACTATGATGAAACTACATATCATCTGTCAGCGCATGACCCTCCAATCTTTTGGCTGCAGTGGGGTTCTACATCCCTCCACCTGAATCATTTTCATTATTTCCATTGGTCCCACCTCAATTAGAGATCTTCCATCTCCACTTTGTCACTGCAGTCCAACAGAAACACTTTAATTATCTATGCTTGTTGCACAGTTTTGATCTCCAGCATTCCTGGCTTTGACTTATTCTCCATCCTTGGATGCAACATGAATATCCAACTGTCTAGCTTCATCAAGGCATCCTTCTCTGTCAATCTTACTCAACAAAAACATCTTCACAGAGACTCAACGTAAACATATTTGCTTAATATAAATGCTGTTTTGCATATGTTTTACATACGCATATTATTTATTATAATCTGCCTGAACCTTGCATAAAACTACAATAAGCAACAATGCTTTGTTTTATTGTGTTGCAGGAGTTTGAGGACTCTACACATCATCTATTATCTTCTAGTTTAAAACAACTATGCATACACTTTCCAATTCTTCAGCTCCACAGGGTCCTTTTCTCTAGCTCTGCCATCTTCATCACTCTCACTGGCTACATCTCAGTCTGGAGATCTTCTGTCTTCAGAAATGATGTGAGTAAATTTACTATTTATAAATAGTGTTTTGCATATGTTTTCACATGCATATCATTTATTACTGTTCATAACAATGCATAAAACTACAATAAAGAAAAATGTTTTATGTTTTACGACTATAAGAACATTACTCACAATTCAAAAATTTTTCTTTAAAATAAATGACTCTTCCTATATCTTCCAATCATTTGGCTCCAATGTACTGCATCCCTCCAGCTCCAGCATCTTCATCACTCCCACTGGCTGTACCTCGATCTGCAGATCTTCTACCTCTACCTTGGTCCTCCAGTCCTGCAGTATTACCCTGGTTGTCCAGCTCTCTGGTTCCACCTGTCTTGATACTTAGCGTTCCTGATTCTGCCTTGGCCTTCTATCTGGTCTGCACAGCCTAAGTCTCCACTGCTCCAGCTCCATCAAGGATTCCCACTATGCTATTTCTGTTGTGACACCCTCCATTAGTTTTACAGTGGTATCTTCCTCCACTGCACACCCATGGCCTCTTTTTCACCAGTTTTGCAGTGGTTTCTCTTTGTGTCACCCGCACCGTAGTATCTTATCTTATCACACTGGATGTAATGATGGTGCATTTAAGTATCAAGAACTTTTGGAAGGGCAGGTACTTTCATGTTCTGTTTTTGCTCTAGGACTGTTATTTTGATTCATTTTTTTAAAAATGTTTTTGATTTTATACTTATATTTAGTTTGTTTTCTGAGGTGCCTATATATATATATACATTATTTTGGGTTGTGTATAGTGAATGTGTTATTATAAATATGTGTTTATTATATATTTCCTAAAGCTTTCTTAAGCTACTTTGCTTTGTTTTTGGTTTCTTTTGTCTGTGCTTTCAATAATCTTCTATGTATTGGATTTATAAATGTATTGTTTATTATACCTCTTGTTTCCTTGCTAGTTTAGATGTAACAATATCCTGAGAAAAGCACTTAAGCTGGCGTAGATATAGGTGTTTTTATCTGAAAGTGTATAATATTGAATAGTTTTACTTTAAAACTGTCAGTCTACTTATAATGTGCATTTTTAAAAATGCATTTATTTAGTTTTTGAAGACACATTGTACTTCAAATTATCAGAAGTTGTAGATCAAATTAATCATTGTATGCCACTATAAATTGATAATAAAAATACATGCATGTTCATTATTATTCTGATTTAATTAATTAAAACTGTTGTTAAATAAAGAAATACTTCTTATTGTCAATAATTGCTCCGGTTGTGTGTGTGTGTGTGTGTGTGTGTGTGTTTGTTTACTTTTCACTGATATGTCTGCACACTTGGTTGGATTAAATTATGGGATAATATACTTGACCATACTTTACGTCCTTTCTTCAATCTAAAAACTGTCTTTTTTTGTATCGTTTTTTAAAATGTTTGATTTTTACTACTGTTTTTATCTGTAACTTTTATTCTCTTTTCAAAATTTATTGTTGATTGGACAAATGTTGTAAGATAAGTATTGTAACAACAACAGAAGTTTTAAATAAAATTTAATGGAAAATGATTATGAGTATTGCTTGTCAACTTTTCACGAATAGGTGGTTCAAAAACTCAAAAAGTATTGTGAGACAGTAATTAACCATGCAAAGATTTATCCCAATGAAAACAAAAATGTTACAGAGAAACAGCCACAAAAAACTGCTTTGTATAAAACAGTAAACAGAAATGAAAATGTGACAGCTTCATCGTCTACCTGAGACTTTAATTGGAGTGGAGCAGCAATAATTTGCCCTCCACGCTCCACTACTAACTATATAATGGGTTAACCATTTCCAGCTCTATTATTTCTCATCACTGCCTTATGTGAAAAGCATGATATTACATTCCTACAGTATTAAAATATAAATGTACAGTACTATATATTATTTTAAATGTTGCATATAAGCCACATATTTTTACTCCACATTAAAAATAAAACACATTAATGATGTAAAGCAGATTGGTCAACATGTTGTTTTATAGTGCTATATGAATAAAATTGTCATCGACATATATATAACTTTATATAGCTCATTAAAAAAAAAAAAACTTTGGATAAGAATAAATATACAAACTAAATATATAGAGTATTGCCTTTTATTTAATTAGTCTAAGTGTAACCAAGCGTACAGTAAACCATTTTATTATACTTCACACACACTTATAATACATCTTAGGTCATGGAAACTAGAATATAAAGTCAGATGCGTTGTTGCTGTATGTGTTATGTCGCATAGTTTTACGGCTTCTGGACAATTATAACGTTATAGCTCAGATGCGGGCCAGGCGTCTGGATTGTTTTATGCTTCCTCCTTATTTTTATATTTTAGATATCCATCAGTTATTGTGGTGCTGAAAAGGATTTGTGCCATCTGCAGAGTTTGGCGTTAACCTCTTGAGCTCTAACTAGTTTTGCCTTTTTTTTTTAGTGTTTTTGGACACGCCCCTCAGAGCGCTAGAGCCGCCAGCTACATACACAGTTGAATCACGTTGGATTGTGAAGAAATACAATAATAATTATGAATTATTCCACCCATGTGTTAAAATTGTTAAATAATTATTCTGTGTAAAATGAGATCATTTTTATTAATTTAGCCCAAACTATGTAGATATGTGAAGTTTTTGAATAAGGGTATGCCTGATCTCTCAAAAATAGGAAAATAGAGACCTCTACCCAGCAAACATGCCCGCGCGGGCCCGCTGCGGGTTTACTGTGGGACAGTGCGGGCAGAGCAAGCCCAGACTAAACCCGCTGTGGGCCCCCTGTGGGCTAGCCCATGCGGGCCCACAGCGGGTTTGCCCATGCGGGGCCCATACCAGTTTGCTCAATTGGGGCCTAGTGGGGATTTTCTGTGGGCAGCCCACTGTGGGCAGTCCATCTTGTTAACAGCAAAGGGCAGCTAAAACTAAACTTTTAAAAAATGTTTTATGATTGGATTCTAATCAAAATTGTTTTTAAAATTATTTTTATATCTACATGCAAATGTTAATTAAAATTGTATTTCTGTGACAATGGCAGTAAAATGTAAACAATAAGTTGTCCATAACAAAAATGTAATACAGTTGTACTCATGAATTTACATACCCCTTGCAAAACATACTAAATGTTAATAATTTTAACAAAATAAGAGGGATTATGAAAACTGTGTGTTATTTTTTATTTAGTACTGTCCTGAATAAACTATTTAACATGACAGATGTTTATATATACTCCACAAGACAAAATAATAACTGAAATTATATAAATGAGCCCATTCAAAAGTTTAAAAAAAAAGTTGGTTGTTCATGAGTCCCTTGTTTGTCCTGAGCAGTTCATCTGCCTGCTGTTCTTCAGAAAAATCCTCCAGCTCCTGCACATTATTTGGTTTTTCCAGCATCTTCTGCTTTTTTGAACACTTTCCAAAACTGACTGTATGATTTTGAGATCCATCTTTCCACACTGAGAACAACAGAGGAACTCATACATAACTATTACAAAAGGTGAAAACATTTACTGATGTTTAAGAAGGCAACACAATGCATTAAGAGGCAGGGGGTATAAACTTTTGAACAGAATGATGATGTGTAAATTATATTTATTAAGTATAATTTATTTACTGATTTTGTTTTTCCATTTAGTATTGCACTTCAGACTACAGAAATATTTACATGTCTCGCAGAAGACAATATTAGTGCAATTTACCCTAATCATCCACTTCAAAAAGTTTACACCCCCTGGCTCTTAATGCATTGTGTTGCTTTCTTGAGAATCTTACATTTACTTCTGAAAAGGTTTCAAATATGCAGATGCTGCATAGAAAAAAAAAAAAAAGAAAGAGAGATTTAGAAGAACATTTCAACTGTTTTTGTCTGTACAACGAAAACAACATTGGATGCCATTGACTTTCGTAGTATTGACAAAAAACACTGAGACAATGTTGTATTATTTAGGAGTTTTTATATATATATTTACATTTTAATTGTTCTTTTCTTTCTCACTTAGTTGATGGAGCAAAAAGTAGGCTGGTCACAGCATCTGAAATGGAAACATCTATTGAAATGCCTCCGCAGTATAAGACACTTGGGATGGTGGAAGGTGCAGAAGAACAGCGATCAGGCAGAGTTCTACTGTTGCCCCTTAGGGAACTGATTTATGATCTTCTTAACGTTCTGATTTAGTAATAATTGATCATTGCTCTGTCCTATAAAATTATTTAATACATTCAACTGTTCAATAGTTTGGGGTCAGTATTTTATTATTATTATTTTTTTTAAATCTAAGAAATACATTTTTACGTTTGAAATGTTTAAGAAATTATTTTTATTCAGCAAGGATGCGTTGTTGATAAAAACTTTTACATTGTTGCACAAAAATCCTATTTCAAATAAATGCTGCTCTTTTAAAAGCATTATTTAAAGGATCCTGAAAAAATATATCATGGTTTCCTCAAAAATATAAAGCAGCACAACAGTTTTTAAGACTGCTGATGATAAGAAATGTAGTGTTGTTAAGCATAAGAGAGTTCTTTCAAAAACACTGAAAAATCTTACCGACCCTAAACTTTTAAACAGTAGTGTTTTCTGCTTTTTTTATTTTTAACGTGGCTGTGAATAAATGAAAGTATTTGAAATTTATGACTCTTAATTTATTACTTCTACTTTCAGCGTGCAATTATTCTGCATATGCATTAAAAGTAATATTGTGGCATTTTGCAGGTACAAAGTAAAAGCAAACTAATTTTGTTATTTGTTAAGGCCACAATGGCCATTCACAGGTGCCCCCACCCAGCCTACAGCATGCCCACATTTTCCCCACAGTGCTCACACCCAGCCCACAGCATCCCCACATTTTCCCCACAGTGCTCACATCCAGCCCACAGCATCCCCACACTATCCCCACAGTGCTCACATCCAGCCCACAGCATCCCCACACTATCCCCACAGTGCCACATCCAGCCCACAGCATCCCCACACTATCCCCACAGTGCCCACACCCAGCCCACAGCATGCCCACACTTTATGGGCCCACAATCGGCCCAATTGGGGGCCCACTCTGCTTTGTTGGGCCAGCCCACACTTAACCCACACTTTTGGGCTGTCCCACTCAGGCCCCACACGGGCCCCATAGTGTGGGGCCCACACGTGCCCCGCATTTCACGCCGGTATCGGGGCCCACAGCGGGCTGCCCACGCGGGTTACATTTTTTGCCCACAGTGGGCCCACGCAGGCCCCAAACGGGCATGTTTGCTGGGTAAGCACCTTCCATCTGGGAAAAGCCACACCGATGTTTATCCGGGATTTCTGCCGTCGTCTGTCTCGACTTTGTCTGGCTGCATCAAGTTTTCGTTTTTTTTACCGACGAAGACTGACGCTTTGCCGGTTCTTGAACAACGTACTGACAAAACGTGCTCTGTAGAAGTTTGTCCGTTTAGGGCTACTATAGAAACATGGCGGCACTAAATGGCGACTTCCATGTAAGGGGACCCGCGGTGTATGTAGATATAAATTGCTCGTTCTAAGGTTATAAAATCATAACGGCTTATTATGTAAGGTCTTTACACACCTCTGAAAACATAGTTTTGTATGCTATATTGCATTTCTTCCAATAAATTCTCATAAATATTACACACTGCACCTTTAAGCCAGAAACTTTGGATTTACATTAGAAAACAAATGTAAATAATATGGTATAGGGAATTGAAGGGATGAACTGCAGAACTATCAAACCCCCAAAGCTATTATGAGCTTTACATCTAGTCTAAATGCAAACAACTGTGAAGTGCTTTCAATTCAAGATAAACTACAGAGCATTTGTGATATTCACAAAGACAAACTCCATTGTCTCGATATTCAAATTACAGGATTGGAAAGAATTTATGAATACTCATAAATAATTTGTAAATCAAAATTAAATTGGTGGTTGCAGAGTGATTTAACCATTTAATTTATTTAATGAAATCAAGGCAATCTTATGTCAGTTTCTGCCCAAAATATTAAGGTAATAAATCAAATTTCAGATTTATTTAGTTAAAGTGGAATTTATCAAAGGTCAGTGACTGTAAACTGTAAAGGATTACATTGATGGTTTAATGGAAAAGCTTAAAATAATTTGTTTTAAATATTAACAAAATGTGATTTACATTTCCCCAGATTATCTTTATTAAAATTATAAGGCAGTCTATATTATCTGTGCTAAAATATGATTATAATATAAACAAGTTGAGTATTAAGCTCACAGATTTCAATAATTGGAAATTCATTTAAAAACATTGTTTTACTTCCAAGATTGGCCCTTTATGAGGAGCAGATACACACTAAAAATGATTAAAACTGTCTTTTGAGTATTTTACTTATATGTTTTTGTTTTTTTGTTTTTAAGAAATAACTATATAAATTGAGCTTTATGCATTGTTAACAAAAACATTTTTCTGTTTTGTATTTTCACTGCTAATAATTAATGCCAGTGTACTTTTTTGTTACCTCAGAAATAATTTTAATCAGTACTGGACAAGACCGTGAGAGCGCGCTGACTGGTGTTTAAGGTAACACTGTTGTCATGGCTGCAGTCAGATGAATGTGAATGATGAGACTATATGGAGTTTTGTATTTAAACAAAAAATAAATAAACATACAATGATAATTTCAAATTCATTCATTCATTCACTCAGAGTCAGCAAGGGAGACACTTTGAGACCAGACTAACACCTTGTGTGTGACCAACCAAAAAGCAAGAGCAAGCTAAAGGACTGAATGCATTGTACCCAGACTGTACTTTTAGTGGAGAATTGCTTTTTTGGTATTCAGTATTTTAGTTTTTTCATGATAAAACATTCTAGCAGAGTCACATGCTTAAATTTACAGTTACAAAACTATCACACTCAGAAAAGGGAATCATTTTGGGGAACATTTTACTTTTTACTTTTTAAGTGTTGCAAATGTTCATTTTAGGGTTAACTATTTCTTTAGTTGAAAGAAATGTTACATATTACAACACATTTTGTTACATTACACAGTTATTTTGATAGTAGTGTATCTATGGGTATGCAATTATCGTATTGTGTAAATAACATATTGAGTGTAAATTATAATTTTAATTCAAATTATTAAATGGATGCCACCTTATTGGGACTATAAAGCCCTCCCTACACCTAGTCTAACCCTACCTGATACTTTATTTTCAACTTTTCAATTATTTCCTTCAGTGTATTGAAATTTAATGCCTTTCCAACGCGATATGAGATTTGAAAAGGCAGAAAAAAAGTTGGGCAAAAGGCGGATTCGAACTCAGGTCGATCACGGCAGACTGGAACTGACATTTGACAATCATCTTTTGTAGTGTTGACTGCCACAATCACATTGGTGGGCAGAGTTAGTGTAAATAGCCTCTGCCAACAAGGCGGGCTGTTTGCACTTAGTGTAAATTGTTATAAGAAATTAATACAGGTTTGGGACAAGATGAGAGTGAATAAATAATAGGATCGTCTGAGATGCGGATAGCCTCGTCTGAAATTTGGGAGAGAGTAGGCAGCTGACCTCTCGAAGTGGAACCAATACCTACAAGATCAAAGGTGGTCAAAAATCTTATTTGAATTTTTTTTCTTATGTGCAAATAGCGATAGCGCAGTGGTGGAGACAGAAAATAGTTGGTGAGTGGGCCTGAATAATTCACATAATTCACACAGAATTAGCAGCCATTATGAACAGCTGATATGTACAGAGACATCTGATAACCAAACTACATCGGAATTCGCGAACAGAAAAATAAAGTGATCCAGTCCAATACAATGCATGTTTTTTGTGAACCGTACATTTAGCTCAAAAGACCACCTCCCGAGTTCAATTCATTTCTGAGGGGTCTGAGATTGATTGGAGTGTTAAATGGTGAAAGGTCCCTTTAATGCAGTAATACATAACTACACTGATAATAAAATTCCATATAGATTTCATATTTATGCTAAAATACTACGGTGCAATTAGTGTTTTACAGTAAATCCATGGAAAAGCCTTCAAACTGGATGGTTCAGTGCCCTAGTGTGAATTTTCATATGGACTTTAAGGTTTCCTTGTTGGTCGAAACTTTTTCCACAATAAGGGCAGATATAAGGCCTCTCTCCAGTTTGAGTTCTCATGTGCCTGTTAATGCTTCCTTTATGATTGAATCTTCTTCCACATTGATGGCAGATGAAGGGATTTTCTCCATTGTGTATTCTCATGTGGACTATGAGGTTTCCAAGTTGACAGAAACTTTTTCCACACTGACAGCAGGTGTAAGGCTTTTCTCCAGTGTGAATTCTCATGTGCCTTTCAAGATCTATTTTACGAGTGAAGCTTTTTCTACACAGTTGGCAGGAAAAAGGCTTCTCCCCAGTGTGAATTTGCATGTGCCTGTTCAGGGTTCCTTTTCGAGTGAAACTTTTTCCACACCGTTTGCAGGTAAAGGGACTTTCTCCAGTGTGAAATCTCATGTGCCTTTCAAGACCGATTCTGAAAGTGAAAAATTTTCCACACTGTTGGCAGGTGAAGGGACTCTCTCCAGTGTGAATTCTCATGTGGCTTTCAAGATCTAGTTTACGAGTCAAGCTTTTTCCACATTGTTGGCAGGAAAAAGGCTTCTCCCCAGTGTGAATTCCCATGTGCCTGTTAAGAGTTCCTTTTCGACTGAAACTTTTTCCACACTGTTGGCAGGTGAAAGGCTTTTTTCCAGTGTAAATTCTCATGTGGACTTTGAGGTTTCCTTGTTGACTGAAACTCTTTCCAAACTGAAAACTTGACAAATAACTTTTAGTTCCTGTCTTTTGAAGATTCTCACTTTGTTCTTCCTCTTCAAGCACTTCTTTTTCTTCTTTTAGCGCTGTAAGATCTAAGATGAAAAAAACCCAAACAAATACAAGTTTAAAACAACAGTTTAATGGCACAAGACAACAGGTATCAATATATTTAGGGTATGTCTATAGAACAACTTTTTTTCAACTAAAAACAAAAAAAAAGTAGGAATAACTGCAGGCATGGCCATGGCGAAAGGTTCAGGCATGTTTAAATGTAGGGGCATGGAGAAATGTCTTTATGATTGGTGAGCAAAGCTGTCTGTCAGGGTGTGGGGGAAGGTTAAAGGCTCTAGTTTCTGTTGTACTGATTTACTTTTGGGCATGCCCATTGCTCCAGACTGAGGCTACCTCTGTCTCTGAATTTTGGCAGTTTATTTACACGACAACCTGATTTAGGGAGCCTAAAAACACAAGCTTTTGAAAATACGTTTGAAGGTGCAAGGTTGTGAAGACAACTTTTGTAAACAACAAACACATGAATTTGTCAAAGCAGTGATGTCAGACCTGGCATGCATAATACAGCCTTTTTAGTCATTTTCACAGATCTGTGTAAATTAGGATCATTTTGACAATGTTGTTGTCTGTTATTAGTGTGTTGTTGCCACGTAAACATAACTTTTTATGTTATATAAAAGAGTATATATAAGAGTAGGGGTGACCAATATTGGATTTTACCAATACTGACAGTTAGGTTAGACCTCACTGGCCAATAACTCAGTGTCACGAGTCAAAAAACAACACAAGGCATCAATGAAGCCACTCTTGTACTGTATTATTATATCGGATCTTCTGAGCCACTAAAGTCGGAAATCGGAAAAACCCTGGGGGATGGTTCTCTAAAAACCACCCTGCTGGCTAGATCCTAGAACAGAGTTCCTACAACTACATGGTTCGAAAGCCCAATTAAAGAGACTTTTGTATTGACTCTGAAAAACACCAGATAAAGATACCCAGTATTCCTGATCACCTGTGTGAACATGCTATAGTCCTGCTGCAGGAGGCATGAAAACTGCAGATGTGACTAGAGCAGGGGTGGTGAATGTCGGTCCTGGAGAACCGCAGGCCTGCATAGTTTTGCTTCAAAACCTTAACCAAACGCACCTGAACAAGTTAATCAAGGCCTGAAGGGTTACTATAAAAAAAAAAAGGCGGGTGAGTTTTAATTAGGGTTAGAGCTGAACTCTGCAGGGCTGCAGCTCTCCAGGACCAGAGTTTGCAAAAATTGGTCTAAATCTGTGTTAGTGAGCACTTCTCCTTTGCCGAGATAATCCATCCACCTCACAGGTGTGGCATATCAAGATGCTGATTCGGCAACATGATTATTGCACAGGTGTGCCTTAGGTTGGCCACAATAAAAGGCCACTATAAAATGCGCAGTTTTATCACACAGCACAATGCCACAGATGTCGCAAGTTTTGAGGGAGTGTGGAATTGGCATGCTGACGGCAGGAATGAGCTGTTGCCAGAGCTGTTGCCTTTGAATTGAATGTTCATTTATCTACCATAAGCCGTCTCCAAAGGCATTTCAGAGAATTTGGCAGTACATCCAACCGGCCTCACAACCGCAAACCACGTGTAACCACACCAGCCCAGGACCTCCGCATCCAGCATCTTCACCTCCAAGATCGTCTGAGACCAGCCACCCAGACAGCTGCTGCAACAATCAGTTTGCATATCCCAAGAATTTCTGCACAAACTGTCAGAAACTGTCTCAGGGAAGCTCATCTGCATATTCGTCGTCCTCTTTGGGGTCTGGACCTGACTGCAGTTCGCCGCCGTATCCGATTTGAGTGGGCAAATGCTTACATTCGATGGTGTCTGGCACTTTGGAGAGGTGTTCTCTTCACGGATGAATCCTGGTTTTCACTGTACAGGGCAGATGGCAGACAGCATGTATGGCGACGTGTGGGTGAGCGGTTTGCTAATGTCAATGTTGTGGATCGAGTGGCCCATGGTGACGGTGGAGTTAAGGTTTGGGCAGGAGTATGTTATGGACAAGAAGCACATGGCATTCATCCACGACCATCACCTCATGTTGCAGCATGATAATGCACAGCCCCATGTTGCAAGGATCTGTACGCAATTCCTGGAAGCTGAAAACATCCCAGTTCTTGCATGGCCAGCATACACACCGGACATGTCACCCATGGGATGCTCTGGATCGGTGTATACGACAGCGTGTTTCAGTTCCTGCCAATATCCAGCAACTTCGCACAGCCATTGAAGAGGAGTGGACCAACATTCCACAGGCCACAATCAACAACCTGATCAACTCTATGCAAAGGAGATGTGCTGCACTGCGTGAGGCAAATAGTGGTCACCCCACCTCCCTCACTAACACAGATTTAGACAGATTTGTGAACAATATTTGGGAGAAATAAGCCTTTTGTGTACATAGAAAAAGTCTTAGATCTTTGAGTTCAAGTCATGAAAAAAGTGTATATATATATATATATAAACAGTGTATATAAAAATATTAAACAAGGCCTAAGACAGTGCAACAGGGAGACAGGAAGGACAGCTGATCTTCCCTGTAATGCCAGACCCCAGTAGTGTAACATATCACAGCAACAACTGACATTGGTCAGTCCATGAGGATGTGATGCTCTGTAGTACTTAAAGCAGCTGCTGAATTGACCTTTTTATGTTTATACAAATATTTACACATTTTAAGAAATTTGCTAAACATGTTTATTTGGGTTGTGATATATGACAAGCTCTAATCGCGTCTGGCTCAGAACCAGCCAAAGGACGAAAGCAGACATGAATTTTTAACAGTTCATCACATGACACACTGAACGCTCTAATCACACCAGTGTGATTGCACACATTAAAGGGCTACTTTACTGAAAATGTTACTGAAATTGTGATCACACTTCTTACCAGTGTGAATGTGCATGTGTTTTTTAAGGTTTCCTTTTTGAGTGAAACACTTTCCACACTGTTGGCAGGTGAAAGGGTTTTCTCCAGTGTGAATTCTCATGTGCACATTTAGGTTTGCTTGTTCAGTAAAACTCTTTCTACATTGTTGGCAGGTAAAAGGTTTCTCTCCAGTATGAATTCTGATATGGACATCAAGATGCTGTTTATGTGTAAAACCATTTCCACATTGAGAGCATGTGTAAGGTTTTTCTCCAGTATGAACTCTCATGTGCGAATTAAGGCTTGTTTTTCGGCTGAAGCTCTTTTCACATAGTTTGCAGGTGAAAGGTTTGTCTCCAGTGTGGATTCTCATGTGGACATCAAGTTTTTGTTTATGTGTAAAACTCCTTTCACATTGAGAGCATGTGTAAGGCTTCTCTCCAGAATGGATTTTCGTGTGATTTTTAAGAAGTAATTTCCGAATGAAGCACTTTTCAAATTGTTTGCAGGTGAAAGGCTTTTCTCCGGTGTGAACTCTCATGTGCATTCTAAGAGTTTCTTTAAGAGTAAAACTTATTCCACATTGAGAGCATGTGTAAGGCTTTTCTCCCGTGTGAATTCTCATGTGGGAATTAAGGTTTCCAAATCTGTTAAAACTCTTTCCACATTGTTGGCAGGTGAAACTCTTTTTTGTGTCTTTACAGTCTGTGAGCAACTAACAATTTTTTCTTCAGTTGTGAAATCACAGTGTTTATGATACTGATCTTTGTCTTCATTTTCATTGCGTTCTTGACTCTCCTTTTTCAGTAACATCAAATCTAAAGCAAAAAAGACATGCAAGTTAAAACCAGTTATAATGGCAGAAAGCAACAAACATCAAAACCAACATGTATATTAGATCTTATATGCACTAAGCTAGTAAAAGGTGTTAAATGTAATCACAAAACCTATTCTCATTTTTATTAACTCCTCACTTTCTTCAGGACGTGCTTAAAAAACTTTCTAACTGGCAATTATCAAAGCCTAAACAGGGTAATTAAATTATAGACCAATCTCAAATCTGTCATTTATTTCTAAAATATTAGAAAAATACTGTCCTGTCAACTGTTCATTTTTGCATGACAGTATCTTTCAGGATTTTCCCTAATGAATTTCAGTCATAGTACAGAAACTGTGAACGAAGAGACGTTTCATCAAACACAAGTATGAAGTGCCACAGGGCTCAGTATTAGGTCCTCTGCTTTTCTGCTTGTATGGTGCTTTGCGAAAGTATTCATACCCCTTCAGTGTTTCACATTTTGTTACGTTGCTTCCTTATGTTAAACTGCTTTAAATGACCCACATCAATCTACACTCTATACACCATAATGGCAAAGCAAAAAAAACAGGTTTTTAACATCTTTGCAAATTTATTAAAAATAAAAAACTTACATGATTTCATTGCATAAGTATTCATACTCTTATCTGGGACAGTTGAAATTTAGCTCAGGAGCATTCATATTGCTTTAGATTTTACTACACTTCGAGTGAAGTTAATCTGTGGCAAATTCATTTGAATGGGTAGGATTTGGAAAGACACACATGTTTTCATAAAAGGCCTAACAGCTGAAAATGGATATCAGAGCAAAGTCCAAGACCAGCCTGTAGATCTCAGAGACAGGTTTGCATCAAAGCACACATTTGGGGAATAGTTAAAAAATTCCGCTGCATTGAAGGTTCACAAAAGCATTCTCTGTTACCCTTAATGGAGAAAGTTTGAAACAACCTAACTCCTTCTAGAGCTGGCCTCCTGGCCAAACTGTTCAACTGATGGGGAAGGGTCTTGACTAGAGTAATGACCAAGAACCTGATTTTCACTCCTACTTGAGCTCCATGATAATATATGCAGATGGGAGAGACTTACACAAGGACAAACTCCACAACGCTCCACTGATCTGGGCTGTATGGTGGTTTGGTAAAACTCAATCCTCTCCTCAGTGAAAACCTGGAATTCGCAAAAAAAAAAAAAAAAACCCCTAAACAACCCTCAATTCCAAGCATCATGCTTGAAGGAAACCAGGCACTACTCATCATCTGCAAAGCACCATGCCACCAAGCCTCATGCTGTGGGGCTGTTTTTCAGTAGCAGGGCCCAAGGGACTCATCAGAGTAACAGAAAAGCTCAATGCACCAAAATATTGAGATTTTAATGAAAATGAAATCCCAGTCCAGAGCATTCAAAACCTCAGACTGGGCCAAAAGTTCACCTTCTAACAGGACAATGAACCCAAGAACACGGCAAGAGTGGCTTATAGACAACTCTGAATGTCCTTGAGTGGCCCAGCCACAGCCTGGGCTTGAACCCCAATCAAATATTTCTGCCAGATCACAGCCAAGCTGACAGAGCTTGAGAGGTGAAGAGGTGAGGCTAAGAATGGCAGATAATTGCCAAATGTTGATGTTCAGATCTTGTTGCATCACATCCAAAAAGCTGTAAAGGTGCTTCAACTAAGCACTGCATTAAGAGTATGAATACTAATGCAATTTACTTATTTCAGTTTTTTTGAATGGCTGGAACTTCTCAGTACTTAAGCAACCTTCTACATTGTTATAATTAAATTATTTTTATCACAGTCACAAAACTCTTGCTTAGATTTTTCTTTAATAGCCTTCATTGTCTGAGACTTAGGGTGTGTTCACACTTGTAGTTCGGTTCGTTTGGTTCATTTGGTCCAGACCAAAAAGGAAAATGATACATTTGGTCCTGGTCTGTTTAGCGTTCACACTGGCATTTTTGACAGTAAACCTAAAGATACTGACCTAAAGGCATAGTGATACATTGACAACCTGATTGGTCGGGTTGAATGACGTATATTTTGTGATAGAACTCACCGAACACGAAAGGAAAAGGTGTGTACGACTTAAAGCAGCGCTGGGGGCGTTCACACTCACTCAAACAGACCACACTAACAGAGCAATCACACCAGAGCTTGTTTTAATCAAACCAAACATGACAAGTATGAACACATATAAGCCTAGACTTTTCATCCAAGCATACACATGATGGTAACTTGTGATATCTCTGATTTAAAATGATTTATGCCATTTTTAGTAATATTGGTTATGAAACCCAAACATGAAACCCATTCAATATGACAAAATAATACATTGTAGATACATTGTAGAGCCACTCTATCTATGCTCAGCCAAATATAGCAAAATCTAACAACAGCCAGCCTGCCTGCTGAAGCCATGCGCTAAATACTAATATGTGTGTCACAACACCAGTCCTTGGATCACAAAACCAGTCACAAGGGTCAGTTTCTCAAAATTGAGATTTATACATCATCTGAAAGCTGAATAAATAAGCTTTCCATTGATGTATGGTTTGTTAGGACAATAGAACAATATTTGGTCGAGATGCAACTATTTAAAAATCTGGAATCTGAGGGTGCAAAAAAAAAAAAATATTTACAGTAGGAATTTTACAAGATATCTTTATGGAACATGATCTTTACTTAATTTCCTAATGATTTTTGCCTTTAAAGAAAAATCAATCATTTTGACCTATACAATGTATTTTTGGCTATTGCTACAAATATACCCCAGCGACTGGTTTTGTGGTCCAGGGTCACATATAATATTGCTTTGTCTTGAGATAGAGCAGAAACGTAGAAAAATGTTGTTAAATAATGCTGAACACATTTATGACTTAAATGCAAGATTGATTTAGTATATACATGTCTTTGTTTTCAAATGGATTAACATGTTGGTGCTGTGCTGCCCATGTGCCCATACAGACAAGTCACGGCTGCACTGTTGGATAATTATCTTATAGAAATGAATGGTTTTAAATTCAGAAATACATATTGGATTTAATGTTACACAAAATATATGTATTTAGGAAATGCATAGTTTTTTTTCCCAGAGATAACGTATGCCCAACTTGGAAGTAGGATCTTCTCAGGTTCCCTAGAAGGCAACATTACTATTTGTCTGGTCATGTGATGTCAATGTCACATAAAATTGCTTTAATTTGGAAACTCATAATATTCTTAAGAAATATTAGTTTCTGTAGAGCTGGACAATTTAATAAATATCAAATGAGTGAGTTCAGCTTTGAGAATGAAAACCAACCTGTTTGTTTCTCAGTATCTTCATGTTTAACTCTAAATGCATCTTCAATATTCATGTCTTCACTTTCCTCTTTAATAAACACCATTTTTGTTTGTTCCTCAGTATCTTCATGTTTGACTCTGAATGTTTCTTCAATCTTCATGTCTTCAATCTCCTCTTTAATAAACATCATCTATATAATATTGTGTCACATGGATCTCAGCTGCTTCATCAGGAGTTTTTCTGTTTGGTAGAAAGAAAAATAAATGCAAATTTACTCTCTGGGTGTATCTCAATACATATGTAATAGTCACAAAGGTAAATAAATAATAAGCCAGCATTCAAATTAATAAAAAGACACCAAGCATATAGAAGGCTCATATTTGTATGTACAATTATTTGGTAAGGTTATATTTAGATTATACTTTAATGAAAACATTTGCAGTTGGTTTGTAAAAGTTATCATTACAGATGTTTGCGTTTGTTGTTGTCGTTGCATTTACACTGTTTTGACCAGCAGGTGTCATCAGCATGCAGCGATTCAAAACTGAATCATTTTGCGAATCAGTTCATTCAGTTGACTCGGAGTTTCATAAAGTTCCGTTTCTACTCGCCAGTGACTGAATTCGTGTTTAGGAGAAACTGATTCACGGTATAGGGAGCGAAATGAGACGCACCGTTTCTGTTATTCATTTGCCCTTAACTTAGTGTTTCATTCAGTAATGATTAATTTCACAATTTCATATAAAGTTCTATAAACGAGTTGTGTTGATTTAAACACTTTAAATATTTTAAAACACACCTTTCTTCAGCTGAATCACAGACCCAGGAGCGCTGCACAGCTTTATGACGTCACATCTCCAGACCAAAATAAAAGTCCTGTTCACTAAAGCATCAATGCAGAGCCATGAAACCCCCAAAGATAACAGGACCATTGAGCTGTACATGTAGTCTTATATCTAAATGTAAACAACTGTGCCTTCAGTTCAGGATAAATTAGAGAGCATTTGTGATATTCTCAATAAAGCATAAACTCCAGTATCTTGGTCTTAAAATTACAGGATTGAGAAGAATTTATAAATATTACAAATTAATAAACATATTTGTAGATCAAAATTACATTTGTTTGCAGAGAGATGTAACTATTTAGTTTAACTGAAACTAAAATCTTATGTAAGTGTTTTCATCCTATTCCATCTCAGTTTCTCCCCAGAACATAAACACAATAAATACATTTTCAGCTTTATTTGGTTAAAGTGGATTTTATTAACAGTACATGACTGTAAAGAATTACACTGACTGTGAGTTTAAAGTTGATTTTGATCGTCTAAATGTAAATGAAACGTGATTTACTTTTACCCAGATTATCTTTATTGAAATTTGCAGTAATCTGTGCCAAAATGTGATTATAATATACAGAAGTTATAAAGCTGCTGGATTGACTGGAAATTGATTTATAAACATAATTCCCTCCCCATATCTGCCCTACATGAATAACAGATACTGAAAATAATCCAATCTGTTATCTATACCCAGCCAGCAATGACATGTGGGGCCCAGATGGGTTAACTACGGGTTCCATGGGAACTGTGTGGGCATGGGCTTTGGCTGGGTGAAATCAGCAGGTCCCATGTAGGTTTTGTAGTATGAGTCCCACATAGGAAGCCCATATGACCTGATTACATGGGCCCCATAAGGGACAGGCATGGGCCAAGTGGGCATGGGTTTGATCTGGGAACACATATATGGGTCTTGAATGGCATATTTATAACAAGGGTATGGGGTTTGATCTGGGAACACATATATGGGTCCTGCATGGCATATTTATGCGCTAAGTTTGGTTTGAACTGGGAACACAAGTGTAGGGACCTCGATCTGCAGGTCCTGGTGGGGTGGTGGTGGGGGGCTTGTCCTGGGGGTAAGGTTGGCTCCTTAGCTACCTTGTGGGTGGAGGCCACCGCCTCTAGGTGGCTTGGTCTCAGGGTGGTGGTAGCGTGCGGTGATTGCGGGACTCTCTGGGGGGCTATGGTGGTGTGGGGTCCTGTCGGGATGATGGGGACCTTTGGTACTTGTCTGGCGGGTAGTCGCAGGTTCAACGAATGAATGAGCTGGGTAAAGTGAGTCGGCGAATAAGTGGTGGTTTAGCGAGTTGAGTTGAGCAAGTCAGTGTGCGGGGTGGTGTGGGGAGTGAGTTTGGTGGGGTGAGTCAAGGATACTGTAGGAGAGTGTGTTGGGTCGAGGGAGGGGGGAGTGAGTGAGCTGAGCTCACGGAATGAGTGAGAGAATCTGGTGGAGGGAGTGAATGAGCAATTGAATCAAGTGCACAGAATGTCTGTGAGTGAGTAAATGAGTGAGAGAATGGATGAATGGGTTAGATTGAGGAGAATGAGTAAGAGAGCGAGTGTGTGTGAGGGAATGGACGAGTGGGTCGGATGGAGGTGAATGAGTGAGTAGGTGTCCAAGGGTTTGAGCGGGTGAGTGACTGAGAAAGTGGGTTGGATGAATATGGGTGAGTGGATGAGCAGGTGAGTGGGTGGGTTGCGTGGAGGGAGGGAGGGTGGAGGAGGGTGGGGGGTCGGGGGGTGCTGCCTGGGCCTCGTGTCTGGTGGGGGTGGGGGGGCTGCAAGAGCCCTAAGAGCGTCGACAACACAAACGCCATGAGTGTATTTGGATGTATTTTTTGGAGAGATGTTTTGTTTTCTTTTTTCCAGAGATTTTTAAAAAATATATATTTTTGATTTATTTACCGGTATGTTGTAAAATTTAAATTGTTAAAGATTATATTTGTTGTTCAATGTCATATATCATGAGTGTATTTTGTATTGTATTTTTTGGAGGTTTTTTTCAGAGATTTTTTTAAAATATATTTTTTAGTTTACCTGTATGTTGTGACATTGTTTTTTTAAGATAATTTTTGTTGTTCAATTTAATATATTTCTTGCAGTTCAAAACATCAAGTGTCTTGTATTTATCTTGTACTTATATTCATCTTCGTTTTTCTTAGATTGTTTCCTTAAACCATTTGGCATGGTTGGGCTTAGATAGGCCTTGCATGAATTGCCCAGTTAGGACCAACATAAGATCCTTACAGAGCCCACTTTAAGCCCATATGGGCGTTCACGGTTGAATCCTGGTGCAAGCCCACTTTAAACCCCTTTAGGCAGGTGGGGCCCAAATGGGTCTGACATGAATTACCCAGTTAAGACCCTTTACAGGTCCCCCTAAAAGCCCATCTGGGCAATCACAGCTGGCCCCGAAGTGGATCCCGGGTGCAAGCCCACTTTAAACCCCTTCAGACTGGTGGGGCCCAAATGGGTCTGACACGAATTGCCTGGTTAAGACCCACATAAGACCCTTACAGGTCCCACTTAAAACCCACCTGGGCATCCATGGCTGGCCCCCATGTGGATCCCGGGTGCAAACCCACTTTAAACCCCTTTGGGCAGGTGGGGCCCAAATGGGTCTGTCATGAATTGCCCGGTTAAGACCCACATAAGACCCTTACAGATCCTACTTAAAACCCGCCTGGGCATCCATGGCTGGCCCCCATGTGGATCACGGGTGCAAGCCCACTTTAAACCCCTTCAGACTGGTGGGCCCCAAATGGGTCTGACATGTATTGCCTGGGTTAAGACCCACATAAGACTCTTCTTTACGATCCCACTCTTAAAACCCATCTGGGCATCCACGGGCTGGCTCCCCATGTGACCTGGTAACTCCACTTTAAACCCCTTTGGGCAGGTGGGGCCCAAATGGGTTTGGCACGAATTGCCCAGTTAGGACCCACATAAGACTCTTACAGATCCCATTTAAAGCCCATCTGGGTAGCCATGTTGCAGAGCCCACTTTGGACCCATTTGGGCAGGTGGGGCCCATATCGGTCTGACATGAATTGCCCAATTAAGACCCATGCAGTACCCTTACAGGTCCCACTTTTAGTACGTCTGGGCTTCCACGGCTGGCCCCAATGTGGATCCCGGGTGCAAGCCCATAATGGGTCCCACATTTGCCGCCCATGAAGCCCTCATCTGGGCCCCACATGTCATTTCTGGCTGGGTGTCCATGTCATTACTGACTATCATGCATTTAGCCTTTAAAAATCATATCGAACAGAAAGAATGAAACAATAACAATGATAACAATCACATTTTTCAACGCTGAAACACCGAAATGTATAAATATGGATTCACGAGTTCGCCTGCCCATCCAGTCCTGATGGGCAATGGTAAACAAACTTGGCTTACTGTCCTTAATGGAGGCTCGAACCGGAGGCTTGGCTATTTCTGTGTTTTGTTCTGTTTTTGGGAAGTGTTGTGTGTATGTTTCTGTGGAGAATGACGTCTGATTGGTTCCTGTACTCTAACTGGTGCCACGCCCTGCCTGGTCACTCCCTGCTGCCATTAAAAAAGATCCCATCATCACTTCCTGCTTCAGCTTTGTGCCTGTTTGCTTCTCCATCGCTCTGCTAGTTAGTTACATGTGTTAGTAAGACTGAGATTCTGTGTGTTCTTTTTGAGTGTTTAACTGTGAGAGATTGTTGATTGTTGTTTGTTAGTGCGTTTTGGCAACCATTCGTAATTCTGACTACTGCCTGTGTTCTTGGGGAGGTAGGGAGACCGATAACATTTTTGTTGAAATCTTTTATTGATTGTTTTTGTACAGGGAGTTAGTGACATAATTGTATTTTCTTTTCTTTTTTTTTCTTTTCTTTTGTAAACTAGGAAATTTAGAGAGATAAAATATCAGTTGCTTTCTGTTTGTTATTTTAGCCTTGTCGGCTCCTGAAGTCATAATTCCCCCACTTGTATTGTAAAAATCGTTTTCATTAAAATACTGAAAAAATACTGAAATACTGTTCATTTGCTTTTCAGCATTTCTCAGTGTCCTCGCACTCTTTCATGTTGCGCCTTCACCCTAGATAGGTTGTAGCAAATATATGATTGATAATTTTGTTATGATTATTGCAAGCATATCATTTTTTGTTATTTCTTACATTTGTTATAATTTACATTACAATAATAGCCATGGTACATTTTATTATTAAATAATTTTTTAGGTGCAATATGATTATTGTAATATAATTTTTTTATATAAAATGAAAATAAAATACAATTAATATTTATTATTATTATTATTAATACATTATTACATATGCATCAATACAAACTGTTTATTTAGGAGTACAAGAGCATTATTCATAACATATTTGTATTGATTTGTTATAATTTAAATACATTTTAATTGCTATTATTATTATTTTTTTATAATTGAAATCATTTAAATTAATAAAATGTGTTTATACATGTAACACCATGCCAGCAGAGGGAGCCCCTACCATGTACTGTCTGTTATCGCTCCCTCTGCTGGGAGCGATAACAGACGGACTCTACCAAGCGTTTTCCCTGTTTCATTGCCTTGTTTTGTTATTTCCATGGTCATTGTTTTTGTTTCATAGTCATAGTTTCTCCTTGTTTCATTGCCATAGTTTTGTCTTGTTTCATTGCCTTGTTTTATTTGTTACTTTGGACTGCTCTCTGGTATTTTGACCTTCTGCCTGTTTTTTGGATTACGCTCTTGTCTCACCTTGGATGTTCTGTGAAGGCTAGGTTTAGGTATAGGGTAGGTGTAGGGTGATAGAAAATACGGTTTGTACAGTACAAAAACCATTACGTCTACGGAATGTCCCCATAAAACATGGAAACACAACGTGTGTGTGTGTGTGTGTGTGTGAGTGACGGGACCTAGGTGCAAAGGCAAAAACACATCTTGTAGATTAGAGAGAGAGAGAGAGAGAGAGAGAGTGAGAGAGAGTTTAGATCAGTTGATCATTATGGCAGCTATTGATTTAGGAATGGGAATGGAGTAAATGAATGAATGTGTATGAGTTAATGAATGACTCCCCAAAACCAAACCTCCCTAATGTGGAAAACAGGAATTTCCAGTTGACTCTATCGAAGGCTTTTTCTGCATCAAGGGTGACTATGATGGTTTTTGCTTTTTTAATTGATGATTAATACATTAAGTTAAAAAGTCTGCGTGTGTTGTTAGATGCAAGTCTGTTTTTAATGAAACCAGTTTGGTCTGGATGGATTATAGATGGTGTGACTTTTTCTAATCTATGGGCTAGTGCTTTAGCAATGATTTTAATGTCCACATTGATTAGGGAAATTGGACGATAGCTTGACGGTACTGCTGGGTCTTTATTGGGTGTGAGAAGAAGTGAAATTGTAGCTGTATTCATGTTATCTGGAAGTTTTGATTTTTGTTTTGATTCATTTATCATTCGGATAAAAAGTGGTGATAAGAGGAACCAAAAGTGTTTGTAGAACTCCAGGGAATCCATCTGGGCCTGGTGCTTTATTGTTCGGCATGAGATTAAGGGCGTTAAAAAATTCATGTTCTGTTAAAGGGGCTTCAAGAGTATTTATTTCATGATTACTAAGTTGAGGTAGATCGATATTGTTAAGAAATGAACTGATGTCTTCCTGACTCTGACTTCCTTGATCTTTTTCAGTGGAATATAATTTACTGTAAAAGTTTTGAAAGATTCGATTTATTTTTTCTGGTGAGTTGGTGGACTTCGCTGCTGTGTCCGTGATAACTGGTATTGTTGTTTTTTTCCTTATTTTGTTTGATTTGATTTGCCAAATATTTACCAGATTTATTGCCGTGATGAAAATTTTCTTGTCTTAGTCTATGAATTAGAAATTGGGTATGTTTACTGATTAATTAATTTAATTTAAATGTATCCTGTGTTTCTTCTTTTGGGTTATTTATGTTGATGTCTTCTAGCTCTTTGATTTTTTTTGTTCCAGTTCTTCTTGTTGTTCCTTGTCTTTCCTTTTTTTGTAAACAGAAAATGAAATTATTTTTCCTTTTAGTACAGCTTTTCCTGCTTCTCACAGAAGAAAAGAAAAAAGTCAATGTGGGAATATGAGCGATGGACTGGTGAGAAAAATGAGTATTCTTTAACGTTAGGGTGCTGTTAACGTCAACTATCGCCAAGACCAAAATCACTCATGAACTGTTTTATGGTTTCTGCAGATTTCCAAATACGTTTATTGCCTGAACTGTTAGATTTATCTCTTGTTGAATCTAGAATTATGTTAAAGTCGCCTGCTATTATGACTGGACAATTAAAAAAACTTGCAATGGAAGAAAAAAAGTTCTGAAAGAAAGATTTTTCTGAAAGATAAGATCTAGAAGGTTATCTGTGTTTGGGCGGTATAAATGGGCAATTGTAACTGGGTTCTTATTATTTGAGATGTTCATAATGATAAAACATCCCTCAGGGTCTGTAATGGTGGAGTTATGGACAAATGAAATTTCTTTACTTATTAAAATACAATACATACTCCTCTCTGTTTTGTGTTGTAGTGAGTCGAGAATAAATGACTGAACTTTGGTGATTTTATTTTGTTATGATCGGATTCTGATAGATGTGTTTCTTGCAGAAGGCATATGTCAGCTTTTAGTTTATTTAAATGATTAAGAACTTTGATCCTCTTTGTCTGAGAGCCCAATCCACGAACATTCCAGGTTACAAAAGTGATAGATGATGTTTTTTGAAAAAAATACAGATAATAATTGACAGATTAGACATCTCTAAAGAAACAAAATAACAATTTAAAAAAAAACATTAAACACAAACATCTGGTGGAACATGGGGGAGGGGGGGCAGGAGAAGAAAAAAAAAGAGGAAAAAAAAGTGTAGACATTTGGATGTTTAATATTAAAGTTGTTTATAATCTAGCAGACAGATGCCACCATCTTGGATCACGCACCTAGGTCTTGTGAGGTCTCGCGTTACTCAGCCATCAGCGTGTCCTGTCTGTCTCATGCGTGTCCTCCTCTGCCAAGAATTCCAATGACATAAGACACTTCTTTGATTTTTTTATAGCACATGCATTGAGTTTGTCCACTGCTGTCATAAAATTTGAATACTGAAGCAGAAAAATGAAGATCCTAAAGTCAAAAATGTGGCAGAATGAGTGGAAATGAAAAGAATTCATGAAAAGAGTAAGCTTTAAGAAAAACAGAAGAATTTAATGTAATATTTAACATAGTAAATTATAAGACCTCCATATACAACCCAGAGATATGTATTGAGCACTATAATTCACAATTTGCTAAGTTTTCAAATTCACATCGTGTTATATAATAATATAATTTTACAGTCTCTGTTTTACAATATCTTGTTAGTTTGTACTAAGACCTGAATTTGCCTGAATACAAAAATAAATCTTTGACCTCTGTAAAATCACTGACTCCACCCAACACTCACTGCTTTCATGAAGAGGAACAACAACTTTAAATCCAGGAAGCTTTACAGGTAATCTTAAAAAGACCCTTTTTATGTAACTTTGTTATATTAAACATCAGTATAACATACAGCACACTGAATTAACCATTTGGTTTAATCTTGACTGTATTTAACAACTGTGTAAGCTGTAGTAACCACTTAGTTTCACTTAACAGAATTGCCTCAAAAAAAAAAAAAAAAATCACCGTCAGTGTTAGCAAGAAAAATATTATCTTCTGATAAATAATACCAATGTGATCAGAGAAAACTGCAGAATTAAGTTTTTATTTTAAAATCTATATTTTACTCATGATGTAGAAAAGCAAAATGTTACTAAAGGAAAATGTCTGACATAAATTTACAGTGATTTCAGCAGAGGTGAAGCTTTTTTAAACATATATAGTAATAAAGTCAAACTGGTATGTAATAAGTGAAGCTGGTAATGCTGTTTGTGGAGTTGTTTATCATCCTCTGGTCAGGTCTTGTGAGATTTAAAGCTAGGGTAGGTACATTTTTTGTTCCCTGAGACAAACAGCAGACATGTTTTATAGTTCTTTTTAGTTTTTATGGTTAGGCACAAACAGTGTATAAAAGCATACAAAACCACTATATGTTATATTACTGTAATGGGCTTTGTGCTGTAATGTTGTCTCAGCGGTGAATGAGACGTGTTTGACTCTCCACAACCACCGTTTCTCATAGTGCTTTGCAGACTCTGCCCTGGTTGTCGTGTTTATGTGTTTTGGATGAGGAATGGCTGTGAGCTCTGAGGGGAGGTTTTGTTCTTTTATTTCAGTTGATTTCATCCAAAGTTTTGTGGCTGGAACTCAGTTGTAGTTGTGTTTCTGCTCACATCTTTTTATGTTCTTCTAGTTCTTGCTTTCATTGATTCTGCTTGTTAACAGTAGGTTCATCACTAATATCACAGTTCACTCAATGTCTGAATTCACTCACTTGTTTTTTCATTCACTCTGTCAAGTAGACTATTACATTAATGTAACGAATAGTGAATGAGGGTGTAGGGTGTGATTTCAGACACAGTATCTAAATTTGGAATCTGAACTCTGTTAATTCACAGTACTTCATAGCAAATTGCAAATATTGCCCAGTGGAAAAAAAGAAACAGGACTGTAACCCACCAGATTTATGACCAGTTTACAGACTGCTATATACCGGCTTACCTAATGCCTTGACATCTCTTCTCTCTGCTCCAAGCTGTCAATAAAGATCACAAACTTACCTGTTTGTCTCCCCAAGGTTTTCCTCTGCATTGTGACACCCAGAAGGCATTGTTTTCAATGGTATATTACAGTTTTAATAGAAAAAATGGTATGTTTCTTTAAAATTTGACCTTTTTAACAGCAGTGTTTGTACAGTGTAGCAGCCTGACAGTTTGATCAAAGCAAGTGACTTCACTATTATGTTACATTAATTAATAAGTAACCTACGTAAGTACAATATAAAATGAAACACTTAAATATATAAAATACTAACTTAAAAGGCTCCTATTATGCCCCTTTTTATGAGATATAATATTGGTCTTGGAGTGTGTCTGTGACGTTCCAGTTCAAAATACCCAACAGATCATTAATTTTAAACCTGAAAATGTTTTTTTGGGGGCTTGTATCACTTTAAATGTAACAACTCGATGTTTCGTCCCATTTTCGGTGTGAACTAATCTCACCAGCATGGCACTGATTAATTAAAATACTTTAATAACTTACGCACACAAATACGGTTACAATGACATGACATTCACAAAGCAGTCTGGGGTGAAATGATTTGCACAGACATAAATGTATTTAGGCAAATTTAGGTAAATTAACTCTATAGCAGTTAACATTGCAATTATTTCTACTGTTGCTATACTATATATATATGTCTGATAAGTTTATTTGTGCATTTTCAACTACTAACGTCCACCCCATTTAAACAAAGTATGGAGTCAGTTCTGCTAATATTAAAAAATTACATATGACTTCTCGTTAGCATTAACAAACCTGTGGGAATGGCTGTTATCATAGAGTAATATTCTTTATATATAATAGAAAAAGACAATTTATTCATAAAATTTTCGTATGAAAGCAATTAAGCAATTTAAACAAACAAACAAAAAAACATTGTAAATAAAGAGATTTCCTTTTAACTGTAATATAAGCATTATTCTATAAAATTACTTTATATGGGGAAAATATATGTACATAACATAATTTCCCAGCCTTAAGAGCCTGTTGTTAGAAATGTTAGAAAACATCACAGGCTAATTTACTAATAGAAGTATTGCATGATAACAAAAAAACATAAATGGTATAAAAACAAATTGAGTCTGATTTAAATAAACGGTTTCTAAGCCATTTTACTTTAAATGTATATTTTCATTTGAATGTCTTTTTTTTTTTTTTTAAATCCAAAAGCTTAAATCCACCTTAAATTCTTGGTCTCTGGAGGACTTCCTTTCCTAAATGATGATGTTTGTGCCTCCAAACAAATGTAATATATAACGTTTGTTTGTTTGTTTGTATTTTTACATGTTGAATCTTGAACAAAAAAAGATAATACTGGATAAACAAATCTATATGCTCCTTCTATTTAAGTTAAACTAGTAATACCTGTAATACTCATATCTTATTTTGTAACCAATTACTGAAGATCTTTTGAGCTTGGTCAGTGGTCTTTGGTGACCATTAACAGCAGTTTATTCAGAAGCAAAATATATATTTAGATTTAAGAATAAAAATTAGGTTATTCCAAAATGAACAAAATAATAATAATATTGATAATAATAATAATAATAATAATAATAATAATAATAATAATAATAATAATAATAAT
The DNA here is from genome assembly GCA_012976165.1 of Labeo catla. Lineage (NCBI taxonomy): Eukaryota > Metazoa > Chordata > Actinopteri > Cypriniformes > Cyprinidae > Labeo > Labeo catla. Next base: position 279,720 of record VONZ01000636.1, on the reverse strand, counting down.
AATAATTTGTAAATAAAAAAAAAAAAAAAGGTGTATGGTCTTTTTATTTTTTTGGGGAAAATTATATCAAATCAAAATTTAAGGTTAAAAAGTCAAAGGTCAAAAAACGTTGGATGTAACCAGAGATGGGAAGTAACAAAGTACAAATACTTCGTTACTGTACTTAAGTAGATTTTTCTGGTATCATTACTTTACGTCACTATTTATTTTTCTGTCTACTTTTTACTTTTACTCCTTACATTTTTACACAAATATCTGTACATTCTACTTCTTACATTTTCAAACCAGGCTCTTTACTTTAGTTTTAATCAGCGTTTGGTGGATCACCATTCAATAACAAGTATCTAATAAATCATGGATGGGTTAGTCGTGACTGGCAACGCGGATTCGGCTCGCGCTCGCTCCGCGTCTCGGCCAGAAGGTTTCTATTAGAGTAATCATTGCAAGTGACTTGAGAATGGAGTGGAAGCACCCGGGTGGATCATAGAGGCAAAACTACTGACCTGTTCAGGACTTCAAGTGCAGGTCAGTTTTATCTGTAAACAGGCTGCTAAGAGTTGCTAGCAGTTTATTGCTTAACTAAGTAAACAAAGACAAAACTACATCAGTAGTACTATAAACGAAATTACTATAATCACTCAAAATACTCTATGCTTAAGGACATCATTACAGTACAATACAGTATAATTTAGCAAACAAAAGTTATAAAACATAGTTTTGTAAAAGGGAGCTAGGGCAGATAACAATTGGTTGTAGTTAAATTAAAACAGATTGTAATCAATCCGCCAAAAAAAAAAAACGAAACAAAAAAAAACATGGTTAGTGTACTTTTACTGTAATAAACCATGGTTAATTTTGGTAAGAGAAAAATATGAAACTATGAATTTGCAACAAGGTGAAGACAGTTCTGCTCATAATAGTAAATGGCTGATGGGAAAAGTGACAGGTACAGGAAAATTAGTGAAAAAAGCAAACACACGAAGTGAGATAAAGAGAGATATCATGGAAAATGAAGAGACTGGAAAGGAATATGGAAGTTCAAGAGAGAGCCTTTTTCTTATTTTGAACGGCCCCAGCCTAAGTTTTTAAATATTTATTTAAATGTAATGGCCATACAAAAAAAAAAAAAAAGGGGTTGTCTATGGTTTCAGAATTTGTTGTGGGTTTATGGGATGCCCTGGATGAGTGTGAAATTTCCCAGCCTGAAATTTTGTCCCAGTCCGGCCTTTTCTACATGGTGGTTGTTTAGCCTTGATACATTCCTTAGCTAACAAATTTATTTTATTATCATTATTTATTATTTTGTAAGTGTCAATATGACGTGAGGTCCAGTTACCAGCGTGACACTAAAACAGGTTGTAGTAATGAGTACTTTTTACTTGCACATTTCTGAGCCCATACTTTTTTACTTTAAGTAAAAAAGTGTAGTCAGTACTTCTACTTTTACCAGAATATTTTGAATATGAGTATCTATACTTCTTGAGTGAAGGATATGTGTACTTTTGCCATCTCTGGATGTAACAAATTAAAGTACTTTTTTTTTTCAGTTTGGAACTACTTATGTAGTTTTTGAGATTGTTTGTCTCTTCCGTCTAGAGTCAGTGGTGGAGATTAAACAGTTCAGATCCATCATGGATGAAACACAAACATCTGAAGATGAATATTTTTTCCCAGAACGCAGGTACTTCGAGTAAACATATATTATTTGTATTTTATGGGAACCTTTTTTTTGTTTTTTTTTTGGTGTGTTTTTTTTTTTTTTAATATGAAAACAATAAGACCAAAAAGACTTCAATGTTTTTGTTTGTTTGTTTTTCAAAAAACAAACAATCTCATCATTAAGGATTAAATCTGTTCTGTTTTAGTTCAGTTCATCAGAAGATATCAGAAACAGAGCCCAGCTGTGTGTCTATAAAGAGTGACGGGTCTATGGTTGAGCCAATGAAGTTTAACAGTGGAGATTCACAGTCTGGTGTCAGGTATAACATGTGTATAAAAATATGATTATAGCATGACATTTTATGTTATCATATATTATCACAGATCAGTTCACAATTTCTGTATAAACAATGTGTAAACTGTGTAAAATGTGTAAAGTGCTCTTTACAATAAATTTGATAATGACAAGTTTATATGTTGCATACAGTCATTTAAAGAATGAAGTTTAATCTCTCTCTGTTTTAGTCCAGTTCAGCAGAAGAGATCAGAAGCAGAGCCCAGCTGTGATTCTATGAAGAGTGACGCATTTATGATTCAGCCATTAGATTATAAAAGTCAACATACATGGCCTGGTTTCAGGTATAAGATTTCTGAAAGAGATACTATATGATATAAAGATATGATACATAATATATAAGAAATTGAGTCTAATTTGCTAAGCATGTGTATGCAGAAATGTGTGCATGAAATGTGTGTATGAATGATTTTAAGAACAAATCATGAATTAACAATTTTTTTACTAAAATTGATTCTAAATTTACACACACACACACACACACACACACAAATGTAGGAACAAATGAAACCACATGTACATAAAAACATATATAAAATGAAGTTATATTTCATTTTAACATGATTAGCCTATACTTATAAACAAAGTATGTTTACTAATTAATTGTTACATAAGCCATGTATAAAAGTATATAATAATTAAATAATAATTTAATTTTTAATACATTTCATCACATACAGTGACAGTAAGAAAACTGCATTATATGTTCAGCTGTAAGGTTTCTCTGAATAACGCAGATATATGCATATGGTACAGCTGACTCATGAGAGGTCTGTAATATGGGTCTGTAGGTGCTTATAGTGAGAACTGGTGAGAACTTTGCTTGAGAAACAGCAGCATGTTTGACGAAACTGACATAAGGTTGTAAAGGAAAGGTTGTGCAGACAGCCAAATTCCAAATTCACTAACATCAGGACGAGGTTAAGAACTAATTCATGTGCGTATGTATGTGTAGTGAATTAGCCAGAGATTTTTAATGAGAGGTTCTCCTGTGCACACAAATACAAAATAATGCCATTATTAGTGAATGAGACATACTCTGCTTAATAACTTGTATACTAATGTGGATTTTTATTATCATTATTATTTTACAGACATGAAGTCCTTAACACATTTAGATCAAATCTGATGAAGAAGTTTGAGTGTCTGTATGAGGGAACAGCAATGCAGGGAAACCCAACACTGCTGAATGTGATCTACACAGAGCTCTACATTACAGAGAGTGACAGTGGAGAGATCAATAATGAACATGAGGTGAGACAGATTGAGACACAATCCAGGAGAGCAGCAACAGAGGACACAGCAATCAAATGCAATGACATCTTTAGACCTTTACATGGACAAGACAAACCCATCAGTACTGTGCTGACAAAGGGAGTCGCTGGCATTGGAAAAACAGTCTCTGTGCAGAAGTTCATCCTGGACTGGGCTGAAGGGAAAGAAAATCAGGACATCCAGCTCATATTTCCACTTCCTTTCAGAGAGCTCAACTTAATGAAGGGCAAAAAACTGAGTCTTTCAGGCCTTCTTAATTCCTTTTTTCCCAAAACAAAGGAAATGGAAATATCTAGTGATGAATATAAAGTGTTGTTCATCTTTGATGGTCTGGATGAGTGTCGTCTGTCTCTGAACTTTAAGAGCAAAGTGAAACTTTGTAATATATATGAATCAGTCTCAGTGGATGTGCTGCTGATGAACCTCATTGTGGGGAATCTGCTTCCCTCTGCTCTCATCTGGATCACCTCCAGACCAGCAGCAGCTGATCTCATTCCCTCTGAGTGTGTCCATCGAGTGACAGAGGTACGAGGCTTCAATGAGCCACAGAAGGAGGAATACTTCAGGAAGAGAATCAGTGATCAGAGTCTGGCCAACAGGATCATCTCACACCTGAAGTCATCAAGGAGCCTCTACATCATGTGTCACATCCCAGTGTTCTGCTGGATCTCAGCCACTGTTCTGGAGAAGATGTTGAGTCAAGCAGAGAGTGGAGAGATTCCCAAGACTCTCACTGAAATGTACACACACTTCCTGATCATCCAGACCAACATCAAACATGAGAAGGACTATGAGAAGAATGTGACAGATGAAGACGTGATCCTCAAACTGGGGAAACTGGCATTTCTGCAGCTTGTGAAAGGCAATCTGATCTTTTATGATAAAGACCTGAGAGAGTGTGGCATTGATGTGACAGAAGCATCAGTGTACTCAGGATTGTGCACTCAGATCTTCAGAGAGGAGTTGGGCTTTATCAGGGGAAAGTCTTCTGCTTTGTTCATCTGAGCCTTCAAGAACATCTAGCAGCTCTATATGTGCACCTCTCCTTTACATACAACAAGACAAATGTATTTGACCAAAACAAACAAAGTCTGTTGTCTAGAATTTTTAACCAGAAGAAATATAATTCATTATCTGAGCTGCATCAGAGAGCTGTGAATGAGGCTTTACAGAGTAAGAATGGACATCTGGATCTTTTCCTGCATTTCTTTCTGGGTCTCTCAGTGGAGTCCAATCAGACTCTCTTACGAAAACTACTCACACAGACAGGAAGCTGCTCCTATAAAAAAGAGGAAACACTTCAATACATCACACAGAAGATCAGGGAGAATTGCTCTCCAGAGAAATCCATCAATCTGTTTCACTGTCTGAATGAACTGGGTGATGATTCACTGATGCAGGAGATGCAAGACTATCTGAAATATGGAAAAATAAAAGAAACCGAAGTCTCCTCTTCACAGTGGTCAGCACTGGTTTATGTGTTGCTGACATCAGAGCAGAAGATGGATGTGTTTGATCTAAAACAGTTTATTGGAGCACAAACAAAAGCAGATGAAGTTCTTCAGTATTTGTTACCTGTGGTTAAAGAATCCAGATCAGTTTGGTAAGTAACACTAAAAACAATCACTCCACTTTAAAAACTTGACCACTCCAGTCAATTAAAATGAGTATTCTACCTAGGTTTTTGTTTCTTTTTCTGACCCTCTCAGTGTGTTTACCTAAGTATTTTCTCAAGCTTTTCGATAGGGCTATTTCTTCTTAAATATGGCAGGGCAGACTTCCTCGGTTAAGCAAGGCATATCTCCAGAGAAATAAAAAAGATGGGGGTCTTGGTCTGCCCAACTTTTTGATTTATTACTGGTCAGCAAATATAAGTAAAATTTATAGCTGATATAATTCTCCCCATATAGTTTGGTGTAGGTTAAAAGCACAATCTTGCTCTAAAATCTTTGCTTTCTGCCTTGGCTTCGCTTTCTGCTCCTTTGTCCAGTCGCCCCTCAAAGTCCACTGGTACACCAGTTGTTTGTACTTCTCTCAGGATTTGGAGACAATTCAGATAACATTTTGGCCCTATTTGCAATAATCATCTGCTTTTACCCTTATTCTGATTATGTTATATGGAAAACAAATGTTCTATGAAACACAAAGGCCTCTTGCATTTTTCTGATTTATTCATTGATGGAGTTTTTGCAACTTTTTTTCTGATCTTGCAGGGAAATTCAGTATTCCACGGACTAACTTGTTTTTTTTTTCAATTATGTAATTTTGTTTGTTCCCTTTGTCCTTCTTTTCCAGACTTGTCTGAACCTTCTATATGTGAGAGGTAGTTCATTCAAAATCATGGCTCTATATCTACTTTATACAGTTAAATTCTTTCTAATACATTGCCTTCTTCCTCCCGGTTTAAACTTCAATGGGAGATAGAACTTGGATGTAGTTTGCAGCAGGAATGGTGGGAAATGGCTGTTGATAGGATAGGGTTAATTCCTCTTCTTCCTGTGCTAGACTGAGTCTGATTCAGTTTAAGGTTCTCCATAGAATTCATCTCACAAATGTCAAACTAAGTAAGCTGTTTCGGGGAGTGGATGTTATTTGCAGTAGATGCTCTCTGGCTCCTGCTTATCATACCCATATGTTTTTTTTTCTTGTACAAAGTTGGAAGATTTTTTGTATTCCTTTTTTGATACTTTTTCTAATATTTTCAATATTTCCCTTGAGCCATGCCCTCTGATTGCTAATTTTGTTTTACCAGTGCTTTTGGCAAACTTCTAAAAAAGTATGGTAATGTTCTAGCCTTTGCCTCACTGATAGCTCTGAGACAGATTTTATTGCACTGGAAGTCATTTGATGTCTTTACTATATTGAAAAAATTGAGTTCGCATTAAGATGTTCCACTGACAAGGTATTGGGTAGGATTTGGGATGTAGAATATGGTCATGAAGAAGAGTTATGTTTTAGAAGGGTTAGGGTTAGAATATCTCAGAATATCTTTATAAGTACTAATACACAGTCAATATGTTAATAATAGGCATCCTAATAAGAAACTAGTTAATAGTGAGAATTATTTCCTATAATAAAGTGTTACCACATATTTTATAAAAAATGGAATCCTCTACATAATTTTGTCAAAAATACACCACATATCTTTTCTGATTTATAATACATATGTCCTTTATCTTGTTGGTTCCTAAGTATGTTTTCATTTGTTTTCATAATTACTGACTAGTTTGTCTCCTATGTCTAATCTAGTTCTTCATTGTATCTTGTTATATTTTTCTTTGTCTTTGGACCATTTTGGACATTTTTCCTTGATAATTTAAATTAATACAAACTTGCTGCACTTTGACCCATTTTTGCTGTAACAGGTGTTTTATGAAGAATTGAATTACTGGAACATGCATTTAAAATCTAAAGGAAGTAGGGCCCCGACTTTTTTTACACCCCTAGGGCCAGGCTTCGGGCCTGTTTTAGGCTTCTCCATTATGGTAATGAAAAAAATTACTCGCTCAAGACCGGCTTGGAGGATGTTTTGTGTCTCAGTCAGCAGCAGGAAATGCACCTTCAGCACAGCAGGAAGAGTTCTGCGTTCTGTTGAGATGACAGGAAGTGCATCATGTTTGTTTTCTTTATTTTATAAAAGCACCATTTGTGACATTTTATTAATATTGTGAGTGCACACAAATAAAGGTAGTCCCTTTACAGTTAAGATTGATGTATTACTCTTACCTTTATGAGCAAAAATTATGGAATATTTTACATTTTTTCCACTGACAAAATGCAAGTGATCGTGCAGGCGCCTCCATGTCCTGCAAAGCAGCTTTAGCTTTCCCTCTCCACACAAATGATTGGATAGGCTATGTCCCTTATAGCGCACATTTATCTAGGTTTAACGTTTGAACTAACATTGTTTTATACTTGAACTGTTTTATATCTATAGATTTTATTTGATTTTATTTGTGAAGATTTGAGAAGGCAAAATTGATCAAACAGACTATGATCAGTCTTCCGCTGGCCACTTCGTTGTTATATTAAAAAACAAAAACGTATATTCAATGAACAAAAAAATGTCAAATTTTTTTATAAACAAACTTAATAAAAAACTAAACAAAATATAATCACTTTGCCAGTACATACAAAACTGAACCATTTTAACTATTTTATTTAATAGCTGAAACAGTAGTATAAGCTGTTTTGGGAGAAGGTTTTAAAAAAAGGGGCTTGGGTCGGACTCAGGGGGAGAATTCTGATAAGCTGTCGGGCCAGGGCTGGTCTAGGGCCTATATTTGAGGCCTGTGCAGGACTCTAAAAGGAAGGCCATTTACTTGTTTTCAATATAGTTGTTTGTTTTGTTCTTTGAATAGGCTATGTGGATGTGATCTCACTACTCAGTCCTGTAAAAGTTTGTCTTCAGCTCTACATTCCTCAAACTCAAACATCCTGAGAGAGCTGGACTTGAGTAACAATGACCTGCAGGATTCAGGAGTGAAGCTTCTTCAGAATCAGAATTAGCTTTATTCATCAGGTGTGCGCAAACACACAAGGAATTTGTTGTGTTTTTTAAGGTGCTTCTGGTACATACATACATACATACAAATCTGACATGAGAACAGAAAAAACAGTTAAATAAAAACAAAAATAAATAATAATGTGTATGAATCTGAGACAGGTTATTTATGTACAGATTTGGGCATTATTTACTCTATGTACAGCTATAAATAAAGAGATGTGCATATGTATTTACATAATAATAATAATAGAGCAAAAAGGCAATAATTAGAGATGGAGAAAAATTACAGAAATGAATTGCAGAACACAGGTAATGATTTATGTTTTAGCTGTTTAAGCTGGAGATGGCATGGGAGAAAAAAAAAAACTGTTTTTATGCCTAGATGTTCTAGTGCTCAGGGATCTGTAGCATCTGCCTGAGAGGAGAAGTGCAAACAGGTTGTGTCCGGGGTGAGAGGGTTCTTTGATGATGTTTCCTGCCCATTTCTTCACTCTGGAGTTGGACAAGTCCTGAAGGTTGGGCAGGTGCACACCAATGATCCTTTCTGCTGTCCTAACAGTCTTCTTATATCTGATTTGCTGGCTGCCCCAAACCAGACAGTTATAGAAGAGCACAGAACTGACTCAATAACAGCTAAATAAAACTGTGTCATCGGTGCCTGTGGTAGATTGAACTTTTTCAGTTGACGAAGGAAGTACAACCTCTGCTGGGCTTTTTTCACAATGGAGTCAATGTGAATGTCCCACTTTAGGTCCTGGGAGGTGTTAGTTCCTAGGAACTTGAATAAATCCACTGCAGCCACAGTGCTGTTCATGATGGTGAGAGGGGTGAGTGGAGGGGTGTTCCTCCTGAAGTCCACTGTCATCTCTACAGTTTTGAGCATGTTGAGCTCTAGGTTGTTGTGACTGCACCAGACAGACAGCCGCTCAACCTCCTGTCTGTAAGCAGATTCGTCGCCATCCTGGATGAGACTGATGACTGTGGTGTCATCTGCAAACTTCAGAAGTTTGACAAAGGGGTCTTTAAAGGTGCAGTCATTTGTGTAGAGGGAGAAGAGCAGTGAGAGAACACAGCCCTGAGGAGCTCCAGTGCTGATGGTGCGGGTACCAGATGTGACTTTTCCCAGCCTCACTAGCTGCTGCCTGTCTGTCAGGAAGCTGGTGATCCACTGACAGATGGAGGTGGGCACAGAGAGCTGTGTCAGTTTATTCTGAAGGATATCTGGAATGATGGTGTTGAAAGCAGAGCTGAAGTCCTTGCATAGGTCCCTGGTTTGTCCATCTTTGTCCCTGGTTTGTTATCTTACCATGAACTATCAGTCTCAGGGTGGTTGGCATGATCATGTCTCTTGATGCTTCATTGCAGTTGTTTTTTAAAAAACAAACAACAAAATGCAGTAAATCTTAAATTCCATTAATAATTATAACAAACTAATTCTAAAACCAGAAAGGCAGCTTACAGTTAGCCATATAACTTGTCTAACCTAGCTAACATAAGATTTTTTTCTCAATAGGCTACTGGCCAACATTATACTAACACCTGAACAAAATTTCACATTAGTTAACCTAATGTTAATATAAGATAAGCATTGCTCGTTAAAATTTATTTTAATTCGGTAACCTAATTCAATAAGCTGACAAAAGCCATTTGAAACGACAGCGCACTTTACTATAGTAAAGTTTGTAACTGCCATGTTGACAGGTAAATATTACTAGGTTAAACTGGTGTGCAAAAATCTGACAAACATATATATATTTTTACCTTACTTGCTGCTCTTAAACTCTTCATCTCTCCGGAACTCTTCCGCTCTCGCGGGTTCATCCCCTGGCAAATGCTGCGGCGCTGTCGCGCTACTTCAGCGTCTTCCTCGGACACTTGACAAAAGAAGACAATATAGAACCCATTAAATATACTATCTACAGTGGATGCTTACAGTGAAGTAATGCCCCGGTATATTTCTGACTTACAGATGTACTTCAAGCGCTCGCGCTGTGTCTGACATGAAGGACAAATGGATTTTCCAATCATTACAAGCGATGCAACACATCCAGTGTAGTCCGTCCCATGCTGTTGTGGCATTGTAGACACGGTGTAGAGCAAATTGTGTCAATCCAAATATAATAAATGAGGAAGATAATATGACCTCAATAGAACGCCGCCAATGAGGACATTACAGCAAATACAGTAGTATATAGCATTTTTTAAAAATACAGTAAGTCTCTGTATGTGGGGTCTGACATCACAGAAAATTCCCATAATGCAATGGTTATTACAGTTATTTACTGCAAAGGGAATTTTTAGTATTGTACTGGGTGATATACAGAAATGTTTAACAGTGAAGTTAAGAGTAACAAGATGGCAGCAAAGAGGAGACACACACTTTCCAAGATGTATTGGAGTTTTATGATGATATGGAATTGATAAAACAATACAAACTTTATCATCAAGATATTTTTTTTCGTAACTGACCAAGTAAGAAATGTAATAACTTATTTCACTCTAAAAATCAATGCTCTAACTGCAGAAATTGCAGTAGTAATTACCTTTTTTCACTGAAAAATTGGAAAAAATACAGCAATGCACCAGTGATGACACAGTAAGCAGGGTCTTAAATATTGTGACACTAACCCCACCAAACACAACAGTGGCCAAAAATGAAGTGTGGAGGGTTTTAATGACCTCACATTTCACTTAAATCATCAAAATATGAAAGTAAAAAACAAACAAACACACAGGTCAGTGTTGCTATGTGCTTTCAATTAAGAATAGCTAAAACAGTCGTTAAATGTAGCTAATAATGGTTCACTGATCTATATAAATACAAATATGCAAATAAATATGGTTTGTCCAAGAAAAAGATTTTTTTGTTAGGCTTTTGAATAAAGTCTCAAAAGGGGTGAGGAAGTCACTAAACATTTATCACTAAATTGGCAACATTGACATTGACTACAACATAATCAGTTATTAACATTTTGTTGGTCCTCTCTTGTTTTTGGATTCTCTAATTTCTTTTTATGACAGCCTGGCCAAAAATTATGACTGCAAAATTTGGAATGTTTCATTGCATTATTATCAGAAATAAACCAATTGACTCCAAGCAAAAATGCAATATGCTTACAAAATCAGTAACACATTTTTTTTTCTCTTGGCCTTAACTATATGGCAGTTCATTGACTTTCCTGTCTGACCGTCAAACCATGTTGCAAATACAAGCCATTTATGAGGATTATGGATTTCTTGGAGATATTGGAGCTGTTGATGAAACTCACATTATGTTCACATTATTGCTCCAACTGTAAACGAGGAGACATACTAATAGAAAAGGATTTCAAAACATTAATAATAATTTGTGATAATTTTTCACAATGCAAAGCATTTAAAAAATACATCGAAAAATTAAATAGTGTCTTAATTAAATTATTTTATTGTAGTTACATCAAATGATTGGTGTTGTGCTGCTGTGACTTCACATGAGCAGGCTCACTATTGGCTGTTTCAGAGGTCAAGGGCGGCCGCTTTGGGTTGACATCATTGTAGTCCTTAGTTCACAACACTTAGGTGTCCCCTTAGTCAACACTTAAGAATAAGCCTTAGACTTCATTAAAAATAGATTTAGCTTCTTTAAAAAAAGTCTCCTACTCTTAGAAAATACCTACTTTTTACTAAGAATTTTTTGACACTTAAGTCAAAGTTTTAGACTGTTTTTAAGGACATTTCTGAGAAGTTTTATACATACGAGCCCAGATGTTGAAGGATGTAGTGCAATCCCATATTGACTGCATCATCTACAGACCTGTTTGCTCAGTAGGCAAACTGCAGGGGGTCCAGCAAGGGTCCAGTAATGTCCTTCAAGTAGGCCAACACCAGTCTCTCAGATGACTTCATGACCACAGATGTTAAAGCAACAGGTCTGTAGTCATTAAGTCCTGTGATTTTTGGTTTCTTGGGTACAGGGATGATGGAGGAACATTTGAAACAGGATGGGACTATACATAACTCCAGGGATCTGTAGAAGATTAATGTGACGATGGATGATAGCTGGACAGCACAGGCTTTAAGGCAGGCTGGAGAGACACTGTCCTTTGGCTTTCCTTATCTTCTGCTTCCTGAAGACTTTGCAAACATCACCTTTACAGATCTTAAGGGCAGGCTGAGAAACAATAGTGGGGAGGGAGGGGGAGGGTGTTGTGGGACAGTCGGGGTGGATGTAGGGTGTCAGACCAGTCTTTAGTTTTTCAAACCTGCAGTAAACTCATTCAGGTCATCAGCCAGTTGTTGATTGGCCTCAGTGCTGGGGGATGGGCTCTTGTAGCTGGTGATGGCTTTCAGGCCATTCCACGCTGATGTCAAGTCATTGCTTGAAAGCTGTTTTTTTTAGCTTTCCAGAGTTGTTTAACTTTGCCACTCTTATCTCCCTATTCAGTGTGTATTTGACCTGTTTGTACAAGGCTTTGTCCCCACTCCTGTAGGCATCCTCTTTGGCCTGGCGAAGCTGTTTGAGTTTTGCACTGAACCAAGGTTTGTCGTTGTTAAATGTTAAATAAGTTCTGGTGGGTACACACATGTCCTCACAGAAACTGATGTAGGATGTCACAGTGTCAGTAAGTTCATCCAGATCAGTAGCTGCAGCCTCAAAAACAGTCCAATCAGTAAGCTCGAAGCAGTCTTGTAAATCTTGCTCTGCTTCAACCGTCCATCTCTTTACAGTTTTTACTACAGGCTTAGCAGATTTAAGTTTCTGCCTGTAGGCTGCTAGAAGATGAACTAAACTGTGATCAGAGAGTCCCAGTGCTGCACGGGGGACAGAGTGATATGCAGTGTAGCAATGGTCCAGAATATTGCTGTCCCTGGTGGGGCATGTAATGTGCTGTCTATATTTAGGCAGTTTGCGGGTGAGATTATCTTAATTAAAATTACCGAGAACAATAATAAAAGAGCAACGCTGCTCTGTGTGTGTGATCTGATCGGCCAACAGTTCTAGCGCCGCGCTTACACGCGGCTCAGGAGGAATGTACACACTCACCAGAATAAACGAGGAAAACTCCTGCGGCAAATAAAAAGGCTTACAGTTAATAAAGACAGCTTCCAAGTTTGGGCAGCACATCTTCTTTTAAAACTGTCACGTCTATACACCAGCCTTCATTGATATAAAAACATAATCCAACCGACGACTTGGTGACGCAGTCCGCTTTGAACAGCTGGAAGCCTGTTAGATGAAGCGTGCAGTCCGGAATGGCTACATTCAACCATGTTTCCGTGAAGCAAAGCGCAGCAGAGTTTAAAAAGTCTTTGTTTGTGCGGGTGAGGAGTTGTAGTTCATCTGATTTATTTGCAAGAGTCCTTAAACCACGCTGTCGAAATTTCACGAGCATGTCGGCGCGCTTCCCTCGCTTGCGTTGCTTAGAGCGCTTGTATAGGAACGCAGCCCCTCCGACTAAAATGTCCAGTAAAATGTCTGAATGTTCAAACGTTGACAAAAAGTTATCTGGTGTGCTATTTCTTATGTCCAAGAGCTTGTTTCTAGTGAAGCTAATCGGAAAAACGTTGCTTAAGACAGGACAAGCAAACAAAAACAGTAAAAGTACAGAGGAGCAACAAACCGAGGCAGCCATGTGCAGCGCCATCTTGTTCCACCACTTAATTGTGGTGGGAAGTTTTTTTTTAACTCCAGCACTAAGTCATATTAAAGTGGCCTATTCAGCAACCCATTCACAGGGGAGCATAATTCTACTTTAGAGCCATAACATAGTGGACAATGCACTCCTTCCCAGGGCACTTACGGTTAAATAGAACAAGTGTCTGAATAGATAAGAGATACATACAAAATGTGCAGAGCAGGGGATTGTGAGGACTGGAATTTGAGATCCACTGTCATAGACAGTCGTCAGCCAATAGAATTATGTTTGCAAATGCTTTAGAAACCCCATATGTATTGTCTTGTTTCTCTATTTTCTTGGTTCCTAAGTGTGTTCTCATTTGTTTTCATAGTTACTGATTAGTTTGTCCCCTGTGTCTGATTTAGTTCTGCTATATCTTGTTTATTTAAACTCCCTTTTTTTCAGGTCATGGTGCATGTTTGCTAGCTGTTTTGTTGCTTTTATTTTTCTTTGTCTTTATACCATTTTGGACTATTTTTGTAATTAATTTAAATAAATACAAAACTTGCTGCAACTGGATCCACTCTTACGCCCCATGCATTACTGTAACAGGTGTTTCATGAAGAACTGAATTACTGAAACCTACATTTAAAAACTAAAGGAAGGCCTTTTACTGTTGTTTTCAGTATAGTTGTTTGTTTTGTTCTTTGAACAGGCTATGTGGATGTAATCTCACTGCTCAGTCCTGTGGAAGTTTATCTTCAGCTCTACAATCCTCAAACTCAAACATCCTGAGAGAGCTGGATCTGAGTAATAATGACCTGCAGGATTCTGGAGTGAAGCTTCTTTCTGATGGACTGAAGAGTCCAAACTGTCAGCTGGAGATTCTGAGGTAAATGGTTTCAATAAAATAAATAAACAAAATGTGTTTATCAAATTGTAAAGCTTGCGATGTAATTTTCTATAATTATATTATATTTTATATAATTATATGTTAATTTTTTTATGCAAACAGCTCATGATCCATTGTTTTCACTGTCGTTCTGGATTCGAAAATGCAACATGCATCAAACATCTGTCTCTTTTTTTGATTGGCCATCCTAATCACCAGTTGACCTTGACATGTACTGTTGTATTGCTGAGGCAGACCAGCTTTAAGAAAGGAACATTTCAAATGTTTATGTCATCTAAACAAACAGCCAATAGGTGCATAATGGAGTGCAGCAAAGCAGCAAAAAGAATATCAAATATTAACATCAAATCAGTATCTAGAAGTTACAAAGTTACCGTAAACTCTAGTGTTAAGGCACCCAAGTAGAAAATGTAGAAAATTACACAAATAGATCAGAAAAACAGAAAGTTATGTTAAGCAATGTTTTTAAGAGATGTTTTTTTCCAGTAACAACTTCACTGGACAGCCATTTTCATAAACTTTATAATGTGTACATGACATTTCAGATGTTTACATATACATTTATTTTTAATACTGACCTTAAGTCATGACCATTTAGGAATAATTCATGGCTGAAATGGGTATAAATGTGTATAAAGAGATTTGTCTGATTGTCATGTGGACTATTGCTGTGTTTTCAGACTGTCTGGCTGTATGGTGACAGAGAAAGGCTGTCGTTATGTGTTTTCAGCTCTGAGTTCAAACCCCTCACACCTGAGAGAGCTGGATCTGAGCTACAATCACCCAGGAGATTCAGGAGTCAAACTACTCACTGAAAAACTGTTGGATTCAGCCTGCTCACTGGACAAACTCAAGTATGTGTAGCAGGAAGATTTTAGATTTTTCTATTTCAATTCCTATATATATATATATATATATATATATATATATATGTGTGTGTGTGTGTATATGTGCGTGTGTATGTGATGCGATCTAGGAAAACCCAACACATGGTGAAATTTGACTATTTTTAGGTTTTGATACCATATGTAAGGGTTCAAGCCCTTTCCGAAGCTGTTTTTATTTTGTCCATAGCTTGAACGTAACCAAAGTTATGGCTGTCTTAAGTTATTAAGTGATGATTTTCAGGAATGGAATTTTGAGAAAAACGGGTTTTACTTTCATTTCACAGGTTTAACCATAGCTGTCTGTCAAGTCAGGAGCACTATACTGCATCATTACACAAACATAGTATAAACAATGGAAAACAGACGTTAGTATGTTTAACATATTAACATCTGTTTTCCGTTGTTTATCATGGGCATAGTCTCTGAACTTTTGAACACCCCTTTTATGTTTAGACAGCATGAATAATGCAGCGTACCGTGTAGCAAAAGCGAGCGCAGTGCAACTGTTTGCACACTGTGCATAAAACAGACTGGCATCGGACTCCTCTTTAGTAACTTCATCTTCTGATCCTTCTTCTCTGGATGTGAAATAGTCCATTATAACATTGTTTAGGGCACTGACATCACCAAGATTGAGCAGATTGAGATGAGTAAAATCGGTTAAGTGAGTAGCTGCAGTACCTCAGACTGCGTTGTTGCGCTCCGCCATCTCACGATGTTAAAAATAAATAAATAAAAAACTTTGCGTGCCGTGTTTTACACAGGACTGGGAGAGAATTTGAATGATACACCTTTATTAAATATGTTAAGTGGTTTATTTTGATAGCTTAACTGTTTTTGTGGTTAAGGGAAAGCACCTCTGCAGCATGTTCTTAAAATAAGAGAAAGACAGTCATTTCTTGCTTGGGCATTTCTTGCTGCAATAAATCACTATTTTTATGCACTAAACAAGTGAATTTCACCAAGATATTTTCAGAGATGATAGATAAGATGTTGTAGAATTATAATTTAATGAAACCTTAATTAGGACAAAAAAAAATTGACATTTGACCTATTTTTAGATTTTCCTGAAATTGTTCCAGCGCAACATCCAACAGGTTTTCCCAGATTGCATCACAAAGTACTGTGCCCTCCACTAATATTGGCACCCTTGGTAAATATGAGCAAAGGCAGCTGTGGAAATAAATATGCATTGTTTATCCTTTTGATCTTTCATTCAAAAAATGCACTAAATTCCAACCTTTTATTGAAGTAAAACAAAAGAAACTGGGTGGGAAAACTCATTATGAAATAAATGTTTATCTCTAGTTCATGTTGGCTACAATTATTGGCACCAAATGCAGAATAAATCCAGATCCCTTAGATTCCCAGCTCCATGTTCGTGCTTCTTTTTTTTCAGTTCACCTACGGTTCAGGTCAGGGAACTGAGATAAAAGCTTCATTTTGAGCTCAGTGACACATTTTTGTGCTGATTTTAATGTTTGTTTTGGATCATTGTCCTAGTGAAAGATCCAACCACGACCCATTATAAGATTTCTAAATGAGGCAATCAGGTTTACGTTTTTTATCTGTTGGTATTTGATAGAAACCATGATGCCATGCATCTGAACAAGACATTCAGGAACTCCGGCAGAAGAAAAATAGGCCCACAACATTAAAGATTCAGCAGTATATTTAACTATGGGCATGGGGTACTTTTATCAATGTTTGCACCAAACACATCTGACCATAGAAGCCAGTCCCATTTAAAGTTCCAGTCGTGTCTGACAACTGAACATGCTGGAGTTTAATTTTGGATGAGCAAGCAGGATTTTTCTTGAAACCCTAAACAATATGTGGTGATGTAGGGGCTATTTGATAATTTTTTTAGATTCAACTAATCTCTGCAGTTCTTCAGCTGTGATCTTTGAAGAGTCTTTGGCCACTTAAACTCTCCTCCTAAGCATGTGTGCAGCACTGGCTGTTGTATTTGACAAACAAAAATCTCAACGGATTATTACAATTAATCGAGATAAAAGATTGAAATAAGATAATAAAGAAATAACTGACATTAAACGATTTTTAGCTGATGAAAATACTAGTGGCCTAAGACTTTTGCACAGGACTGTATATATATATTTAACAATTAATTTTTTAAGTTTAACATTTTAAAAATATTTAACAGACAAAAACAGACAATTATGTCAAAATGCACAATTTTGGTAAGTTACCTTGTAAGCGTATTCTTAAATGAGTTATAAAGTATTAAATGACAGTAAAGAGAAAAGGAGAAAATCAGATATGTGCCAGATCCGTGTCATGTGCATCAGGTTTTAAGTACCATGCTGCTTTTAAAGTGAAACCTAACCTGCTGAAGTCTGTCACTGATGTAAATCAAAGAACAAAAGAAAAAGAGGAATCATCACTGGACTGCTCTATTTGCTGATTAACTTGTAGCTTGAATAAATATTAATCTGTATAGTTTATGCATATGCAATTTATAGTTTATGTGAAGATTGTTTCAAACTTAAATTAAAAGTTGTTATATATTTCCTAAAAGCCTAAAAATAAGAAATAATAGCTTGAGGGAAAATGCATTTAATTGAGACACCAGTAGCAGGACAAATTAAAAACGCAAAAAACATTTTATGGCCAGTAAAAAATTGGCCGTTAACTTTTATCACGTCACCGGCCATTAGCAGGTGTGTGAAAAAGTTAGTTTTAGGCCCTGGGTACAGGTGTTGAGGAGCTTCAGTAGAACAAAAGTGAACTGCAGTCACATAAGATGTTGTCAGGCCACATGTCAGTTAAACAATAAATTTTCTGTTCTATCAGCCGTTATACTGTGTCGGTAGTGAGTGCTTTTCAATTGCCTGTGACATTTCATATCAAAACGCAAAAGAAACTACGAGCATGCAGTGGTAGTTATATTATCAGTTAAGTCATGTTCAGCAGCAGCAGCTCTTAAAAAAATAGCAGCCAAAATAATCTAATAACCCTGCTGCTGTGATGTCTATTAATCAAAGAACAAAAGAAAGGAAATCAATAACTTTTATAGGTTTAAGGATTCATCTATATTTAATTATAGAATTTAGTATTTGTTAACTTTATTCAATTTCTGTATATTTCCTACTTGCTGAAAGGCCAAATATGACATTTGTTTTAATGGGTTTAGGTGAAGATTGTTCATTTAAATTAGAAGTTGTTATTTTTTAAAGTCTAATAAATGTTAAAATTGATAGCTCTCAATTATGTAAGGAATATTTGACTCTGGGCTGTTGAATTATTCGAAAAATAATACACACCTGTGCGTTATTTTTCGAATAGTTCAACGATCTGGAGTTAATTATTCCACTTACACTACAGTTACCACACCTCAAGACATATAGTAGATCAGATCATATATTTCAAGGCTTTCATCCACTTTTTTGTAATTAAAACACTACTGTGAGTAGGATTAACTTCTCACGCATCTCATTTATTGCCTCCATTGCTAATTCCAAAACCTCATTTTAGACCTAGTAACAGAGGTCTGAGCTGTTGATAGCAGACTTATGCAGCTAATAACTAAGTTATTAGAGAGAGAGAGAGAGATTAAGTGCTGTAAAGTGCCGTTGTCACCTCGCTTGTGAAAAATGTCGTAGCTTTTAAGTTGCTAAACCGTACTGATGAAGTGTATGTTTCTGTGTGCATCTGTAAGGGAGGGAGATCGAGAGAAATAGAGTGCTTTCCATACATAATGTTGAATGGCTATAGTTTATGCTTAAATATTAGGGAAAAAATTCCTAGAGATATCAGTAGTATTGGTATCAGTGATACTGGCCTTTTCTTGATGCTATTAAACAAATACTAAAAATATACCATCTATATTTTGTTTGTACATTAATATGAGGATTGAATATGAAATTATTGCAATATAAATTTATATTTAATTCTTTCTTTCATTCATACATTCTTTTCATTCATACTTTTGAATTAATTTAAATTGTATTATTATTTCACAACAATTTATGTAACTACTGTGTTCGATACATATGATAATGTACTACATGATGATAAGGGTATTGATGCAGCTGTTTCTGTACCACTTCCACAGCAGTGGACCACACAGGCCCTCTGGAGGTGAGCCAGATGGATGCGCTCAGTGCTTTTAGTCTATATCCCAATTCAGTGTTTTCCAGCCACATAAAAATAATGTTTCAGACATTTAAATTAATCACTAGCAAAAAGGACATTTGTTAAATAGCCTGTATACTGATGTTTGTGAGTTTCTTAAATGCACTGGTGTGTAAGGAAAGCAGCAATAAT
This sequence comes from Labeo catla, assembly GCA_012976165.1. Taxonomy (NCBI): domain Eukaryota; kingdom Metazoa; phylum Chordata; class Actinopteri; order Cypriniformes; family Cyprinidae; genus Labeo; species Labeo catla. The sequence goes on along the minus strand of VONZ01000636.1, from coordinate 260,240 downwards.
CCTTACAATTAAAATCTGATGATGTATTTTATACGTCCCCCCTCCCTCCCTCCGTTAGCCCCCCCTGAGAATCATACAACCACCCCAAGTACCTTGTCAACTGCATAGCAACAGTTTGTTGACTGACTTAATGTGTCTGTGTGTGTTTTCTAGTGTGGATCATGGAGGAGAATCCAGGATTACAGCAGGACTGAAGAAATGTATGTCTAAAAAAACCACACACACACACACGTTTGTTTTTGTGAATTGTGGGGACTTTCCATAGACTTCTATAGTTTTGGTCCCCACAATGCAGCAAGAACAAGTACACACACACACAGCTGTAGTGATTGTTGTTGTGTTATAAATATGTCTGTTCTTGTGTTCAGATGCCTGTTTTCTCACACTGGATGCAAACACAACAAACAAACAACTCAGTCTGTCTGAGGAGAACAGAAAGGTGACACGTGTGGACAAGAATCAGTTGTATCCTGATCATCCAGACAGATTTGATGTGTGTCCTCAGGTGTTGTGTAGAGAGAGTGTGTGTGGACGCTGTTACTGGGAGATTGAGTGGAGTGGAGATGTGTTTATATCAGTGTCATATAAGAGCATCAGCAGGAAGGGAGATGGTGTTGAGTGTTGGTTTGGATCTAATGATCAGTCCTGGAGTTTGATCTGCTCTCACTGCAGTTACTCATTCAGACACAATAACATAGAGACTGATCTCCCTGTGAAGCCCATCATCAGTAGAGTAGGAGTGTATGGTGATGATATCTATAGAGTAGGAGTGTATGTGGATGAGAGTGCAGGAACTCTGTCCTTCTACAGCGTCTCTGACACAATGAGTCTCATCCTCACAGTACAGACCACATTCACTCAGACGCTCTATCCTGGGTTTTATGTTTGGTCTGGATCATCACTGGAACTGTGTTGATGAATCAGAATAGACTGATAAGAGATTCTACCCATAATGCTTTGAGCTGCATGATAAATCAGTAAGAGTGAGATGTTATTGAGTGTCTTCATGACATTAATACTGCAGCTCAACTTCTGTCACTCAAATAACAGAATAAATGTGTCAGAAATCCTCATATACACAGTAACATCAGTGTGTGTATATTTGTTTTTTATTGTTGTCTCATCAATCATGTTTTATTAGTGTCAAAATGTAAAAATGTCACAATCATGATTTATTAAGAGCATGTAATTAATTTCTCTCTATTGTTTTTGTACAGAAATAATAAAACAAATATAGCTGCAAGCAGCAATTACCGGGGTTCGAGCATATAAGGCCTTTGAGGTGGTATGCAAAGTTGTTCAGAATGAGGGGCTATATCATACAGATGTAAGTGTAAAATCTAATGTTTGTGTGAATAGATAAGCATTTTTTAACAATTTGAGGCCATTTACCATAGAAATCTTATTTTTAAAGCCTTTTTAACTGTTATAGCGCCACCTATGTTCCAATCTCCATGAAACTTTGCATGCTTGTTAAGAATCATCAGACACATGTTTTCACCAATTTTCGTAAAGTTTTGAGTTTTGGTTTTGGTTTTATAGGCGTTTGGGTATATGTGGCCAGACCCCTTTTGTAAATTAACCCGGTTATAGCTAACCGAAGGACAAAATTCAAGATTTTTTTGATAATTATTGATCTAGAGAGTCCAGAGAATATTACTGCGGTGGTTTGATCGAGATTGAGCAAAAAACCTAGGACTAGTTCGCAAAAGTAGGTTTTTCACATATTTGTGAATAATTAATGAACGGTTTGATTGACAGCAATGGTTCTTGAGGCAAAGTTGCTCAGCATTTGGAGATCTATCCAATGATATGCAAATTGTGTGGATGGGTGAAACACCACGTGATTACAGGGGCAAAAAACTCGTTAGCGCCAACTAGTGGCCGATTTCTTTCAAAATTCTTACAGACCTTTATGACCATGAGTCAAACATGACCATTGAGTTTCGTTCCGATCGGCCTCTGTTAACCTTGTCTAATGGGTGCTCAAACTTCATGGGACGATGGCGGCCATGTTTTTTGAGATACGCCAATGGCCTTATAGACCCTTATGGCACATTGGACAGAGACACTGCATACCAATTTTCAGGTTGATTGGACTGATGGTTGCGAAGTTATAGCCATTTTTCTGTTTTTCTCTATTATAGCGCCATCAAGTGGTCAAGCTCCGCAATTTTTTGAATTTGACCATAGACTGAGCGTCTACATATGTGTTCTGAGTTTGGTGATGATATGTCATTCTGTTCCAAAGTTATAGCCATTTTAGTAAAAGTGGCCCCTCCTCTTTCGAACGTTTTGGCGCCCCTTTGCGACCGTGAGTCAAAACTTCAACTTTTTTTTAATAATTATTGATCAGCACTGTCCAGTGAACATTTCTGCACTGGTTTGGTTCCGATCGGGCGAAAAACCTAGGACTAGTTTGCAAAAGTAGGTTTTGGACAAATTTCAAAATGGCGGAAAAATTTGCATACCGGAAATGAAATCGGAGATAGCCATTTTATTTTGATTGAGCCAAGGATTACAATAATATAAGGCACTTGAGTCTAGGACAAACGGTCTAGGAGTTATGAGGGCATTCGCGTTTTCATTCGCTGTAGCGCCACCTATGGGCCGATTGGGCTGATACTTTGATAAGTTCTCCCCAAATTGAGGTCTACCATCTGGCCAAGTTTGAAGTCTCTAGGGCTTACGGTTTGTTCTGCACGATCAGTTTTACGGCAGAAAAATAATAATAATAATAATAATAATAATAATAATAAAATATAGCTGCAAGCAGCAATTACCGGGGTTCGAGCATTTAAGGCCTTTAAGGTGCTATGCAAATTTTTTCAAAAGATTTGTCATATGATATGAAGATCTAGTGTTTGTGTGAATATATGACATTTTTTCAGCAATTTGAGACCATTTACCATAGAAATCCTGTGTTTTTGAAGCTTATAGCGCCACCTATGGTCCGATCTCCATGAAACATTGCATGCTTGTTAAGAATCATCTGACACATGTTCTCACCAATTTTCATAAAGTTTCGAGTTTTTGTTTAGGTCTTATAAGCTTTTGGGTATATGCGGCCACACCCCTTTTCTAAATGACCCCGTTATAGCTAACCGAAGGACCAAATTCTACATTTTTTTGATAATTATTGATCTAGAGAGTCCAGAGAATATTACTGCAGTGGTTTGATCAAGATTGAGCGGAAAACCTAGGACTAGTTCGCAAAAGTAGGTTTTTCACATATTTGTGAATATTTAATGAACGATTTGATTGACAGCAATGGTTCTTGAGTCAAAGTTGTTCATCATGAGGAGATCTATCAAATGATATGCATATTGTTTGGATGTGTGAAACACCACGTGATTACAGAGCCATAAAACTCGTTAGCGCCAACTAGTGGCCGATTTGATTCAAAATTCTTACAGACCTTTAGGGCCATGAGTCGAACATGCCCAGTGAGTTTCATTCCGATGGGCCTCCGTTAAGCTTGTCTAATAGGTGCTGAAATTTCATTGGTCGATGGCGGCCATGTTTTTTGAGATACGCAAATGTTCTCATAGGCCCCTATGGCACATTGGACAGAGACACTGCATACCAATTTTCAGGTTGATTGGACTGACGGTTGCGAAGTTATAGCCATTTTTAAGTTTTTTCTCAATTATAGCGCCCCCAAGTGGTCAAGCTCCGCAATTTTTTGGATTTGACCAAAGGCTGAGCTTTTACATATGTGTTCTGAGTTTGGTGATGATATGTCATTCTGTTCCAAAGTTATAGCCATTTTACTAAAACTGGCCCCACCTCTTTTGAACGTTTTGGCGCCCCATTGCAACTGTGAGTCAAAAGTTTAACTTTTTTTTTGATAATTATTGATCTAGGGAGTCTGGAGAACTGTGCTGCAGTGGTTTGATCGAGATTGAGTGAAGAACCTAGGACTAGTTCGCAAAAGTAGGTTTTTCACATATTTGTAAATATGTAATAAACGACTTGATTGACAGCAATGGTTCTTGAGGCAAAGTTGCTCAGCATGAGGAGATCTATCATATGGTATGAAGTTCTAGTGTTTCTGTGATTATATGAGCATGTTATAGCAATTTAAGGCAATTTACTTTTGAAATTTTGTGCTTTTGAAGCCTTTTTAACTGTCATAGCGCCACCTATGGTCCGATCTCCATGAAATTTTACATGCTTGTTAAGAGTCATCTGACACATATTTTCTCCAACTTTTGTAAAGTTTTGAGTTTTTGTTTAGGTTTTATAGGCTTTTGGGTATATGTGGCCACGCCCCTTTTATGAATTACCCCGTTATAGCTACCCAAAGGACAAAATTCAACATTTTTTTGATAATTATTGATCTAGAGAGTCTGGAGAACTGCGCTGCAGTGGTTTGATCGAGATTGAGCGAAAAACCTAGGACTAGTTCGCAAAAATAGGTTTTTCACACATTTGTGAATAATTAATGAATGATTTGATTGACAGCAATGGTTCTTGAGGCAAAGTTGCTCAGCATGTGGAGATCTATCAAATGATATGCATATTGTGTGGATGTGTGAAATACCACGTGAGTGAGGCACTTTACAGAGGCAAAAAACTCGTTAGCGCCAACTAGTGGCCGATTTCTTTCAAAATTCTTACAGACCTTTAGGGCCATGAGTCGAACATGCTCAGTGAGTTTCGTTCCGATGGGCCTCCGTTAACCTTGTCTAATAGGTGCTCAAACTTCATTGGCCTATGGCGGCCATGTTTTTTGAGATATGCCAATGTCCTCATAGACCCTTATGGCACATTGGACAGAGACACTGCATACCTATTTTCAGGTCGATCAGACCAACGATTGCATAGTTATAGTCATTTTTATGTTTTTTCAGGCTTATAGCGCCACCAAGTGGCTGAGCTGTGCAATTTTTTTTATTTGACCAAAGATTGAGCTTATACACATGTGTACAGAGTTTGGTGACGATATCTCATTCCGTTCAAAAGTGATAGCCAAATGTAGCAATTGGCTAACATTAACATAGAACGTTTTGTCATTGCTATGCGACCGTGAGTCGAAATTTCAACTTTTTTTTGATAATTATTGATATTCACTGTCCAGAGAATATTTCAGCACTGGTTTCGTTCCGATCGGCTGAAAAACCTAGGACTAGTTCGCAAAAGTAGGTTTCGGACATAACGCCATTTTGCAAAAAAACCGAACACCGTAGAGCAAAATTTCCGTAATACACTTTTCTTCGGCTTGACCCAAGGATTACAACGATGTAAAGTTTTTGAGTCTACGACAAAAAATGTACGAGCTATGGCCAAAATTGTAAAAAAAGTTAGTTTTTTGCGCTGTAGTGCCCCCGTTAGGCCGATTGGGCCGGTTCTTTGCGCCTGAGTAGCGAGGAGGACTACTACCTTCTGACCAAGTTTCAGCTCTCTAGGCCTTACGGTTTGGGCTGCACGATCAGTTTTAGCGCGGAATAATAATAATAAAAAAAATCTTAACAATTACAATAGGGTTTCAGCGCTACGCGCTCGAACCCCTAAAAATATAGCTGCAAGCAGCAATTACCGGGGTTCGAGCATTTAAGGCCTTTGAGGTGGTATGCAAATTTGTTCAGAATGAGGTGATATATCATACAGACAGAAGTGTAAGATCTAGTGTTTGTGTGAATAGATGAGCATTTTTTAACAATTTGAGGCCATTTACCATAGAAATCTTGTTTTTAAAGGCTTTTTAACTGTTATAGCGCCACCTATGCTCCGATCTCCATGAAACTTTGCATGCTTGTTAAGAATCATCTGACACATGATTGCTCCAATTTTCATAACGTTTTGAGTTTTTGTTTAGGTTTTATAGGCTTTTGGATATATGTGGCCACTCCCCTTTTGTAAATGACCCCGTTATAGCTACCCAAAGGACAAAATTTAACATTTTTTTTAATAATTATTGATCTAGAGAGTCCAGAGAACATTACTGCAGTGGTTTGATCGAGATTGAGTGAAAAACCTAGGACTAGTTCGCAAAAGTAGGTTTTTGACATATTTGTGAATAATTAATGAATGATTTGATTGACAGCAATGGTTCTTGAGGCAAAGTTGTTCATCATGAGGAGATCTATCAAATGATATGCATATTGTGTGGATGTGTGAAACACCACGTGATTACAGGGGCAAAAAACTCGTTAGCGCCAACTAGTGGCCGATTTCTTTCAAAATTCTTACAGACCTTTAGGACCATGAGTCAAACATGCCCATTGAGTTTCGTTCCGATCGGCCTCTGTTAACCTTGTCTAATAGGTGCTCAAAGTTTATTGGACGATGGCGGCCATGTTTTTTGAGATACGCCAATGGCATTATAGACCCTTATGGCACATTGGACAGAGACACTGCATACCAATTTTCAGGTTGATTGGACTTATGGTTGCGAAGTTATAGTCATTTTTCTGTTTTTCTCTATTATAGCGCCACCAAGTGGTCAAGCTCCGCAATTTTTTGGATTTGACCATAGACTGAGCGTGTACATATGTGTTCTGAGTTTGGTGATGATATGTCATTCTGTTCCAAAGTTATAGCCATTTTAGTAAAAGTGGCCCCGCCTCTTTCGAACGTTTTGGCGCCCCTTTGCGACCGTGAGTCAAAACTTCAACTTTTTTAATAATAATTATTGATCTTCACTGTCCAGTGAACATTTCTGCACTGGTTTGGTTCCGATCGGGCGAAAAACCTAGGACTAGTTCGCAAAAGTAGGTTTTGGACAAATTTCAAAATGGCGGAAAAATTTGCATACCGGAAATGAAATCGGAGATAGCCATTTTATTTTGATTGAGCCAAGGATTACATTGATATAAGGCACTTGAGTCTAGGGCAAACGGTTTAGGAGTTATGAGGGTTTTCGCGTTTTGATTCGCTGTAGCGCCACCTGTGGGCCGATTGGGCTCATACTTTGATAGGTTCTCCCCAAATTGAGGTCTACCATCTGGCCAAGTTTGAAGTCTCTAGGACTTACGGTTTGTTCTGCACGATCAGTTTTACGGCAGAAAAATAATAATAATAATAATAATAATAATAAATATAGCTGCAAGCAGCAATTACCGGGGTTCGAGCAAATAAGGCCTTTGAGGTGGTAAGCAAATTTGTTCAGAATGAGGGGATATATCATACAGATGTAAGTGTAAGATCTAGTGTTTGTGTGAATATATGAGCATTTTTTTAGCAATTTGAGATCATTTACCATAGAAATCCAGTTTTTTTGAAGCTTATAGCGCCAACTATTGTCCAATCTTCACGAAACGTTGCATGCTTGTTAAGAGTCATCTGACACATGTTCTTACCAATTTTTGGAAAGTTTTGAGTTTTTGTTTAGGTTTTATAGGCTTTTGTGTATATGTGGCCACACCCCTTTTCTAAATGACCCCTTTATAGCTAACCAAAGGACAAAAGTCCACATTTTTTTGATAATTATTTATTTAGAGAGTCTGGAGAACTCCGCTGCAGTGGTTTGATCGAGATTGAGCGAAAAACCTAGGACTAGTTCGCAAAAGTAGGTTTTTAACATATTTGTGAATAATTAATGAACGATTTGATTGACAGCAACGGTTCTTGAGGCAAAGCTTCTCGGCATGAGGAGATCTATCAAATGATATGCATATTGTGTAGATGTGTGAAACGCCACGCGATTACAGATCCAAAAAATTAGTTAGCGCCAACTAGTGGCCGATTTCTTTCAAAATTCTTACAGACCTTTAGGGCCATGAGTCGAACCTGCCCAGTGAGTTTCGTTCTGATCGGCCTCTGTTAACCTTGTCTAATAGGTGCTCAAACTTCGTTGGCCGATGGCGGCCATGTTTTTTGAGATACGCCAATGTATTCATAGACACTTGTGCCCCTTTGGTCCAAGAGACTGCATACCAATTTTCAAGTCAATGGGACTAACGGCGGTGTATTTATAGCCAATAATATGTTTTTTCAGTTTTATAGCGCCACCAAGTGGTCAAGCTCCGCAATTTTTTTGATTTGACCAAAGATTAATCTTATACATATGTGTACCAAGTTTGGTGAAGATATCTCATTCCTTTCAAAAGTTATAGCCATTTTAGTAAAAGTGGCCCCGTCACTTTGGAACGTTTTGGTGGCCCTTTGTGACCGTGAGTGAAAAGTTCAACTTTTTTTTGATAATTATTGATATTCAGTGTCCAGAGAATATTTCTGCACTGGTTTGGTTCCGATTGGGTGAAAAACCTAGGACTAGTTCGCAAAAGTAGGTTTCGGATTCATGTCCATTTTTCGGGGTCAACCGTGCGTCGCAGCTCAAAAATTTCGCACTCCACTTTTGTTCGGGCTGACCCAAGGAACGCAACGATGTAAAGTTTTTGAGTCTACGACAAACGGTTTACGAGCTTAGGCCAATAAACTGATAAATTTTAGTTTTTTGCGCTGTAGCGCCACCTTTAGGCCGATTAGGCTCAGTCTTTGTCAGAATGTCCCCACAGGGAGCTCTACCTTCTGGCCAAGTTTCAAGTCTCTAGGCCTTACGGTTTGGGCTGCCCATTCAGTTTTAGGGGAAAAAAAAATTATCCTATCAATTACAAATAGATAATATAGCTGCAAGCAGCAATTACCGGGGTTCGAGCATTTTAAGGTCTTTAAGGTGGTATGCTTAGGGTCTAGGCCAACCTGGATTCATGGCTGACAGTAAAACACATCCAAAATGGAGAACATGCTCACAGAAATACACACACAGAAACGAAAAGTTTAAACTAATATATTAATACTGAATAAACATGTTTACACACATAGAGACATACATGCATACACATTTTCTTGTACAGATATTTGAAATAAATGATATGGGCCAACACTTTTACTTGCAAGTATTCTCTTTGTAACAGTTTGTGTCTTTTTCAGATTTCACTGTAATCATAATGTGGCATAATTGTAAAAAACTGATATGTCTGTATGAACAAAATTGTAAGCTTTGACTAAATTTGATTTTAAATGTTATAACAGTGATTTTATAAGTGTTAATCGATCATCAAACCTATTAAAAAAAGCAGTTGTGTTCAGCTGAATAAGCCCATTAGTGGTCTTCTACTGACATCTAGTGGTTATTATTGCAATTTCATGCAATGTCTCATACAAACACTGAGATTTTAAACATCATAACTATTATAGTGTTATTTTTGCCCAGTCTCTCTTAAAAATGACAAATAATCTCATTCTAAACAAATACGCAAAATTTGTCAGTTTTGAGACGTTGCAAGCTTTCTTTTAAAAATTTTAGGCTTTTGGGTACAGTAGATTTAAAGAACATATTTAAAGAACAGTTGGACTGACAGCAATGGTCTTACACAAAAAAATGTTGAGAATGAGGAGATCTATCATATGGCATGAAGATCTAGTGTTTGTGTGAAAAAATGAGCATTTTTTAGCAATTCGAGGCGAATTACAATAGAAATGTTGTGTTTTTGAAGCCATTTTAACTGTTATAGCACCACCTATGATCCGATGCTATGGTTGCTATGGTTTTAGGATGTAGTGCAACCCAAAATATATGGCTAACACTACAGCACATCTATGATGGATCACAAACACACAAACACAGAATATGAAATAGTTAAACTATTATATTAAAGTTCCTTAAGCATTATCACACACACACACACACACACACACACACATTTTGTTGCACATAAGAGATTTGTGTATTAAATGGTAGGTGACAAAATGTTTAGTGCAAGTCTTTTTAAGGTTTTATATATAATTTTCAGGTTTCACTGTAATCATAATCTTGTATTATTGTCAAATATGATATATGTGTTTAAATGAAGTGTTAAACTTTGACTAAATGTGATTTGAATTGTTATATAGTGATTTAGTCTTTGCATGAATTGAAATGAATGGAAAATCTGTGAATAGCACTGTTCATTTCAATGAGCCATTAGTGGTCTTCTACTGCCATCTAGTGGTTATAGTTGTAATTTCATGACATTTTAAAGAGCGATGCATAGTTTTTGAGCTTTATAACTGTTACATTGCCTTTTTTTTGCCTGATGTCTTTAAAATGCAGGCTTGTTTAGAATCATATGATGATGATTTGACTTAGGTTTGTGAAATTTTCTTTTCTTTTAGGTTTTATAGACTCGGGTACAGTAGATCATGATCTTATTATTAAGTGGCTATCTAAATGGTAGGGATGTGACGAGACCAGTCGGATTTCGCGAGATCTCGTGACAGTATCCTCCCACAACATTTTGCCATGTTTACATTAGAGCTGCACTATTAATCCTTAAAATATTGAGGTGTCGATTCAAACACCCACGCGATCTTATTCCTAAATGACAACGAGTTATCTATGTCTATTAGGACTGTTTCACATCGCCAGTGTCAGTGGAGCGTGAGAAGCAGGTTTTGTCGCTGCCCATATTAATGAATCAGAAGGTCGGAGTAAATGTGAACGCAGAAAGAGCAACACAAACAGTCTTTTCAACCACATTATAATCATTATTTCTGTGTTACAGATATTTAAATAATAGAAGTACTGGGATAAAAGTTTATAGTTTGGGTATTAACACTTATTGTCTACAGTAGCGATAAAAAACGAAAGTATTTTAACACGTGTATCTATTGTAACGCTTATCCTCTTCCGCCAGGAGGTGGCGACAAATGCCCGTTTAAAATAAAAGTATGTCATTGAATCATTCATTCAGGAGATTTCAATAGTCAAACAAGTCTTAATGAAGTGAGACACTGTCTCCTTTATTGAATGTTTTTTTTTTTGTTTGTTTAAATGAATACATGTTTTTAAAAAACTTAAGCAATGAACAGTTTGTCAGAACCACTAGTAAATTGTTATTTTGTTTAGTTTTCTAATCTTTTTTCTCCAGAATCGTGAGAGAATCATAATCTCTAATTTATAAAAAACAACTAGGATTCTCAATTTATCCAGAAACATGAAGCTCTTGTTTAAATGTTGTTTATTACTGCATATTATTCATTAAAATGGAAGTTTAATTTCATAAAGTTTAAAATGCACCTTCATTTTTTTTTGCATTTAGTGTTTTTCAGTTGAATAAAAGACTATTTTCCCTGTATATGTCATCATTGAGGATTTCTTAAGAAAAGTTTAAAAATCTTGTCTCGTCTCGTTCTCATGAACCCAATCTCGTGTCTCGTCTCATCTCATGGGATTAGTGTCTCGTCACACCCCTACTAAATGGCTAAATCTAAATGAAAATGTTTAACTTTTTTTTTGATAAATGTTTATCTAGAGAGTCCGGGCAATTTTACTGCAGTGGTTTTATTGATTTTGAGTTAAACACCTAGAACTAGTTCCCAAAAGTAGTTTTTTTAAATAATATGAAATATTTAAAGAACAGTTGGATTGACGTTAATGGTCCAAGAGTCAAAGTTGTTCATCATTAGGAGATCTATCAAATGATATGAAGATCTAGTATTTGTGTGAATATATGAGCATTTATTTAGCAATTTGAATCCATTTACCATACACAGCTTGTGTTTTTGAAGCCTTTTTAACTGTTATAGCACCACCTATGGTCTGATCTTCACGAAACTTTGCATGCTTGTTAAGAATCATCTGACACATGTTTTCACCAATTTTCGTAAAGTTTTGAGTTTTTGTTTAGGTTTGATAGGCTTTTGGGTATATGTGGCCACGCCCCTTTTGTAAATGACCCCGTTATAGCTAACCGAAGGACAAAAATCAAAATTGTTTTGATAATTATTGATCTAGAGAGTCCAGAGAGTATTACTGCAGTGGTTTGGTCGAGATGAAGTGAAAAACCTAGGACTAGTTCGCAAAAGTGGGTTTTTCACATATTTGTGAATATTTAATGAATGATTTGATTGACAGCAATGGCTCTTGAGGCAAAGTTGTTCATCATGTGGAGGTCTATCAAATGATATGCATATTGTGTGGATTTGTGAAACACCACGTGATTACAGAGACATAAAACTCATTAGCGCCAACTAGTGGCCGATTTGTTTCAATTTTTTTACAGACGTTTAGGGCCATGAGTAGAATATGCCCAGTGAGTTTCGTTCCGATCGGCCTCCGTTAACCTTGTCTAATAGGTGCTCAAACTTCATTGGTCAATGGCGGCCATGTTTTTTGAGATATGCAAATGTTCTCATAGACACTTATGGCACATTGGACAGAGACACTGCATACCAATTTTCAGGTTGATTGGTCTGATGGTTGCGAAGTTATAGCCATTTTTATATTTTTTCGCTATTATAGCGCCACCAAGTGGTCAAGCTCCACAATTTTTTGTATTTCACCAAAGGCTGAGCTTTTACATATGTGTTCTGAGTTTGGTGATGATATGTCATGCTGTTCCAAAGTTACAGCCATTTTACTAAAAGTGGCCCCGCCTCTTTTGAACGTTTTGGCGCCCCTTTGCGACCGTGAGTCAAAAGTTTAACTTTCTTTTGATAATTATTGATCTAGGGATTCTGGAGAGCTGTGCTGCAGTGGTTTGATCGAGATTGAGTGAATAACTTAGGACTAGTTCGCAAAAGTAGGTTTTTCACATATTTGTGAATATGTAATAAACGACTTGATTGACAGCAGTGGTTCTTGAGGCAAAATTGCTCAGCATGAGGAGATCTATCATATGGTATGAAGTTCTAGTGTTTCTGTGATTATATGAGCATGTTATAGCAATTTAAGGCAATTTACTTTTGAAATTTTGTGTTGCTGAAACCTTTTTAACTGTCATAGCGCCACCTATGGTCCGATCTGCATGAAATTTTACATGCTTCTTAAGAGTCATCTGACACATGTTTTCTCCAACTTTTGTAAAGTTTTGAGTTTTTGTTTAGGTTTTATAGGCTTTTGGGTATATGCGGCCACGCCCCTTTTCTAAATGACCCCGTTATAGCCACCCAAAGGACAAAATTCCACATTTTTTTGATAATTATTGATCTAGAGAGTCTGGAGAACTGCGCTGCAGTGGTTTGATCGAGATTGAGCGAAAACCCTAGGACTAGTTCGCAAAAGTAGGTTTTTCACATATTTGTGAATAATTAATGAACGGTTTGATTGACAGCAATGGTTCTTGAGGCAAAGTTGTTCATCATGAGGAGATCTATCAAATGATATGCATATTGTGTGGCTGTGTGAAACACCACGTGATTACAGAGGCAAAAAACTCGTTAGCGCCAACTAGTGGCCGATTTGTTTCAAAATTCTTACAGACCTTTAGGGCCATGAGTCGAACATGCCCAGTGAGTTTCATTCCGATTGGCCTCCGTTAACCTTGTCTAATGGGTGCTCAAAGTTTGTTGGTCGATGGCGGCCATGTTTTTTTGAGATACACAAATATTCTCATAGACCCTTATGGCACATTGGACAGAGACACTGCATACCAATTTTCAGGTTGATTGGACTGACGGTTGCAAAGTTATAGTCATTTTTATGTTTTTTCAGGCTTATTGCGCCACCAAGTGGCAGAGCTGTGCAATTTTTGTTATTTGACCAAAGATTGAGCTTTTACACATGTGTACCGAGTTTGGTGTAGATATCTCATTCCATTCAAAAGTTATAGCCAAATGTAAGAATTTGCTAACGTTAGCATTGAGCGTTTTGGAGTTCCTATTCGACTGTGAGTCAAAATTTCAACTTTTTTTTGATAATTATTGATATTCACTGTCCAGAGAATATTTCAGCACTGGTTTGGTTCTGATCCATTGAAAAACCTAGGACTAGTTCGCAAAAGTAGGTTTTGGACATTCAGCCATTTTGTGGAAAAACCGGGCCTCGTACGAAAAATCTGCGCCAGTGCACTTTTGTGCGTATTGATCCAAGGATCGCAACGATGTAAAATTTTTGAGTCTATGACAAAAATTGTATGAGCCACGGCCAAAAATGCGAAAAAAGTTAGTTTTTTGCGCTGTAGCGCCACCTTTAGGCCGATTGGGCCGGTTCTTTGCGCCTGAGTAGCGAGGAGGACTACTACCTTCTGACCAAGTTTCAGCTTTCTAGGCCTTACGGTTTGGGCTGCACGATCAGTTTTAGCGCGGAATAATAATAATAATAATAATAAATATAGCTGCAAGCAGCAATTATCGGGGTTCGAGCAAATAAGGCCTTTAAGGTTATGTGGATTTAAGATGTAGTCCAACGCAAAATATATGGCTAAACACACACTAAAACACATCCATGATGGAGAAAACACTCACAAACACAGAAATTAAATAGTTAAACTGTTATATTAATGTTCATTAAGCATTACTGCTTTTACACACACAGACATAATTTGTTGCACCTTGAAGATTTGTGTAATAAATGGTAGGTGACAAAATGTTTAGTGCAAATATTGTCTTTAAGATTTTATATATCATTTTCAGGTTTCGCTGTAATCATAATCTTGTATTATTGTCAAATATGATATATCTGTATAATTTAAATTAAACTTTGACTAAATGTGATTTGAAATGTTGTAACAGTGATTTAGTTTATGCATAAATTGAAATTAATTGAAAACAAGCCATGAAATGCACTGTTGTAGTCTGTTTAATGATGCATTAATGGTCTTCTACTGCCATCTAGTGGTTAAAGTTGCAATTTCATGGCGTTTTAAAAAAAGGATGCATTGTTTTAAGTTTATAACTGTAACTTTGCCTTTTTTGTCTTATGTTGATAAAATTGTATGCTTCTTTAGAATCATATGATAATGATTTTACTTAGGTTTGTGAAATTTTGTTTTCTTTTAGGATTTATAGATTTTTGGGTACAGTAGATCATGATCTTATTATTAAGTGGTGCTGTTTTTACTGACTAAATGCAAATGTTCAACATTTTTTTGATAATTGTTGATCTAGAGGGTCCAGAGAATGTTACTACAGTGATTTTATGTATTTTGAGTTTAAAACCTAGGACTAGTTTACAAAAGTAGTTTTTTTTTTTTTAAATAATATAACATATTTAAAGAATAGTTGGATTGACAGCAATGGTCCTGGAGGCAAAGTTGTTCAGAATGAGGACATCTATCATATGATATGAAGATCTAGTGGTTGTGTGAATATATTTGCATGTTTTTAGCAAGTTGAGGCCAATTACCATAGAAATTTTGTTTTTGAAGCCGTTTTAACTGTTATAGTGCCACCTATGGTCTGGTCTTCATGAAACTTTGCATGCCTGTTTAGCATCATAAAAGGTTGTGTGGATTTAAGATGTAGTCCAATGCAAAATATATGGCTAACACAATAAAACACATCCATGATGGAGAATACACTCACAAACAGAAATTAAATAGTTAAACTGTTATATTAATGTTCATTAAGCATTACTACACACACACACACACACACACACACATTTTGTTGCACGTAAGAGATTTGTGTATTAAATGGTAGGTGACAAAATGTTTAGTGCAAGTCTTTTTAAGATTTTATATATAGTTTTCAGGTTTCACTGTAATCATAATCTTGTATTATTGTCAAATATGATATATGTGTTTAAATGAAGTGTTAAACTTTGACTAAATGTGATTTGAAATGTTATATAGTGATTTAGTCTTTGCATGAATTGAAATGAATGGAAAATCTGTGAATAGCACTGTTCATTTCAATGAGCCATTAGTGGTCTTCTACTGCCATCTAGTGGTTATAGTTGTAATTTCATGACATTTTAAAGAGCGATGCATAGTTTTTGAGCTTTATAACTGTTACATTGCCTTTTTTGCCTGATGTCTTTAAAATGCAGGCTTGTTTAGAATCGTATGATGATGATTTGACTTAGGTTTGTGAAATTTTCTTTTCTTTTAGGTTTTATAGACTCGGGTACAGTAGATCATGATCTTATTATTAAGTGGCTATCTAAATGGTAGGGATGTGACGAGACCAGTCGGATTTCGCGAGATCTCGTGACAGTATCCTCCCACAACATTTTGCCATGTTTACATTAGAGCTGCACTATTAATCCTTAAAATATTGAGGTGTCGATTCAAACACCCACGCGATCTTATTCCTAAATGACAACGAGTTATCTATGTCTATTAGGACTGTTTCACATCGCGAGTGTCAGTGGAGCGTGAGAAGCAGGTTTTGTCGCTGCCCATGTTAATGAATCAGAAGATCGGAGTAAATGTGAACGCAGAAAGAGCAACACAAACAGTCTTTTCAACCACATTATAATCCTTATTTCTGTGTTGCAGATATTTAAATAATAGAAGTACTGGGATAAAAGTTTATAGTTTGGGTATAAACACTTATTGTCTACAGTGGCGATCAAAACAAACGTATTTTAACACGTGTATCTATTGTAACGCTTATCCTCTTCCGCCAGGAGGTGGCGACAACTGCCCGTTTAAAAAAAAGGTATGTCATTGAATCATTCATTCAGGAGATTTCAATAGTCAAACAAGTCTTAATGAAGTGAGACACTGTCTCCTTTATTGAATGTTTTTTTTATTTTGTTTAAATGAATATATGTTTCTAAAAGACTTAAGCAATGAACAGTTTGTCATTTGCCATTTACCATACACAGCTTGTGTTTTTGAAGCCTTTTTAACTGTTATAGCGCCACCTATGGTCCGATCTTCACGAAACCTTGCATGCTTGTTAAGAATCATCTGACACATGTTCTCACCAATTTTCGTAAAGTTTTGAGTTTTTGTTTAGGTTTGATAGGCTTTTGGGTATATGTGGCCACGCCCCTTTTGTAAATGACCCCGTTATAGCTAACCAAAGGACAAAATTCAACATTTTTTTGATAATTATTGATCTAGAGAGTCCAGAGAATATTACTGCAGTGGTTTGATCGAGATTAAGCGAAAAACCTAGGACTAGTTCGCAAAAGTAGGTTTTTAACATATTTGTGAATATTTAATGAACAGTTTGACTGACAGCAATGGTTCTTGAGGCAAAGTTGTTCAGCATGAGGAGATCTATCAAATGATATGAAGATTTAGTGTTTGTGGGAATATATGAGCATTTATTTAGCCATTTGAAACCATTTATCATACACAGCTTGTGTATTTGAAGCCTTTTTAACTGTTATAGCGCCACCTATGGTCCGATCTGCACGAAACTTTGCATGCTTATTAAGAGTCACCTGCCACATGTTCTCACCAAATTTTGTAAAGTTTTCAGTTTTCGTGTAGGTTTTATAGGCTTTTGGGTATATGTGGCCACGCCCCTTTTGTAAATGACCCTGTTATAGCTAACCAAATGACAAAATTCCACATTTTTTTGATAATTATTGATCTAGAGAGTCTGGAGAACTGCGCTGCAGTGGTTTTATCGAGATTGAGCGAAAAACCTAGGACTAGTTCGCAAAAGTAGGTTTTTCACATATTTGTGAATATTGAATAAGTGATTTGATTGACAGCAATGGTTCTTGAGGCAAAGTTGTTCATCATGAGGAGATCTATCAAATGATATGCATATTGTGTGGATGTGTGAATCACCACGTGATTACAGAGGCAAAAAACTCGTTAGCGCCAACTAGTGGCCGATTTGTTTCAAAATTCTTACAGACCTTTAGGGCCATGAGTCGAATATGCCCAGTGAGTTTCGTTCCGATTGACCTTTGTTAACCTTGTCTAATAGGTGCTCAAACTTCATTGGCCAATGGCGGCCATGTTTTTTGAGATACGCCAATGTCCTCATAGACCCTTATGACACATTGGACAGAGACACTGCATACCAATTTTCAAGTCGATCGGACTAACGATTGCGTAGTTATAGTCATTTTCATGTTTTTTCAGGCTTATAGCGCCACCAAGTGGCAGAGCTGTGCAATTTTTTTTTATTTGACCAAAGATTGAGCTTATACACATGCGTACCGAGTTTGGTGAAGATATCTCATTCCATTCAAAAGTTATAGCCAAATGTAGAAATTGGCTACCTTTAGCATCGAACGTTTTGGCATTCCTATTTGACAGTAAGTCCAAATTTCAACTTTTTTTTGATAATTATTGAAATTCAGTGTCCAGAGAACATTTCTGCACTGGTTTGGTTCCGATCGGGCGAAAAACCTAGGACTAGTTCGCAAAAGTAGGTTTCGGACATTCGGCCATTTTGCGGAAAAACCGGGCTTCGTACGAAAAATCTGCGCCAGTGCACTTTTGTGCGTATTGACCCAAGGATCGCAGCGATGTAAAGTTTTTGAGTCTACGACAAAAATTGTACGAGCTATGGCCAAAAATGTAAAAAAAGTTAGTTTTTTGCGCTGTAGCGCCACCTTTAGGCCGATTGGGCCGGTTCTTTGCGCCTGAGTAGCGAGGAGGATTACTACCTTCTGACCAAGTTTGAGCTCTCTAGGCCTTACGGTTTGGGCTGCACGATCAGTTTTAGCGCGGAATAATAATAATAATAATAATAAAAAAAATCCTAACAATTACAATAGGGTTTCAGCGCTACGCGCTCGAACCCCTAATAATAAAAAAAATCCTAACAATTACAATAGGGTTTCAGTGCTACGCACTCGAACCCCTAAATATAGCTGCAAGCAGCAATTACCGGGGTTCGAGCATATAAGGCCTTTGAGGTGGTATGCAAACTTGTTCAGAATGAGGGAATATATCATACAGATGTAAGTGTAAGATGTAGTGTTTGTGTGAATAGATGAGCATTTTTTAACAATTTAAGGCCATTTACCATAGAAATCTTGTTTTTAAAGCCTTTTTAACTGTTATAGCGCCACCTATGGTCCGATCTCTATGAAACTTTGCATGCTTGTTAAGAATCATCTGACACATGTTCTCACCAATTTTCGTAATGTTTTAAGTTTTTGTTTTGGTTTTATAAGCTTTTGGGTATATGTGGCCACGCCCCTATTGTAAATGGCCCCATTACAGCTAACCGAAGGACAAAATTCAACATTTTTTTGATAATTATTGATCTAGAGAGTCCAGAGAATATGACTGCAGTGGTTTGATCGAGATTGAGTGAAAAACCTAGGACTAGTTCGCAAAAGTAGGTTTTTCACATATTTGTGAATAATTAATGAATGGTTTGATTGACAGCAATGGTTCTTGAGGCAAAGTTGCTCGTCATGAGGAGATCTATCCAATGATATGCAAATTGTGTGGATGTGTGAAACACCACGTGAATACAGAGGCAAAAAACTCGTTAGCGCCAACTAGTGGCCGATTTCTTTCCAAATTCTTACAGACCTTTAGGACCATGAGTCAAACATGCCCAGTGAGTGTCGTTCCGATCGGCCTCTGTTAACCTTGTCTAATGGGTGCTCAAAGTTCATTGGTCGATGGCGGCCATGTTTTTTGAGATATGCCAATGGCCTTAAAGACCCTTATGGCCCATTGGACAGAGACACTGCATACCAATTTTCAGGTTGATTGGACTGACGGTTGCGAAGTTATAGCCTTTTTTCTGTTTTTCTCTATTATAGCGCCACCAAGTGGTTAAGCTCCGGAATTTTTTGGATTTTACCATAGAATGAGCGTGTACATATGTGTTCTGAGTTTGGTGATGATATGTCATTCTGTTCCAAAGTTATAGCCATTTTAGTAAAAGTGGCCCCTCATCTTTCGAACGTTTTGGCGCCCCTTTGCGACCGTGAGTCAAAACTTCAACGTTTTTTTGATAATTATTGATCTTCACTGACCAGTGAACATTTCTGCACTGGTTTGGTTCCGATCGGGTGAAAAACCTAGGACTAGTTCTCAAAAGTATGTTTTGGACAAATTTCAAAATGGCGGAAAAATTTGCATACCGGAAATGAAATCGGAGATAGCCATTTTGTTTTGATTGAGCCAAGGATTACAATGATATAAGGCACTTGAGCCTAGGACAAACGGTCTAGGAGTTATGAGGGCTTTCGCGTTTTGATTCGCTGTAGCGCCACCTATGGGCCGATTGGGCTGATACTTTGATAAGTTCTCCCCAAATTGAGCTCTACCATCTAGCCAAGTTTGAAGTCTCTAGGACTTACGGTTTGTTCTGCACGATCAGTTTTACGGCAGAAAAATAATAATAATAATAATAAATATAGCTGCAAGCAGCAATTATCGGGGTTCGAGCATTTAAGGCCTTTAAGGTTGTGAGAATTTAAGATGTAGTCCAACGCAAAATATATGGCTAAACACACACTAAAACACCTCCATGATGGAGAAAACACTCACAAACACAGAAATTAAATAGTTAAACTGTTATATTAATGCTCATTAAGCATTACTGCTTTTACACACACAGACATAATTTGTTGCACCTTGAAGATTTGTGTAATAAATGGTAGGTGACAAAATGTTTAGTGCAAATATTGACTTTAAGATTTTATATATCATTTTCAGGTTTCGCTGTAATCATAATCTTGTATTATTGTCAAATATGATATATCTGAATAATTTAAGTGTTAAACTTTGACTAAATGTGATTTGAAATGTTGTAACAGTGATTTAGTTTATGCATAAATTGAAATTAATTGAAAACAAGCCATGAAATGCACTGTTGTAGTCTGTTTAATGATGCATTAATGGTCTTCTACTGCCATCTAGTGGTTAAAGTTGCAATTTCATGGCGTTTTAAAAAAAGGATGCATTGTTTTAAGTTTATAACTGTAACTTTGCCTTTTTTGCCTTATGTTGATAAAATTGTATGCTTCTTTAGAATTATATGATAATGATTTTACTTAGGTTTGTGAAATTTTGTTTTCTTTTAGGATTTATAGATTTTTGGGTACAGTAGATCATGATCTTATTATTAAGTGGTGCTGTTTTTGCTGTCTAAATGCAAATGTTCAACATTTTTTTGATAATTGTTGATCTAGAGGGTCCAGAGAATGTTACTACAGTGATTTTATGTATTTTGAGTTTAAAACCTAGGACTAGTTTACAAAAGTAGGTTTTTTTTTTTTAAATAATATAACATATTTAAAGAATAGTTGGATTGACAGCAATGGTCCTGGAGGCAAAGTTGTTCAGAATGAGGACATCTATATCATATGATATGAAGATCTAGTGGTTGTGTGAATATATTTGCATGTTTTTAGCAAGTTGAGGCCAATTACCATAGAAATTTTGTTTTTGAAGCCGTTTTAACTGTTATAGTGCCACCTATGGTCTGATCTTCATGAAACTTTGCATGCCTGTTTAGCATCATAAAAGGTTGTGTGGATTTAAGATGTAGTCCAATGCAAAATATATGGCTAACACAATAAAACACATCCATGATGGAGAATAAACTCACAAACAGAAATTAAATAGTTAAACTGTTATATTAATGTTCATTAAGCATTACTACACACACATTTTGTTGCACGTAAGAGATTTGTGTATTAAATGGTAGGTGACAAAATGTTTAGTGCAAGTCTTTTTAAGATTTTATATATAGTTTTCAGGTTTCACTGTAATCATAATCTTGTATTATTGTCAAATATGATATATGTGTTTAAATGAAGTGTTAAACTTTGACTAAATGTGATTTGAAATGTTATATAGTGATTTAGTCTTTGCATGAATTGAAATGAATGGAAAATCTGTGAATAGCACTGCGCATTTCAATGAGCCATTGGTGGTCTTCTACTGCCATCTAGTGGTTATAGTTGTAATTTCATTACATTTTGAAGAGCGATGCATTGTTTTTAAGATTTATAACTGTTACATTGCCTTTTTTTGCCTGATGTCTTTAAAATGCAGGCTTGTTTAGAATCATATGATGATGATTTGACTTAGGTTTGTGATATTTTCTTTTCTTTTAGGTTTTATAGACTCGGGTACAGTAGATCATGATCTTATTATTAAGCGGTTATGTAAATGGTAGGGATGTGACGAAACCAGTCGGATTTCGCAAGATCTCCTGACAGTATCCTCCCACAACATTTTGCCATGTTTACATTAGAGCTGCACTATTAATCCTTAAAATATTGAGGTGTCGATTCAAACACCCACGCGATCTTATTCCTAAATAACAACGAGTTATCTATGTCTATTAGGACTGTTTCACATCGCCAGTGTCAGCGGAGCGTGAGAAGCAGGTTTTGTCGCTGCCATGTTAATGAATCAGAAGGTCGGAGTAAATGTGAACGCAGAAAGAGCAACACAAACAGTCTTTTCAACCACATTATAATCATTATTTCAGTGTTACAGATATTTAAATAATAGAAGTACTGGGATAAAAGTTTATAGTTTGGGTATAAACACTTATTGTCTACAGTAGCGATAAAAACGAAAGTATTTTAACACGTGTATCTATTGTAACGCTTATCCTCTTCCGCCAGGAGGTGGCGACAACTGCCCGTTTGAAAAAAAGTATGTCATTGAATCATTCATTCAGGAGATTTCAATAGTCAAACAAGTCTTAATGAAGTGAGACACTGTCTCCTTTATTGAATGTTTTTTTTTTAATTTTGTTTAAATGAATATATGTTTTTAAAAGACTTAAGCAATGAACAGTTTGTCATTTGCCATTTACCATACACAGCTTGTGTTTTTGAAGCCTTTTTAACTCTTATAGCGCCACCTATGGTCCGATCTTTACGAAACTTTGCATGCTTGTTAAGAATCATCTGACACATGTTTTCACCAATTTTCGTAAAGTTTTGAGTTTTTGTTTAGTATTGATAGGCTTTTGGGTATATGTGGCCACGCCCCTGTTGTAAATGACCCCGTTATAGCTAACCGAAGGACAAAATTCAACATTTGTTTGATAATTATTGATCTAGAGAGTTCAGAGAATATTACTGCAGTGGTTTGATCGAGATTAAGCGAAAAACCTAGGACTAGTTCACAAAAGTAGGTTTTTAACATATTTGTGAATAATTAATGAACGGTTTGATTGACAGCAATGGTTCTTGAGGCAAAGTTGTTCATCATTAGGAGATCTATCAAATGATATGAAGATCTAGTCTTTGTGTGAATAGATGAGCATTTATTTAGCCATTTGAAGCCACTTACCATACACAGCTTATGTTTTTAAAGCCTTTTTAACTGTTATAGCGCCACCTATGGTCCGATCTTCACGAAACTTTGCATGCTTGTTAAGAGTCACCTGACACATGTTCTCACCATTTTTCGTAAAGTTTTGAGTTTTCGTTTAGGTTATATAGGCTTTTGGGTATATGTGGCCACGCCCCTTTTGTAAATGACCTTGTTAAAGCTAACCAAAGGACAAAATTCAACATTTTTTTGATAATTATTGATCTAGAGAGTCTGGAGAACTGTGCTGCAGTGGTTTGATCGAGATTGAGTGAAAAACCTAGGACTAGTTCGCAAAAGTAGGTTTTTCACATATTTGTGAATAATTAATGAATGATTTGATTGACAGCAATGGTTCTTGAGGCAAAGTTGCTCAGCATGTGGAGATCTATCAAATGATATGCATATTGTGTGGATGTGTGAAACACCACGTGAGTGAGGCAAGTTACAGAGGCAAAAAACTCGTTAGCTCCAACTAGTGGCCGATTTCTTTCAAAATTCTTACAGTCCTTTAGGGCCATGAGTCAAACATGCCCAGTGAGTTTCGTTCCGATTGACGTCCGTTAACCTTGTCTAATGGGTGCTCAAACTTCATTGGCTGATGGCGGCCATGTTTTTTGAGATACACCAATGTCCTTATAGACCCTTATGGCACATTGGACAAAGACACTACATACCAAGTTTGAGGTCGATCGGACTAACGGTTGCGTAGTTATAGGCATTTTCGTGTTTTTTTCCCTTATAGCGCCACCAAGTGGCAGAGCTATGCAATTTTTTTTATTTGACCAAAGATTGAGCTCTTACATATGTGTACCAAGTTTGGTGAAGATATCTCATTTGGTTCATGAGTTATAGCCATTTTAGCAAAAATGGTCCCCCACCTGACAAACTTTTTGGGGCCCCTTCGCAACGATGAGTCAAAATTTCAACTTTTTTTTAATAATTATTGGTATTCACTGTCCAGAGAACATTTCTGCAGTGGTTTGGTTCCGATCGGGCGAAAAACCTAGGACTAGTTCGCAAAAGTAGGTTTCGGACATAATTAACATTTGCGGGAAAACGGGGACTCCAGGACCCCAAATCACAGGGGGCTTTTTAAATTTGTATTGATCCAAGGATTCCAAAAATGTTAAAATTTTGAGTCTACGACAAGCGGTTTAGGAGTTATGACCACTTTCGCGTTGTTGATCGCTGTAGCGCCACCTATAGGCCGATTAGGGCGATACTTTGTCACAACGTCCCCACGGGGAGCTCTACCATTTGGCCAAGATTCAGCTCTCTAGGCCCTACGGTTTTGTCTGCACGATCAGTTTTAGCGGAAAATAATAATAATAATAATAAAAAAAATCCTAACAATTACAATAGGGTTTCAGCGCTACGCGCTCGAACCCCTAATAAAAAAAATCCTAACAATTACAATAGGGTTTCAGCGCTACGCGCTCGAACCCCTAATAAAAAAAATCCTAACAATTACAATAGGGTTTCAGCACTGCGTGCTCGAACCCCTAAAAATCCTAACAATTACAATAGGGTTTCAGCACTGCGTGCTCGAACCCCTAATAACAAATCAAGTTAAGATCAGATTTCAATTGATGTTTGTATCATGAATATAATCGATTCTTCACAAGATTGAAATGAGTTTCAGACATTATAAAATATGACATTAATCACAGCATTTCATAAAATATATAGTAACTACAGTAAAGCTGTATTAAATTATGGGATCTCTTTTATTAAGTGAAAGAAGCTGTCAGAATACATTTTAAAATATTTTCAGAGTTTCATGTTTTAATCAGTATATTTATGGACAAAATCCTATTATTTATTTATCTATTATTTTATTTACTTTTTGTATATTGAATTGATATGAACAAGTATTATATTATAGATATAATACAAACGTTACTTCAGCTGACATATTTGTATCAACACTATTTATTAATTTAACACTAGAACCGCCACGGGGTAAATTTTACCCGTGGGTATATTTCAAATGTACATACCAGGTTTTTAATAAAACATTCAAGTCTCCCAGTCATTGACTTTTACTAAAATTGTATGATTTACAATCCCCTAGTGTTAAAAGCTGTTTAGCTAAAACCAGATCAAAAAACGGGGCATTTATACCTATAAGCGCCAGCGCGGGTCAAATTTACCCACTATATAATGCCTGTATTATCAGTATTTACATAGCATAACAGTAGAAAATGTATTTATCTCACATGTATTTATGTGTCCTGCAAAATCACATGTCCCCCATACTGTTTTAAAATGTTTATAATGTCTAAAAGTGGTGCCACTATCTAACACTATTTCCACTATATAAATAGCATCCTAATACTGCAATTTAGATGCAAAATTATTTTTATAAAATATAAATAGAATCTATGGATATTTTCACTTAGTGTACTGTAAATAGTATTTTGCTAAAATACTCCTATTTCACTGCAAATAGCCACTGCTTTGTTTTATGCCTTTTGGCCTGTAACTTTTCTGACTACCACAGGTGGTCTCATAGTTTCACCCTTAACTAATAAAGATATAAATTTCCCTATAACAGCTATAGTAGCCTGTGGGTTAATCTTGTAAATAATCGTTGAATCCCTGTCCCTGAATTTTAGTGTGTGTCACAGAGCCACCAGCACCAGTCCAAGAACCACCAGCACCAGTCCAAGAGATCAGTAAAGATGGCACAGTATGGACTGTTCTCAAATCTGGTGAAGGCACTGGGAGACAGCAAGTCCAAAATATTCTCACTGAGTCTGCTGGCCCCACACCACACGCAAAACGCGTGTGCTTGTGTGATAGAGTGATGTTGCATCACATCTGAGAGTGCACAATGGCTGAAGCCCGCAGAGCCACTGATGACACAGCCTGGGATATGTCACTTGCTGAGCTGAAGGCAATCATTGCACTACTTTATGTCAGGGGTGCATACTGTGGGAAAAACATCGACATTGAAAGTTTCTGGTCTGAGGAATGGGGCAACACGTTCTTCATTTCCACAATGTCAAGGAACCGGTTTAGGGAAATTATGCGCTTCCTGCGCTTTGATAGGAAGGAAACCCGGCGCTGCCGTTTGACCACTGACAAATTCGCCCTCATGGCTGAGGTGTGGCAAAGGTACCAAGGTACTGAGTGATAAAATCACACTGACTGTCTATCAGTGCAAGCCTCGAAGAAATGTCACCATCCTGAGCACTCAACACCAGCATGTAGCCATCTCCACAGACAACAAGAGGAAACCAGAAATGGTGACCTACTACAATAGAACGAAACCTGGTGTTGATGTACTCGACCAGATGGCTCGTCAATACTCAGTCAAAGGTTATTATTATTATTATTATTATTATTATTATTGTTATTATTATTTCATTTGCCATACATTGAATCAAAACTGACCGCGCCAAAAGGTGTTGACTTTGTTGAATAAAAGTCTTTTTCAGAAAATCTTCGATGGCATTTTCATTTTATTCATACCTATAATGCCCGATAAAGTAGAGTATGTGAGTGCAGTGCTGCCTTGATTACAGCCTTTACCGGGAAACCGCTATAATGCCACAATGTTCTCTTCGTTCCTCTCTGTCGCTTTCTTTGTCTGTCTCAAGGTGGCACCCGTAGGTGGCCCGTTGCGGTATTTTACAATTTGCTGGATCTTGCTGCTATCAATGCCTGTGTGCTTTACCGGAGGTGCGTAGAGAACAGCATCCCCAGAAGGGACTTCATGCTTCAGCTGGCCCAGGAGCTGCGCGCTGAGTGGATGGCATCCAAAGTGGCACTACGTGTGGATGTGCCACTGGACAGTGCAGATCAGCCGAGGAGAACGACGTGCATGGTGAAGGCGTTTGAGCAATGTGTAGAACTAGGCGACTGTAAGTAGTCACACAACACACATTCATATTTAGACGATATAGCCTAACCATAAATGTTCAAACTTTGGATTATTTATTTATTTATTTATTTATTCAATTTTAATTTAATTGTTTTGCCATTTTTGTCGTTTATTGGTCGCTACTGTGTGGCTTTTTATTGTAGTCTGCCGTTTCCAGAAAAGAAAAATAATAAAATCTGATCTACGATGTAATGAATAAAACCATTTTTTGATTACCTCAAGTTTCTTGGTGTTGTTCTCTTATTCAAATAATAAATGATAGAACTAAGCAAATTAATAATTAATTAGTTAAGGCTGTGCGCTTGAATTTGTTATCGCATCATACATGCACTGTGGCAAATCATTATTGCTCGATGTCTATAGGCTATTGTAGTAATTTAAATAGCATAGTAATATTGATTAATGACATTAAACTATAATATTAGCCCCCACAATATATATTTACTTCCTTTTAATTCTAGTTGTCAGTACAGGCTTGTTTATCTTATATTGCACGTTTTGAAAACAAAGAAAAGGAAAAAAAAAACAGACAAAAATATAGCTGATGACTATAGAGTCATGACTATTTCATGACTCTAGACAATTCTTTGTGACGACAGTGGCATAATACAGTGAAATAAAATGCTCTTTAGCCATATTAAAACACTATTCATGTGCGTGGGTAAAATTTACCCGCATGGCGGTTTTAGGTATAGAGCGACCCCCGGCGCTTCTAGTGTTAAGTTGAACTAGACTAAATATTTTTTTTAAATGCTGTAATACATCCAAATTGTACATTTCAGCTAAATTAAAATTAAAAATTAAATAAAACAAAATTAAATCACACAGGTAAGGTTAAAATGTTTAGTTTCCTTTTTGATGAATCGTTGGCGTTTTTTTTGTTTTGTTTTTTTTTTTTTGTCCTTGTGTGCCTCTTTTAGCCTTCATAAACTGTGTAGAGTAAGATGCGATAAGTAGAAATATTTTGCGTTTTAAATGAGTCAGTTGTATGTTCTGCATGAAAATGCAGGATGTGTACTATTATGATATTGTATAAAGTTCACAGACCTTATAAATTGTATTAGATGTCATGCCCATTACATTATGCAACTTTACATATGCAAAATATAGTACAGTAGTTTATATTTTAAGGTTTTAGGTATTTAAGGTACTGTATTATTGTATTTATTTTACTTTTTTTTAAGTAGATGTTTCAGTAGACTATTCTGTTATATTGTATTTTCTTTTATAATAAACTCTTTTTTTAGATCATTTTTTAGATGAGTTATTACCAGAGCAATCTATTTACGGGACATATTAGACACTGGAATATCATACACCTTTATATAATATATTTGAAAATGCCTTCAATTTCCAATGCTGATGTAAAAATGATTTAACGTACTGATTGCTTATAAAAAGCCACTTTGTGTTCAGAACTGAAAGTGAAAGAGAGAAGAAAAACATGGAAGAAAGATGAAGATAAACTACCGTCACATCAGATGGACAGATGGGCGTAAATTAAAATATATCTTGTCCTGAGGCAGTTTCCACACAGATTCACCTTTGTATCTGGTCTAAACCTTAAGAGCAGTGTTTCCTTAATGGCCGCACAGTTCCATACAGTTTAGCAGCCAAAGCTTTGACAGTCAAACTTCTGATAGCGTCAAATGCAAATATTTAATAAATTAATCAAATGTTGGATGAATGACTGGTGTTTGTATTGGTGTTGCTTAATGGAAATGTATGAATATACATGTAAATATAAATGTGAGCAGCTGGACAAGTTTGACCTCCATAATTTCTCTCATGTCACGCATTTGCTAAAATGTTCAATAATAAGATTTATAACAAGCAGTGACATTTGTTGTCTTTACCAACGACAAATCAGAAGTTGTATTTTTTTTTTGTATCAAAGTTGTATTTTTAGGCTTTTTAACTTCATCTGCAACTCTCTCTCTCTCTCTCTCTCTTTCTCTTTATGGCAGCATAAAAAAAATAGGTAAAAAGTGCAGAAAGGCTTCTGAGTTCATTTCATGAAATCTGCTAATAAATTGTGTGAGAAACGGGAACGAGTGCAGTGTTGTGGAAAGTTACTTTTAAAAGTAATGCGTTACAATATTGCGTTACTCCCTAAAAAAGTAACTAACTGTGTTACATACTTTTTAAGGAAAGTAATGTGCTGTTCTGTTTTTAGCAAATGTAAAAGGCCTTTCACACCAAAAAGTGAAATGAATAGGTAAATAAAAAACAAAACAAAACAAAAAACAATAAAGCACAGATAGTTTATCTAGAGTCATTTCTGCTTATTAGTATGGTTAAATCAGATCATTAAAGGTCAGCAGCAAAGACATTGGTAGACATGAGTTAGCATTTCTCTGTTTTTATTCATTTAGAGCAGTGTTTCTCAACGGGGGCGTTCGGACATCATCGAGGGGCGCTGGAAGCAATATTTTTGAAAGGGCCCAACAAACATGAGACGTCCACCCGACGTGCAGATCATGTCTATATTACGACAAAGACGTTGAAATGACGTCGTTTGGACGTACAGTGCTCAGTGGGGGGGGCGTTGAGCTGTTTCTGGGGGGCCTTTGGTCAAGACGAGTTTACACCAAAGATGTATAAGCTGAAACTCACAAAAGTAAATAGTCTGCCACATCCTAACGCTGTCTTTACTGGATACATCAAAACGCACTTTCTATATCTATTTCTCAACTTGTCAGTAGCGCAGGCGCGTGGAATCCTGCAGGCAGAAATAGAACGCGCATCTGTTTACTGTAGCGCTCGCGCTCATTTGTTACTGAATGACTGATTATAACGGGATCTATGTGCTTTAACACAACGTGTCGCGCTGTTCGCGGCCTGTGTAGTAGTGGTGTTCGCTGCTAGTTTACACCAATACTCCCGCTCCTAGACCTGACGGTGTATCATTTTCTTAGCAACGGCTTCAGTACTTCAGTGTTTGCTTGACTTTCTGTAGCGCAGCTGCTGCGTCAAAACAATAGCAAGCATTTAGATATGATAAAGCAAGAGATGTTTTTTCTTGTTTAGAAAAATTTATATTAATACTTTTTTGTTTGCTGATTGGTTGGTTTGAATACCACATTTCTAAAGAGTTTATTCAAAGCTCACAGTTATAGCCTAATTTATATCGACGTGGCTTTTTTGCTAATTTTTTGCTTCTAATGATAATGATACTTAGAATGATAAATCAAAACTGTGATGAATGTCTTGTGCCATTCAGTGACATAAAAAAAATGTATGTAAAAAATGTATGAGATATTTTGGGGGTTAAGATACATGCTTTCAAAACGGGCCTATATATTATTAAAAAAAAGCTTTCTATTTGTATATATTTTAAAATGTGTTTTCTTCTCGTGCTAAGCTACAGTATATTACTACAGCTTTAAGTGTCACATGATCTTTCAGAAATTATGCTGATTGTTGTTTAAGAAACATTTATTATTATTATTATTATTATAGCTGACACAACACACTGACAAAAAAACAAGAATTGAAATTGAATTGAAGATCCATTAAATCAAATATATAAATCAGGA
The DNA here is from genome assembly GCA_012976165.1 of Labeo catla. Classification (NCBI taxonomy): domain Eukaryota; kingdom Metazoa; phylum Chordata; class Actinopteri; order Cypriniformes; family Cyprinidae; genus Labeo; species Labeo catla. The sequence goes on along the minus strand of VONZ01000636.1, from coordinate 229,938 downwards.
CAGCACTAAAATAGTAACTATTTTGAAAATGAGGAGCACATGTTTCCCATCTTTCTACAACCCCAATTAAAAGTTGGGGCTTTTTGTGAAATGCCATAAAATCAAGAATATGCCATTTGTTCTCTTTAGCCTTTATTTAACTGACTTAAGTAAAAAGAAAAAATCCAATGTTTTCACTGGCCAACTTAGTTTTATTTTGTTAATAAACAAATTTTGAGCCATGACTGAGAAGCTCCATTTATAGCCAAACATGATTCCCTCACCTATTACAAATTCACCTGCTTGCTGTGTTTCAAAGCAGTTTATTTGGTTATTCTATAACCTTTTCACTTTCATTTTGCCTCTGTCCCAACTTTTTTGGAGTGGGATGCATACTTATAAAATATAAAATATGTTTATATTTACAAAATACATTTAAGTTGGTCAGTGAAAACTTTGGAAATCTTTTCTTTGTACTTTTGTCAATTAAATAAAAGTTAAATAGGATGAACAAATCACAGATTTGATCATTTTACAAAATGTCCCAAGTTTTCTAGAATTAGTTTTTTTAAGTAAATTTTGAAATATTCTCACAAAATCTATGAAATATAGTAAAGAAGGGTTTATGTGTAAATGTGGTATTTACTCACCAAAATAACAATGTCCACTATGTCATTTTATTTAGTCTTTTTAAATTTGGGGCAACAAAATATATCCGTATCTCAACAACACTGAAGCTATAGCAATGAAAACCACCAACATTCTCAAAAACTCTGTAAATTAATGTTATTACACTTATTTTAAAATAATTTACTGTAAAAAAGTACTTTACTGTCTTTTTTGATCAATTCAATGCATCCTTGAAATAAAGTAATTTCCTAAAAATCATAATGACCCCATACATTTGAATTACTGTAAATATAATAACAGTCCTTATTATAAACACAAAATAATAATAATCAACTTTAATATTCAGTGAGGACAATAAGACTACGATTTATTTGATGGGGGGCGGTGAGGGACCTGGATAATGGGTAGGGGGGCGCTGGCACAAAAAAGGTTGAGAACCACTGATTTAGAGGAATACTGAATGTTTTATTCCGAGTAAGATCAATTAATGCATGTTCACATTTAGTCTACAACTACAGTAACATCATGTTTACACAGCGCACACAATGCCTCTGTACTTCCGTAAGTAACTGGTGTTACCTGTTTGAAAAAGTAACTCAGATATTTTCTTTTAAGTTAAAAAGTAATGTGTTACTTTACCAGTTACTTGAAAAAAGTAATCTGATTTTGTAACTTGGGTTACTTGTAATGTGTTACCCCCAACACTGAACGAGTGGTGGGTGGAAAGACCATCTCTATAAGGACTATTTAACACAGCTGTGAAAAGTATATAGATAACATAAAGCGGCCCGAGATTTGCTGCACTGAAAACAGATGAGCACTAATGTCCCACATACATCTCCCGATCAGGGGATTTTGTCCACAAAATGAGGAGAACTTTACTAATTACTAATTATTTTATTACTAATTATTATTTAATGACTAATTATTTTAATATTTCACACTCGGGTTACAAGTCTGACTCTCCAACCATTAGGCCATGACTGCTTAATGGTTATAGAGTCCAAATTGTAACCCAAAGGTTGCAGGTTCGAGTCTCAGGTCTGGTAGGAGTGAATAACCAGCACTCTCTTCCACCCTCAATACCATGTCTGAGGCAAGACCCTTAAGCAAGGCACCAAACCCCCAACTGCTCCCCAGGCACTGCAGCATGCTGGCCACTGCTGTGTGTGTTATCACTGCTGTGTGTGTGTACTTGGAGTGGTTAAATGCAGAACACAAATTCTATGGGTCATCATACTTCACTTCACATACGTCACTTCACTTCCTTATTTTAACGTAAGTACTGCAAACCATGCTTTTTCTTATGTCAGTGTTTGTCATAGAATGCAAGGCATACAGTGCTAGACAGATTTGCTGGTGCTCAAAACAAGTACTTTACAGGAATTTAAAGCTGCAGTCCATATTTTTTTTATGTATTTATTTATTTTTTTGGTTAAAAATGATCTGTTATCAATATTTTAGCAAGTACATAACCAGACTTATAATGTTTTCTAATTTGAATGGTACTAGTAGGTTTTCATGGGAAATACAAGCATGTCACTGTTCATCTTTGCATCATGACATCACGTTTGTAAACATAAAGTCCCGGATAGACTATATTGCATGTGAGGATGCTGCAGCTGGCAGATAGCCTTTTCTTACAGCAGCTGGAATAATTAAATTTATCATTTTGATGGTGGATTGTAATCCAGAAAGGATTCTATGTTAATGAAACATACATACTGTCGATAGTTTGTGCCATGTCTTTCCAGTTTAGGTTGCAAATGATGACAGAGGTACAAAAACGTATCGTTTGACATCCAGAAGTTCTTTATCCACTGGGTCTCATTGGAAGTTGGAACCACGCTGCTGAATAGATTAAGGAATACTAAGAAAGTTGATGTCAAACTTTAAAAAATGAAGGAGGGAGAAGGTAGTGAATGACGTGCTGGGTCGCTAAAGACCCAAGGTATGCATTTAAGGGTTAAAGAAGTAGTTCACTTCCAGAACAAAAATTTACAGATAATTCCGTTTTCCGCAAAAAAACTTAATTTCTTTAAAACTGAAGAAAGACAGACATGAAGATTTTGGATTAAAAGGGGATGAGTACATTATCTGTAATATTTTGTTTTGGAAGTGAACTACTCCTTTAATGGACACTACAGGCAAAAAACACTTTTTTTGATACACCTGTCAAGTCTGAGATTTTGGTCCAGAAAGCCATAAATACGGAGTGACAAAAATGAGATAAGTTTTAAGTTTTTCTTTTTCTATCTATTCATATCTTTTTTTTATTTCTTTTTTCTTATTTATGACCCACAACAACTACCCATACATTAACAAAAGAACACCTGAACAGGTACACCAGCACTCACCCTTGTAACACCACACCAGCAGAGGGAGCCCTTGCCCATGTACTTTCTGTTACCACTCCCTCTGCTGCTTCTTTGGTGACTTCCTGTTTGGCAGCCACGATCTTGACCTGTCTTGACCACGATCTGCCGCACCACAGATCCAGCAGCTTTATCAACACAGACCAACCATGAATCCAGCAGACCGTCTCGTTTAACAAGGACTAAGGACATGCCACGTTTGATGCCACGTCTTAAAAATATTTTCTGAAGGGTCATGTGACACTGAATAGTGGAGTAATTAAGATAAAAATGTAGTTCACATGAATAAATTACCTTTCACAATGTATTCATATAGAAAACATATAGTTATATTTTATAATTTTACTGTTTTTACGGTATATTTAATCAAGTGCAGGCTTAATTTGTGATCAGGAAAGTGTTTTTTACTTGAAAGATGTATTTAATGTGTCAATAAATGTTTTTGTGCTCTTTTGTGAATTGTCTTATTTTGAATACGAGATAAATATAATCATGAATTTACAGTTGAAATTCGGCCTGAAAAATACGTCTTTTTAACTTTCACTTTACAACCACATTTAGACGTAATTTGGATGTCTTTTTATAGATGTCTTTTCGACGACCTGAAAACGTCTCGGTTACAACTGTAACCCTCGTTCCCTGAAGGAGGGAATGGAGACGTTACGTCAATACTGACATATTTGGGGTCTCCCTTGGGAGCCTATCACCTCCGATCTTTAGAAGAAAAGGCCAATGAGAAATGGCGAGTGGAATTTGCATGCCACGCCACACCCCCGTACATAGGGGTATATAAGATGGCGGCGTGCATCCACTCACTCAGGTTTTTGCTGAGGAGCCGAAACACCAGCATCTTTAGCGCAGTCCAGGGTTGTGGCAAGAGGGACGTAATGTCTCTGTTCCCTCCTTCAGGGAACGAGGGTTACAGTTATAAGGGTTACAGTTATACGAGACGTTCCCCTTCAGTCGTTCTCTACGACGTTACGTCAATCGTCACTCGTAGACTTGAGATATGGCTGTATATCGGCACACTGTGATTAACTGCGGCCTCGTGCCTATGGCCGAATCACAGCCGTGCTGATATACATCTCAAGTCTATGAGTGTGATATTGCTCATGTATGACATATTAAAAAACCTTACCTTTCAGACTTAAAATAATTTTAAAGGAAAGAGATGAGTCATAATGATGAATGATTATAGGTAGGTCTATTACATCTGAATTTTAGAATGCACATTATTTTCTGTCAACGGGTTATAATTTACAACTGTGCATAAAAATTTCACCCTTCTTTTTGTGTTGGTTTGAACAACAATGGGATAAGAGATAGGCTGAAAGAAAATATAAATCCACTGTCTGACAGCAGGTGGCACATAAGGTACAGAGCGATGTTTCCCCAGTAACCTCTGTAAACACAGCAGCTCCCTTAATAAACTTTTATTAGGCAGAATAACGCAAGATAAAACGAAAATAATATAGATATTTTTCTGAAAACAGTCGGTTGGACAGTATTTATGTGATTTTTTCAAATCGTGGTAAACAAATACGGTTTTAATGATAATACAGTATATTAAACTGTAGTCTGAAGTCTTGGTTGGTCAAACTGTAACCGTTTCATCCCTGTTTGTAACCCCCAAAATAGAGTAAGCTTGGTGACCCCTTGTACATCTTTGTATCCCCCCAGCCCACCCCCACGCTGATCTGGGTGACGTCAAACATAATCCTGTCTTATATCTATGTTTATATTTGTTTACTATTGTTGAAGCAAAAAGGGTTGAAGAATGAATGACACAGTTCCATCACCATTGTTTAAGAAACACAATTTTTCCCTTTTAATCAAGACATGGATAAGAAATTTATTCTTACAGATTATATGGTATGAATCAATTATAGATATTCAAAACAATGTATACAGTTTCACTGATGATTATGCAACGTTCTTGACTTCACTAAAAAGAAAATCATGAAATAGCATCTAGTCGTGAATAGTTTTTGTTTACAAATATGTGACCTAAAAAATGTTAATTATTATCTGATAAAATGATGAAAGGACATTAAAGATAATGGACAGGAAATAATTGGGAAACCCACAAAAGCATCACACACACCTGCAGGACCAAACTTTGCCCACCTTTTTTTTTTAATAATTAATATTTATTCACAATTACTGTATGTAGGTTCTTCATAATTGTGTTTCATGGAAGAGCTGTTGGCCACAGGTATCTGCAAGAAAAAAAATACAGTCAGCTTCCTTGCTTATTAAGCAATTGCACCCATGTTTGAGTGCTTTACACAAATCCAGTACATAGACACTGAACATTAAAGCCAAATAATTTTAAAGCCTCTCTTACCCCTGAGCTGTTAAGCTCTTGATTGGGCCTGATATCAGAGGGCTGTGTAGTTAAAGTATGTGGAACAAACAGCATCTTTGGAAAAATGCACATATAATGTTTTATGCCTTCTTGCTGTCAGATGGTATAAATGCAATAAAACTGGCAGACAGTTCCAGTATTACAGGTGTTTAGACCTTATTGTACTTTAAATGCATTTGAAAAAAAGCAAAAGACAGAAATCATTATCTACACTTGTCCTGGTGTGGAAACATGCTTTCATCTGGATTTATGAAAATAATTTCACATAATTCATACATTCACATAATTTCCAACATTTTGGTGGACAGAATTATATGTTAAAAGCTACAGTTGTAATATTAACTACTGTAGAACGTAAGACAAGTTTTTGTATTGTATCTTGTAGTGTTTGTTGGTTTTTGTAAAGTGTGAACCCAAGTGTGTATATATATCTATTATGTATATACATATCTGAGGGGTTCAGCTAACAAAAAAGCTTGGGAACCCTTTACTTGATGCATTACTCACCTGAGGAGGAGGACAACAGCAACATGTGACTTTACAAGCAAATGCTGACAAACAGATGGAGATGATAAACTGAAGTAAGGTGAATAACAGCAATACACCTCTGATTCCCTTGAAGAGAGTCTGAGAGAAAAATCAACATTATCATAAATAATAAGAAAATAATTGATAATTAGTATTTAAACTGGTACACTGGCTGCTCAGCAGTCAATGATCTATTATTCTTAAAGTTCATACGGTAATATATTTATTGATCAAACTGGACTGAGTTTAATTAAACTCAATTAATGTATGTACAATTAATGTATAATGTCAATATTTTCATGCATTGTATACTATTTTTTTGTATTTTCATGCAAAGTAATAGTAAGAGATCTATAAACTACTTCTGAAATGTTGGGAAAAAGACTGGACAGATTAGTACAGATTAAGGTTTGAGTTTTGACAAGTTTACTAACCACACAGTGATCTTTTTGTAAATATAAAAATGAATAGAACAGTTGATGACATACCTCATACTTTTTTCCCGTATCATAACATTGATAATCATTGCAGTAACGGTAAGTGTACAGCGGCCCTATAGCCAAATCCAGTGAAGTAAAAAAAAGGGCAATGCCTGCAGTTAAAGCACTGAAAATGTTCATTACAAGTGAACCGTTCACCTACAGACAGAAAACCAGCATACAGTTATTTAACATGCTGTGTTAAAGTAGATATAAAAGTATATGGGGTGTGATAAAAATAAACTACTTGACATATATTAATAAAATACTTATCAGGGGCCAAACACCAGTGCCCTATGTGGATTATTAAGTGATACAACTGAAATACATTTAAATATACACAAACATATATATATATATATATATATATTAGTTTAAGTTATAGCAAATGTGCAGGTGTTAAAAAAAAAAAATATGTGAATAGTTCAGATAAACCTCTATATCCTACTGACTGGGATGCCAATCCCGTGGCATAAACAGAGAAGCAAATGGAGACAAAATTAGTGTAGCTGCTGTTCAAACCAAGTAGGAATGATTTGTTCAACCCAAGCAAAAGAATGATAATGTGCACTTAATCAGATATAACTGCAGTAGATTATGAGATTCATTATGTGACTGCTTGGCTAAAGAGATGTGTCTTTAATCTAGATTTAAACAGAGAGAGTGTGTCTTAACCCAATTGTTTTTCATAAGGTCGCAAGTTATTTTCAACATTTACAGGGGGTAGTCTGTGATTTTATTGCTGTTGGAATACAGAATATTGTCACGCCCACAGACTGTTTTGGTTGTGTTTATCCCCATGTGCTCCGTGACCTAGTTTCTCCCCTGTCTAATTAGTTTGATCTGTGTCACCTGTGTTTAGTCAATTACCCTGTGTATAAAAGCCCAGTCTGTTCCTTGTGTCTCTGTCAGCTGTTATACTACTTCATTGTGTGTTCTTGTGTTGGAGTATCCCTATGCTTAATTTCTTAAAGACTTTTAAATGTTTCCATGACTCCTTCTGTGACAAATATCTGTTTTTCTCTTACCGTGTAAAAATCTCCAGCCAAATTTTTTTTTTCTTTTTTTTTTTTTTTTGACAAACACCGAAATCGTGTGGTAACTTAATTGCCATCCGAATCCACATTTCTGAGTTTAGAAGAAGAAATCGGTCAAATCATTGGTAAAGTAATTCCTCTTGAATCCCAGGTTGTGTATAATTACGTATTTGTTCTCTGAATTTTAAAATCATGAAAGATCATTGTTAATTCTCTGTTTGTTGGAAGCTAAATGTGTAATTACATGTTCTTAGTAAAAAAAAAAAAAAGAAGAAACCCATGGCGTGTTTCAATGGATAAAGGGGATGACCTCATGCCTTGCCTACTAGATATTTTTCTGAAAAACAAACTTCATGTATTTTGGTCCATCTGAAAAGTGTTCAATGACTTTTTGGAGAGTCTATATGGTGACTCTTTTGTGGAACCGATGGATATTGAGATTATATAGACAAAGTATGTCAATGTTGTATTATTTATTTGTGTGTATTGCTTTGTTTTGTTAAGGGAATTGAATTATTTATGCTAATTTATTTATATTTTGTTTTACTTTACTTATTTATCCAGTTATAACGAAAAATTTAAGTGTTGTCTTAACCTGTATGGCAGTGTTTGAAAATAAAAATTGTTCAAAAAAAAACATTGATTCAAAATTCGGTGTTTAAAACCTTTTTGACCCCTGCTGAACACCATATGGTAATTGTTGTACTTTGCATGCATATTGGAATTTTTTCTTAAATGCTGGAAAGTATTTACAAGAACAACAAGATCAAAATTTCGTAACTGTTCCACCACAGCGAATGAAAGCAGAAAGAGAACAAAAGCACATAAACATTCTAAATGGGTGTTTTTTTATGGCAGCAGCAGCAGTAGGTATACAATACAATTTTAAAATATGTGTTATTGTCACGAATCTGGTCGGTGTCCCGTTGTCCACTCACCACCAGATGTCACTCTCGCTTCACCTACACACTCTGACTGTTACTTTGCATCTCGGACTGCATCTCCCATCCTCCACCGCTCTGATTGCGTCAGCCCCCGTGACCAATCAGGCGTTCTATAAAAACCCCGGTCCCCCCCAGTGCACTTCATGGATTGTTGAATTGTTGTATTGTCATTATATTGTTGTATTCCTAGTTCCTGCTCCGAGTTCCTAGTTCCCTGTGTTTTGTTTTGTTTCCCTCGCCTGGCTCCCCATTTTCGACTGATCGCCGCCTGCCTTTGGATTATCGCTCGTCTTTATGGACTATTCTCTCGTCTAGCCTTCGACATTCCTGTTTACTGTTGTTTGACCCTGCCTGCATGACCATGTATCTGTCTCGTCCATATAATAAAAGCTCGCATATGGATCCACTCGCCTCGTCATTCACTCCCCGTTACAGAACAATCCATCACAACAGGATCCAGCAGCTTCACCCCAGGACAAGTTATGGACACAGACAGGATTTTATTCAGGATAAAACAAGGACCACGTTCTCTCGACCAGCACATCCGTGAGTTCCTATCTATCGCTAACCATTCCACCCTCCCGGACTGTATAATATTTGAAATATTTTGTGATGGCGTTAATGAGCCTCTAAAGACTAGACTCAGACGCGAGGGTCCGCGCTCATCTCTGGCTGCTTCCTTGAATTTTGCGTTATTGTGTGTGGGCTCGCCGTGTACTGTGGGGGTTGCGAAGGGGCAACGCGTCAACGCGGACATGGCAGCCGCGCCCCCCGCTCGCAGATTGGTGGTAACGCCGGATCACGATGCCACAAACAAGTTTTCCGCCTGGATCGCTCGTGAAATGGCGGCCGTGGCGGAGCGCGCTCGAGCTATGGCGACGACAGCGGTGCCCGTTCACAAAATGGCGGCCACGCCGGAGCGCGATCATACTCAGGCGGCGACAACACAGCCCGTGCACAAAATGGCGGCGACTGCGGCGTGCGCTCACAGGATGGCGGCGACGGCGGAGCCCGTTCACAAGTTGGCGGTGAAAACAGAGCTTCATCACGTCACGGCTGCCATATCAGAGCCATATAAGGTTGCAGCTGCATTTCCTGAGTCAAGTCAAGTTTCCAAGTCAAGTCAAGTTGCAGCTGTGTTTCCTGAGTCAAGTCAAGTGTTTCCTGAGTCAAGTCAAGTTTCCAAGTCAAGTCAAGTTGCAGCTGTGTTTCCTGAGTCAGGTCAAGTTTCCAAGTCAAGTCAAATTGCAGCGGTGTTTCCTGTGTCAAGTCAGAGCCATCGCCCCTGTCTCAAGTCAAGTTACAGCCATCTTCCCAGAGCCACTGCACAAGATGGCTGCCACGCCAGAGCCACTGCACAGGATGGCTGCCACGCCAGAGCCACTGCACAAGATGGCCGCCGTCTCCAAGCCTCTGCACAAGATGGCCGCCGTCTCCAAGCCTCTGCACAAGATGGGCGCCGTCTCCAAGCCACTCCACAATATGGCCGCCATTACAGAACCTGTGGTCATGATGGCCCACGTGCTGGACACACCTCTAGTGACAGTATGGGCAGCTAAAATGGCGCTGCTCCATACCGCGGCGGCTACCCCAGAGTCAAGTCAAGACACAGAGTCAAGCCAGGTCACAGCTGTGCCCCGCAAGTCAAGCCAAGTCACAGTTGTTCCCCACGAGTCAAGTCACGTTACCACTGTTGCTCCTGAGCCAAGCCATGTTGTTCATGAGTCAAGTCCCGGTACAGCGGATCTCCATGAGTCAAGCCAGGTTATAGCAGATCCTCATGAGCCAAGTCAAGCTGCTGCTGTTGTTCCAGAGCCAAGTCAAGCTTCAGCCACTGCTCTGGAGTCAGGTCAGGCTACAGCTGAAGCCTCCAAATCCAGTCAAGCTTCCAAGTCCAGCAACGTCAAGTCAGCGCCCGCTAACGTCACATCTGTCAAGCCAGCGCCCGCTAACGCCATGTCAGCCAAACCACAGCCTGCTCAGGACATCTCCGTCAGGTCACAGTCTGTTCACGTCATGTCTTCTGCTCCTGAGTCTGCACCCATCATGGCCGCCCTTCCTGAGGCGGTCGTTCCTGAGTCAAGCAGCGTCACAGCCGTGGTTCCTGAGTCAAGTAAAGTCATTGATCTTCACAAGCCAGTTCAAGTCACCGCTGATCTTCACGAGTCAAGTCACAGCCGATCTCCACGAACCAGGTCAAGCCACAACTGATCTTCACGAGCCAAGTCAAGTTATTGCTGATGGCCCAGAGTCTAGCCACGTCCCGCCTGACCGCCCAGAGTCAAGTCACGTCTCGTCTGACTGCCCAGAGTCAAGTCACGTCTCGTCTGACCGCCCAGAGTCAAGTCACATCATGTCGGCCAGTGTGATGGCTATCACCATTCTCAGTATGTGGGCTGCACACTCAGCTCCTGAGGTCACGTCTGTTCCCAAGCCAGCTCCAGAGCTCCCGTCTGATCACAAGCCTGCTCCAGAGCTCCCGTCTGATCACAAGCCTGCTCCAGAGCTCCCCTCACTTGGAGAAGCCATGCCAATGCCTCCTGAGGTGTCAGCCCTGGCTGTAGATCCTCCCACGGAGGCGGCATCTCTCTACAACCTCTTTGCTTCTCCCCTTACTCTGTCTGCCTCCTCTGTCTCTGCTGTTCCTAGGTCCCAGGCCATAACGCAGTTTCCTGCTCCAGAGCTCCCGCCTGGTCTCGAGTCAGCTCCAGAGGTCCCGTCTGGTCGCAAGTCTGCTCCAGGGGTCCCGTCTGGTCTCAAGTCTGCTCCAGAGGCCCCGTCTGGCCACGAGTCAGCTCCAGAGGCCTTCCCTGTCAGAGAGGCCGCGCCAATGCCTCCTGAGGTGTCAGCTTCGGCTGTGGATCCTCCGAGGGAGGCGGCGTTATCCTGTGGTCTCTCTGCTTCTCTCCCTGTTCTCTCTGCCTCCTCTGTCCCTGCTCTCCCCAGGTCCCAGTCCATGACGCAGGTTCCTGTTCCGCCCCGGAGGGCTGCTGCGCCTCCTGTTCCGCCCCGGAGGGCTGCTGCGCCTCCTGTTCCGCCCCGGAGGGCTGCTGCGCCTCCTGTTCCGCCCCGGAGGGCTGCTGCGCCTCCTGCTCCGCCCCGGAGGGCTCCTGCGCCCCCTGCTCCACCCTGGAGGGCGTCCGCGCCTCACGCTCTGCCTCCGGCTCCGCCCTGGAGGGCTCTGGCGTCGCCTGTCCCGCCTCCGGTTCTGCCCTGGAGGGCTCTTGCGTTGCCTGCTCCACCTCCGCCCTGGAGGACCCCTGCTCCGCCTCCGCCCTGGAGGGCTCCTGCCCCGGCTTCGCCCAGGAGGGCTCCTGCGCCTCCTGCTCCGCCTCCTGCTCCGCCCTGGAAGGCTCCTGCTCCACCTCCGCCCTGGAGGGCTCTTGCTCCGCCTCCGGCCCCACCCTGGAGGGTACCTGCTCTGTCGGTCCTGCCTCAATCTCTGGGCTTCCCACATGGACCTGGTCCTCCAGCCCTCGCCCTGTCTCGCTCCCACCCCACCGCTCCCCTGGACTGTTATTCTGTTGGAGCGTCTGGAAGCCGCTCCTTGGGGGGGGGCTATGTCACGAATCTGGTCGGTGTCCCGTTGTCCACTCACCACCAGAGGTCACTCTCGCTTCACCTACACACTCTGACTGTTACTTTGCATCTCGGACTGCATCTCCCATCCTCCACCGCTCTGATTGCGTCAGCCCCCGTGACCAATCAGGCGTTCTATAAAAACCCCGGTCCCCCCCAGTGCACTTCATGGATTGTTGAATTGTTGTATTGTCAATATATTGTTGTATTCCTAGTTCCTGCTCCGAGTTCCTAGTTCCCTGTGTTTTGTTTTGTTTCCCTCGCCTGGCTCCCCGTTTTCGACTGATCGCCGCCTGCCTTTGGATTATCGCTCGTCTTTATGGACTATTCTCTCGTCTAGCCTTCGACATTCCTGTTTACTGTTGTTTGACCCTGCCTGCACGACCATGTATCTGTCTCGTCCATATAATAAAAGCTCGCATATGGATCCGCTCGCCTCTCGTCATTCACTCCCCGTTACAGTTATATATAATTATATACATATGTAACGTGAAGAGGGAGAAGAAGTGAGCGGATCCAATTGCACACTTTTATTATAACACAAAAGGCAAAGACATAGTTAGAAACAGGCAGGGTCAAACAATAGCAAACAAGTATGTTGGAGCGAGACACAAGAATAGTCCGTGAAGCAGGCATGGGTCGATCAGCGGCGGCGAAAGTAATCCAAAGGGCGAGGAAAAGGGGTATCTGAACAAATGAGTGAGAGTCCAAAAGGCAGGCAGTGACACAGACGAAACGAGAAGTCCAAGCGAGAAAGCTAAACACTGGGAACACAATACAAACTCCAATACTCTGCGAGATACAAAGGGGAAGTCCAAGGCTTATATAGGGTCTCTGATTGGCCACAGGTGTGTATGAGTAATCAGCGCAATGGGTCATGGGAAACGTAGTCCGGGGTGAAATGCAACGGCCTGTGTGGTGTGAAATGTTAGTGAAATCTACAGGCGACCTCTGGTGGCGGGCAGACCGGACAGGATTCATGACACATAAGTATATCACTTATAATTATATACAAATATAGCATGTCTATTTCCCCATTTTTAAACATGAGATTTAAATAGTCAAATAATAAATAGGATTATAGATTATAAAAAATGCTTGAAATAATAATACAATTTATATAATAAGTGATTTTAATACATTCCATTCTACACAATAATAGTTCGTAGAATCACAGAACTTGCCTCTCAACTGAAAATAAATTGCTATCCGAATCCATGAGTTTTATCACTAAGGTGCCATGTAATTGTGTTTTTTTTTTTTTCTTCTTCTTTTGACAGCTGTCCACATGAGAAACAATTACTGTCCAAATAGAACTATAAATGAGAACAGACAAAGGAACTGAGGAAACTAAGGGTTTAAATACACAGGGGATGATTACCAGAACTGAAACAGGTGCGTGGAAATAATTAGCATAATTATGAACTAATTAACTAATTAATCTGGTACACATACTTGTTTTCACAAGTATTCAGATTTGATGTTATTAATCTCTAAAATTTGATTGATTGACCCATTCCTTTTTTTTTTCATGTAGTGGAGTGATATCAGAAGTTATGACATCTATTTGTAAGAAATCCGACTTTCCGCTCCCAAAATCCATTTCCCATAATCCCGTACTTGGTACTGATCAAGAACCCAGCTGCACCTTGTTACTGGCACTATTTAAACAGCTGGTTCACCTCCACTCTTCGTGAAGTCCTGTTTTGCCCCAGCTGACATTTACAAGCTTCTATTTCTACACTCTCTATTGGATTACTGGATTTTGACTTTGGATTGTTTCTATCGTTTTGGATCGTAAGCTGCCTGCCTTTGACCTACTGCTTTGTTTTACAGACTATTGTTTATTCTGCTAGCCGCCTGCCTTGCTACTCTGCCTATTGTTTTGTCTCCGTTTACCCTGTTTTCTACGATTAACCTTGCCTGTTTTACTCTGAATTTTCTAGTAAAATCTGCAAATGGATCCTCACACTGTTGACCCCTCATTACACTACCTAAGTTATGGTGTTAAGGAATTTCAGTTGTGGTTGTATAGGTTCAATTTTGATTTTGAATTTGGTGCATGTCTTTAATTTTCAGAAACGAAAAAGCAGAAATTATTACAAAAAATCAATACAAACACAATAGTGCTCCAGCACTTCAGGTGCTTGGACCCCTAAAAAAAAATAATAATAAAAAAAACTGTTGTGTACATACCAAACACAAGCTGGAGGATGAATTAGGTTTGCTTTCTGCAGAAATGCAGAGTGAGCCTGCGATAATGTACTGAGAGGAGAGAGAATGGTAAATATTGAGGCTTTTGTTTGAATATGTACAGATGATACTCAACCAGAATGAGCTTTTTACCAACATGTGTATCTTAAGATTGTTGCATTAAAGACACTTACTTGAGTGCATTCCCATTCTCAGGGAAGCATGGTTACATTTGTAATCTGACACATTTTGCTGCACCATATCTCTGCATTTGGAAGTAAACTTGAATCAACCATTGACATTCAGAGAAATGTGTGCATATGTGATGTGTGATGTATAAATGGATATTTAGTAAATATCAAATGACAAAAGTGTTAGCTTGTGTTGTGTTCCCCCAACCACACACACAAAAACTGTACAAATTTTGTATGAATCACAAAAATGACTTTTTGGCTTCCAAACTGATTTTTTCATCCTCATTTATACATCAAATCACACAGGAAACACAATCACTGAACTGTGTAACCAGCAAAAATTAACTGTCCTCAGATTTTACATAGACTTACACTAAAAATTTGTAGCCTAGGCCAATTTACAGAGCCCCATGTGGGAAATCATGTAATTGAAACATGTGGGCTTCATTAATTCGGGCATGAGTTTCAGTTTCATTAATTTAGCACATTGGTCACTACTAGGGGTGTCACGGTTTTAGATTTTTCACACCACAGTTATTGTGGCCAAAAAAATGACAATATCAATATTCACGATATCTACAGAAAACATGGGGAAAAAAGTTATCAGTCAAATTGATTTTTACTTTATTTAGTTTTCTTTTTTACTAAATGAACATAGGGATACAGATAAACAGAAAAACACCAAACTCTGAGAGAGAATATACTGTGAAGTTTAACAGTATGATGAATAAATATTAACATCAAAACAATGACATCATGCAGTTAAACGTGCTGCTAATTTAGTTTTAATGTGTGGCTAGAGCAGCCGCAGATGAGGCATTAAGTGCATGACACTGCAACCAACTTAACATTGTACAGAGTTTAATGTAGCAATATAGTCAGTTTTTCTAGATCAGTTTTAATCACATAATAGATTTGAACACAGAAATTGCATGCTACGCACAGGCCGTATTGGCCATGACTTGACTGCGTATGAAAATTATGGTAAAAAAGCCTTTCAACTCTTTCTCCATGCCGGTTTCAATCCCATAATGCACCGTGAGTGTTTGCGCTCAACCTCCATCAGAATGAATTGAAAACGCTCGCTTCGGCCTGCTCGCTACGTGCCAGGCGACGTGACTCTTACGCTGCTCTTCCACTACAGCATCAAATCTGCACTCAGTGCCGCCAGCAACACTACAAATCCACTGCTTTGGGGTGTGTGAAATTTAATGCAAAGCGCGCCTCTGAAAACAATGTTTACACCCTGTTTGCATTTCATCTTCTTTTAATGGCAGCTCGCAAACTAAACACTAGCATATAATAAAAGCATTCAAAGTGCATTTACTTATGCATGACTTTTTTTTTTTTTAATGATGTGATTTCAGCTTAGTTAACCACCAGTTCTGCAAACACTCAGAAGCATACATCAGAATCTACTTTTCACAGCGATTGGTTGACGCATTTTGTGCTCGAGATGGCGCTGGAGTATTTACGTGTCATGTTCACATAAGAGTCCTATTCATATTGTGGTTATCGCCAATTCCAGTATATTGTCACACCCTAAATTAACACGATGTCAATATTTCATGCTTTGAATATCACGATTATCATCAGTACCAGTTTATTGTGACACCCCTAGTTGCTACCTTTTCGTTTTTTCAGTTTCTGTTTTTTTCAGTCTTGTACCGGGCTCTGTAAGGGAATAGATGCCAGAAAACGACAGTGTAATAAATAAGTATGTCTAAAACCTGTTAAAATGCATCAGTAAATTATTAAATGTAAATTTCAAATGTTTTATATGTGACATACTGTATTAATGTGGTCACACTGATTAAATAAATAAATCAATGTGTTAGAAAAGGCACTTATAATGTTCCCATTATGATCCACATTTTCTATTTTTTTATGGCGTAATTGCACACCTCTTTATTTGTGATAATGTAAAAAACTGGCAGTAAAAAGTAATCACACTTCAAGGACTGCCATCACGGTACTATTTTACTGTAACAGTAGTGATACAGCTGGAACATTAAGCATTTATGATGACTAATAACTCATGATTAAAAATTAGAATGCTACATTATTATTATTATTATTATTATTATTATTATTGTTATTGCTGCCAGTAAATTAAGTCATTATTTTATCTTCATTTATATAGGAATACTACAGTTCTAGCATTACTGAGCGGACAGCCGTCTCTTTGTGCCCCCCGGTGTTGATTTCTCAAACAGTTGTATTTACTGTCATGTCCTTGTGGCGGCGATACACTTGGTGGTAAAAGGCATTTTTGGTTGAGTACCTTCTGTAGCTTGCATTAAGAAAAACACTAAACTGAATGATTTCTTACGATAAGAGATCCCCAGTAAGGAATACCAGTATAGACTAAGATGGATTCTGCATAAACTGTAGACACAATGCCAAGCAGGAGAGTCATCAGACCGATCATTATCTGGACAGTCTGTGTAGGACAAGGAAAAATGTACATTCTGAATAGTATAAAAGAGTAAAACAGTATCAAATGTGCAAAACTAATTTTTGCCAGCCGTAGTTATGGATTTTTTGTTGTATCAGAAAACAAAAATCTACAAGTGTGCAATTTTCATTATATGAATTCACATACTGATTTGTGTATACAAAATTTGTCTATTATTTAACTTTTTTTTTTTTTTGATAGTTTGCTTCTAAAACATTGTAAATTTTACAATTTTACTCTCTTAATGTTAAACCTTATCTTATGTTTGTGCCTTTACTGCATTGTTACCAAGGTAAAGAGTCAAACTCACTTTCAATAAAAATTGCATAAGCTTTCTAAATGAGTGTGCTCCCTCCTCTTTAGAATTTATTAATGTACTTTTCTTACCTCACACTAACATGCACAAATAAAAATAAAAGTTACGTGGGAAATTTCTCACCCCAAGTGTCTTTGGCTGGCCTTTTAGAAATCGCTGAAGTCCATACAGAGATGAAAGTCCTGCTACCTGTTGTACGTGAACAGGCGCAGGATCATTTGTCACAGTCCCAGCTGCTGTTGTTTGTACTGGTGACTGCAGCTCGATGACAAAAGAAGTCATGGGTTCGGCAGTCGACATTCTCATTTCAGGATCTGAATTTGACATACAAAATTATAATAAATAATAACATGTGAAAGGATATGATTATAAAATAGATTTTTTATGTTAAAGGGGTCATCGGATGCTAAGTTTACTTTTACATGTTGTTTGAACATTAATGTGTTTTGGCAGCTGTAATGAGGACTCGTAGGAAGCGTATAAGATCCAAGTGCGAGCTTTATTTACAGATCGTAGTCAGACAGGCAGGGTCGATAACCAAACAAACAGTAATATCCTGGGCAAGGCGAGAGTGTAAATCCAATAAACAGGCAATGGGTCAAAATACCAGAGAGAGCAGTCCAAAAAGTAACAAATAAACAAGGAAATGAAACCAGACAGAACTATGGCAATGAACAAGGCAAAACTGTGGCAAAACAAAGACAAAACTATGATCATGAAACAAAACCGTGAAAAGACAAAAACAGGGCAATGGAAACAGGGAAAACCGCTTGGTAGAGTCCGCAAGAGCAAAACAATACTTCGCAGCTTCCTGTTTGAAAATGGCCTCCCTTTATGGCCACCAAACAGGAAGTAACAAACGAAGCAGCAGAGGGAGCAGCAACAGTCAGTCAGTGGGTGAGGGCTCCCTCTGCTGACATGGCGTTACAGCAGTGTATGTACAAATCTACCCTATAATGATAAAAACCCATGCAGTGGTTTTTAATTAACCTGTAAAAATAATATTCCCTTTTTCAAATTAAGCCATTCTCAGATGCCTTTCGTTGTGGTGTTACACCGACAGAGGCCCCTCCCATGATTGACAGGAGCGTTTTACCTCAGATCAGCTGTAACAGACCACCCTCTTTGTTTCAATGCCGGAGCAGGGATGTAAGTTAGACAAGAATATCAACAATTGAGTGATTGAGGTGTTGTGTTGCTGGATGTAATAATGAACATAATGGTCATCATTTACTCCTGACATCTGAGCTGCTGAAGATGCAGTAGATTAAGTTTGTTTGTGAAGGGAATGTGCCTCCTGATTTACACATATCCGTCTATATTCACACGAATCATCCGTGATCCAGCTTCACTTATAGCAGAAGCGAGTATAAGGGTTTTTTTATGAATCTTTGCAATCGCCTTTTTTAATAATGTGCTAGTTAGCAAGTTTAGCGGCTAAATGCGGCTAAAGTAAACAGGCTCATCTCTCCACAGAGAGAAGAGAGGGGCGGGGTGAGCAGAGCTCATTTGCATTTAAAGCAGCCTCGACCAGAATGAGATGATTTTTGCGAAGCTGATTTTGGCAAGTTAAAAAGGGTGTTGTTTTACACAACCATTGAGTATTTTTAACCAAAGTATACTATATACTTTTCATTAACACCCTAAAGAATCATATCAACTTGTGGAAAATGGGCATCCAATGACCCCTTCAACAAAAAAGAAAATGTATTAAAATGTATTAAACTTAATAGAATAGTATTTATGCTCATGAATGTGGTCATCATATTATGAATGCAGTTATGCCATAGTAGTTATGGCCATCGGACAAATTACTGTTAACTCTATTAAACACTGAAAACAGAAAATATAGTTTATAACAAACGGCTGATGTTTAAACTCATCTATATCATTTACATTTAAAACATTTAGCAGATTCTCTATTCCGAAGACATTTATATAAGTGCCTTACTAGTTATTATAGATCCACTCATTATCAAATAACAGAAATTGTTTCATTACTAACATTTAATTTTAGATCCATCCATCCATACACACATACATATTTGTATAAAGGTATTCAGATTTAGTGTAAGTATATATTTACTGTTTTACCAGCGGGGAATAAATCCTCTCTTCAGCTGTTATTTCCCTGCTTTGCTCTGAAGTTCTGTTCACTCTTCTGAGAGAAGCCAATGCAAATTCCATGTTACATGTATAACAGTTGATACTTTTCCCCAGAATTAAATGGGAAGTAGGCGGAGCTCAGGTGGCCTTTTCATTAGATAATATGTTTAAAAGCCACACACACACAAAAAAAACCTGGGAAAACAGGTACCGCTCTTTAGTTGATAACAGACTAAACCCTTTTGCAAGTGTAATAAATCTGAAATCATTAGTATTAATTTTCCCTTTGTCAAATGAAAATCAAATAGCATTGTTGTGTTGTGAGTGCACTCATATAAACAATTAATCGTTGTTCCAAAAACGACATTCAAAACACTCCCTCTGCTTCCTCTATGGTGACTTCCTGTTTGGCAGCCATATAATGAGGACAATGCCAAACAGGCCTTTACGTCTTAAGTCTTTTGTCACTGTTAATGGACATTTCTGAGCGTATTCCATTTTTATTTTGTCTTGTTTTTGCCTTGCCTTGCTTGTGTTTTTGGACCTTGGACCATTTCATCATTTTGATGATTGTTTTGCTGTTGCAGACTCTACTGAGGGTTTTCCTTGTTTACCATAACCTTGTTTCATTGCCTTTGTCATAGTCTTGTTTCTTTGCCATCGTCTTTGCCTTGTTTCATTGCCTTGTTTATTTTGTTACTTTTGCTCTCTTGGATTTTGACCTTGGACTGTTGCCTTGTTTTTTGTGGATGTTTTGCTGCCATGACCATTGCCTGTTTCTGGATAACGCTTTGGTATTGCCCTTGAACATTACTGTTTGCTGGTATTTTGACCCTGCCTGTTTTGATCATGTTGTGTTTAATAAAGCTCACATTTGAAACTTTCATCGTTGTCACGTCGAGTCCCGTTAAAGAATACTTCACTTTCCACAGATTCAGCAGCTTTACCCAAACACCAGACCATCATGGATCCAGCATCATGCCAGTTCACCTACATCAAGGTGACCTGCACATAGAGGATTACTTGGCTGAGTTCTGTTAGCTCTACTACCAGGTAGACTTCGATGAAACTTTCTTGAAAACATTTTTCATTTTGGTTTGGATAAAAACAATAATGTGTAATACCCCTCAGTGGTCACTAGAGCAATATATTGACTTGGCACTCTGGTTAACTGGCTCTGCATTTGCTGTGGGGACTGCTGATGAGGAACCCTGCTATCCTCCAGTATCTGCCACATCCAAATATTTGCATGTCATGTCTGGAGTCGTTCAAGTCCCATCTGAGTCTACAAAGCCTGCTCATGTCATGCCTGCTACTCCAGGGTCTGTTCACGTCATGTCTGCCAAGCCAAAATCTTCACACGTCATGTCTGTCAAGCCTTGCCAAGTAGCAGTCCTCATGCCAGAGCCTTGCCCCATGCTCCTGTTTGCTCTGTTGTGCTAGTGACCTGGTCCACCCTGGCTTCCTGCTTCCTACTTGCTAATTTTGTATTTAAACGTAATAATATTTCTAATAATAACAAAGAAAAAAAACAATAACTAAAGAATGTAGCTAATATTTTAATAAAAAGGTGAAAAAAAAGGTTGCACTTGCAAATGAATGAGTTTTACTTTACAATAACATGGCTCACATGTAACATGGCAGTAACATATGCAAATGCTGAGGTTGATTTTTCCTGTGAAGCAGCAATGAAAATAGCACATTCAAATGAACATGTTTCCAAAAAAACATATGAAATATGACAGAAAAAAACCTGAAAAAATGTGGACACATATTGCGTAAGGAAGAAATAAGAAAAAGGCTTTTGTTTAGAGTAATAACCAAATGATGTGATGTGCTGAATGACAGATGAGAGCAGATACAGAATAATCATGTAGGGGATCGTTTAGAGGAGTGGCTGGCGTGCAAGCCAGGAAGCGTTCAAAGAACGCAAAAAGCAGCGGCAAAAATGATGGCTAAGAGCATGGCTAGGATTGATGGCAATAGCTAAAAGCTCAAACTAAAAGCAATATTTTATGGTGTCCTGTGGTTTTAAAATCAGCTTTGGACACATCCCAAAATGGTGTCTTGACCAATTAGATGTTGTCTTAACTCAGGATATTGCTATGTTTCTCCTCCCAAAACATAAATCAGCATGTTATCTTATCAGTCACATGGTCAGAATTTTCCCGCTCTTGCAGAGTATAATTTGGCCATGATTCCTATAACATGAATACAACGCATTTGACAATGAATTGATCGGTGGAAACATTCAAAGCATGAATTTTCAAACTCATACATACCAAACATGAATATAAACCCTTAAGCTATTCAATAGTTATTAAAAAGGACATACACGATGAGTGATTAGAACATAACAGACAGATGCGTGGGTAATATACATAGTAGGGAGTTATGCAATGGTCTGATGTTCATTCATAAGTCATTTTAAGCATCATTTTGGTGTATATTTAGGCAGAAGGGACAGTCTCTCTGTCATTCTGTGAACTAAGGGCATTTTCCGAAAAACAAAGGAATTTAGAAGGAACTCGGTCTGGTTCTTGTCTTGGGTGGGGGAGCACCACCCAACAAAGTTTCCTCATGTGATGGTCCTGATGTGCTGTGTCTTTGATCATTAATCTTGGGTTTCTTGCCCCAATATTGACAATCTCCTTTCTGAGTTGGGATTATCAATAATTGCGTTCTTTTGTTTTAATGTTGCAAGTTGTTCAAGGCTGTGAAAGTTGGTTGGTTAGGCTTACTTCAGGTTGGCTGGCGCCAGGGTATCCTGGACAGATTTATGACATGGTCCTGGGCCTTGTGGAATTTGGCTCTTTGGTTTCAACCAAATGTTCTGATCGAATCTTCCATTTGTCTGATTCGCTCTGATACCCTACATCATGTAGTTTAGCTTCAGACAGAAACAACAGACTCAGGGCAGAAACAACCTGTATGCTCATTCTTTAATCACAGTTATACTTAGATGTTAATGTTTTCTTAAAGGGATAGTTCACACAAAGATGAAAATATACTCACCCTCACTGTGAATGCTCTAACCCATAGGTCTTCAACCCTGTTCCTGGAGACCCACTATCCTGAAAAGTTTCGCTACAACCCTAATCAAACACACCTGAAGTGGCCAGTCAAGCTCCTCAAGACTGCTTGAAAATTGCAGGCAGGTGTGCTGACGCCAGTTGGAAATAAACTTTCCATTAGAGTGGGTCCCCAGGAGCAGGGCTGAAGACCTATGGGTTAAGGGGGTCGCACACCGGATGAGAAGCGCAGTATATGCACACCGGCGGCGCCATTCGGCGTCTGTCCGCGGCGCCCAGCTAGGACTCAGGATGCTGTTCAAATTCCTGTCGCGCCACAGAGCGCCATCTGCATAGCTTTATATTAAATAATAACATCATATTTGTCTCAAATCGTCTTATTACATTAAAAAAAAAAAAAAACAAGTTACCACTGCTGCAAAATACTACTTACATTAGGTTTACAGCTTGAAAAAAATGTAAACCTATAGAATTAATTGTACAATCGTAGTTTCGTTTTATATTTTATTTTCTCAAGACATTTTTACATGCGCAAAATATAAACTCTATGTAACGTTTGCCTGTCATGATTACATTCACTGTCTTTGACTGCCACCTACTGGATTTACAAGGTCACAACCGTCACTTCAGGTAATTGAAATAGCGGTGTAGCGGAGCACTATGGACGACGAAAAACTTATCAACGAAGTAGGGAAATACCCAGAATTATATGCAACAAACCATAGATTCTTCAAAGACAACATAAGGAAGTCATCAGCGTGGAGGAAGATTGCCGATGTCATCGGTTTTTCAGGTAAGAATGTCTAATTTTGTTTACGTATGATCTGAGGTAAAATGTTTAGTGACAGTAGTTAGCAACAACTGTATGTAATTGTCTTAATTTCATAATGCCCTTAAAAATAACAATACAATTGACCACAAACTGACAATTATTTTATTTTAAATACAAACCCTCATGTTGAATTGAGACTCCAATAAACTGCCTCAACAGGAATATGATTATAATTGAAGTTTACAAAGAAATAAGTATATCTTACACAAAAATGCCATGTAGTCTTAGTTTTTATTGAGCAAACAAATTATATTACTAGCTACAGCATAAGAAATGTTGAAATTGCTTATAATAATACAAAATGCTACTAATTGATGAATGGCAATCTAATCTAATATAAATGCTAATGCAAATCAGAGACTAAATTATGAGTTAAGCTGGAATAAGATATCTAGCAGGTGATCAAATCTAATACCAGTTAAATTATTAAAGTAAAGTCAGTAAGGCAACACTATAGTGATCATTACACCATTTCATTCTGCCAAGATACATGTCCTTCAGAGTTGAAAAAAAGAGCAGAATTTATCTAGAACAGTGTAGCCTTGCACCACAAGGTCCACCAGCAGTAGAGATGCTCTCCATTGATCCAGTAGTTGAAGCACTGGTATTTAGCCACCTCTCTACTTCCATTGGCTTGAGAAGAAAGTTGTGCAAGAGGCATGCTGACAAAATAAGGCTGTTTATTTTGTCAGGGTGAATGTTGATCCTGCTATGCAGGATCCTCCAGTGAGATGACAAAATGCCAAAGGCATTTTCCACCACATTGTGTGCTCGAGACAATCTGTAGTTGAAGATGCGTTGTTGTGTGGACAAGTCTCGACCAGGGTATGGCCGCATTTAATGGGAATGCTGCATCCCCAACAATGGTGAATGGCATGTTCCCCAGATGCTCTGCTCCTGGTAGCTGCTGATCATCTGGCACCTCCAGCTTTTTTGCATCCAATGCCTGCCCTATGGCTGAGCCAGCAAAGACACCCCCATCACTTGACCGTCCATACTCTCCAATATGGACTAGACGGAAGCGATATTCAGCATCGACTACAGCCAATAATACTACAGAGAATGTTTTTTTGTAATTAAAGTAAAGGCTGCCTGAATGAGGTGGTGCAAAGAGGAGGATGTGCTTCCCATCTATCGCTCCTATGCAGTTAGGGAAATTCCACCTAGTTGAAAACTTCGAAGCAATATTCCTCCACTCCTGCTCAGTAGGTCTTGCTAGGTGTGTGTCCATCATGCGGCTGTTAATTGCAGCACATGTGTCCTTGATGGCTTTAGCCACTGTGCTCTCCCTCATACGATAGTGGAAGGCAAGTGTTCTGACTGAATTTCCTGTGGCCAGATACCTGTAAAACAAACATTAATATAAACATTAATTTCTATCTCTTAACAGAAAATGAGTGCAGGGCAAGATGGAAGTCACTTCGAGACAACTACATTAAGTGGAAAAAAAGACAGCAGTTGCCAAGTGGGTCTGGCGCAATGCGTCAACAGGAATGGAAATATGCTGCTGCGATTTCCTTTCTGAATGTATTTCTACAAAATAGAAGGTATTGTTTGTAGCAATGTAGTAATTTGTAGTAAAGCACTTCAGATTAACTTTGTAACAAAGAGTGCATGTGACTAAAGTATGATTTGAAGTAGATTTTTAAAGGGATAATTCACCCAAAATAAAAAATTTGTCATTAATTACTCACCTTCATGTCGTTTCAAACCCGTAAGACCTTTGTTTGTCTTCATAACATAAATTAAGATGTTATTGATGAGATCTGAGAGCTCTATAACCCTCCCATAGACAGCAAGCCCATACGGAAATGTAATATATGACATATATGTCCCTATATCAGAAGTGCTACTCTCATATATGTTAAATATAGGGCAATATATTATTATCACATATATCCATCTTCTGGATATATGTAGATATATGATTATAACATATATGAATTTCCCATAGTACAATTTGTATATAAACATATATTGAAAGTATATATATGGTTAACTTTTATATGATATTGCATGTTATGACCATATATGTTTACAATATATATTAAAATGGTATATTGTATTATATGATATGACCATATATGTTAACAATATATATCAAAATTATATATGGTACTCTATGTTTTGACCGTTTGTTACCAATGTATATATTGAATTTATGCAAGTTTATTAACCATATATGCCTAAAAGATACTGCTTATTGTAAATCATATAACAAAATTAATTTTTGCTTAACTTTATTGTTTCAATTCAGTATTCTGGGGAAAAAACTTCATGTAACTGTTTGTCCATATGTGCTCTCATCATCAATGAACTAAAACACATTTCATTAAAGTACTTGAGCGATCGTGTGCAAATGTCACAATACCGCTTTTGCGCATGCACCAAAATTTAAACACCCGCGCTAACGGCAGATTCTGAGTAATGGCTGCGGATAAACAAACAGTCATCTGAGGGAAGATGTTTTTCTTAGCAAGCGGAAGGATAACAAATGTGCCAGTACCATCACATAATAAACGACAATGATTTTATACACGGGCACGAAGACAGACCGACATCAGTGGAAAGGATGAAACGCCCTTGAATGTGGCAGCGGTGCAGGTAACGTAGACTAACCATGTTCCGTACACAACGATGTTCCGTACAGGTTACCTTTTACCGCCAATCGCTAAATAAATACTTCCGGGTCATACATAAACTATATATCTGTGTCTTCTTCATTTCTCCCTCTTTCACCTCCGATCACAACTGAGACCCTCCCACCATTTGTTCCAGTGCTATTTCAGTAAGTTTGCGAGGTGTGCCCTCTGCGCTTGAAAATGGACGGTGGGCAAGCTAAATGCGAAACTGACGCTTGGAAGGGGAGACAACTAGAGCAGCGAAAATGTGCATTTCAATTTAATTTATGCATCTCACAGTATCACAGGCTTTATGAAATGAATATTATGTTATCACAAATTGTTAAATAAATTACCTTTTGGTAAATAAATGCTTTGAAATGGGAATATTTAAACGTCAATTGTGGGCGATAACCACTTGGCGCCACTCTCTGCCTGAAACAAGCAGCAAAACGCTGTTTGCCCATCATCCTGCGCGCAGTGATGTTGTTTATATTCACAAAGGGCCAATTAAGTTAGCGTTAACTTTAATTTACATGAATTTAATGTTTTAACATTTTAAATCGACATGCTTTAAATGAAAACGTAACTTAATGATAGAATATTCAGAAATAAGTTATTTAACACGATTTCATACAATTTTCATAACGTTAATGTTATACAATTTCATAAGATATACAATTTCGTAAATAAGATAATTTCATAACATACAATTTCATAAGATAACGTATAATTTAATAAATAAAATTAAAATTCATAAGATATATACAATTTCATAAGATATAATGTTACAATTTCATAAGTTAATTTCATACATAAGATAACTTCATAAATATATATACACAATTTCATAAGATATATAATTTAATAAATAAGATAATTCAATTAATAAGAAACAATTTCATTAATAAGATACAAGTTAATTTCATCAGATAATTTCATAAAGACATACAATTTCATAAGACACAATTTCATCAAACTTTGTGAACATAAACAACAACAACAACATAAAAATAACTTGAAATTAAAAAGGTCACAATTAAATAATATATCACTTGTACATTCTAAGGAAAGTGAGTAAAGCAAAAGGGAAAGAAAGATGTCAGGAAAGAAAAAACAATACTCAAAGGAAACTTTAAAGGAGGCAGTTGAGGAAGTAAAGGCAGGGGCAAGTTTGAGGGAGACAGCAAAAAAATATGGTATTCCCCATACCACTCTTCAGGACTACAAAAAAAAAAAAATATGCCCACAATCCTCACCCTAATTCGGCCCTGTCACCTGAAGAGGAAGAGGCTCTCGTTTCTTTTATTTTTTGGATGGCAGACCATGGCTTCCCAGTGACAAGATCCCTTGTAAAAGTGCTGGCTACTGGGATCATTAAGGAGGGTGGCCGCACCGAGACCACCACTGTGAATATGGAGAAGGGGCCAAGTGATGTGTGGTGGTCCAGATTTAAGTCCCGCCATCCAGAACTGGCCTCACGAACAGCGGATTCCCTGGACCGAGCCAGAGTCCATGGTGCTACACCAGAGGCCATTGAAGCGTTCTTCAATCTATTCAAGGCCCTCTACGGGAAGCACAGTTTAGAGGACAAGCCACATCTGATCTTCAACTGTGACGAGACTGGCTTTGGAGACAAGCCTCGGTCCAGGGAGAAGGTCCTGTGCCAGACTGGGAGGAAACACATCTACCAGCAGCAGCAGACAACCAGGGAGCACATCACAGTTCACTGCTGTGTGAATGCAGCCGGGGACAGCATTCCACCCTTCATCATTTACCCCGGCTGCCTCCCAAGTAATGCCTGTAGGCTGGATGGGCCCCCCAATGCCCTCTATGGCATCCAGGAAAAGGGCTACATGGACTCGGAGCTCTTCCTGAAATGGCTCCACCATTTCATCAGATACGCTCCTGAGGAGAGACCACTTCTTTTAATCATGGACCAACACGAGACACATGTCTCAAAAGATGTTATCATGTACTGCAGGGAAAACAAGATCGAAATTCTCTGCCTACCTGCCCACACCACACATATTCTTCAGCCCCTTGACATCGCAGTCTTCAACCCACTGAAGACCACTTTCTCCACCATGGCTTCCAGGATGGGTCTGGTGCGAGGGGATGTTGTTGTGGGGAAGAAGCAGTTTTCAGCACTCCTCAAACACGTTTACCCCACTGCTGTTACTGCTAAAAACATTAAGGCTGGGTTCCGCAAGGCTGGCATCTTTCCTCTGTCCAGGGCTGCTGTGGACACAACCCAGGTAATTTTGACATTAATACAATGACAATTCATACTCTAAACTACTTGTATTTTTTTTAAAGTGTGCTAATTAGTTTTACATACATTTTATATTCTTAGGTGGTGAGAGTGCTCCCATCTGCAGATGCCACACCATCCAGCACTCCCACCACTGCTTTGGCCACTCCAGCCACTCTGTCAACCACTCCAGCCAGCGCTCCTGCCACTCCAGCCAGCGCTCCTGCCACTCTTTCAGCCAGCGCTCCTGCCACTCTGTCAGCCAGTGCTCCTGCCACTCTGTCAGCCAGCGCTCCCGCCACACATTCAGCCACACCATCTAGTGCTCACACCACTCTCACATCCAGCAGTCAACCTAACTCATTTAGCACCACTCAAACACCTTGCCCCACCTGCAATAAAGTGGCTCCCAAAAATTACCTGGTGGCAGCAGGTGTAATTCCAGAGAGTCTGGCTAACGTCCTCATGAGTCCAGCCCTGGAGAGGAAAGAAAAGGTGAGGCGTCGCATTCCTCTGCCAGCCCGTGTCATTACCAGCGACGAGTATTTTGACCTGCTGGTAGAAAAAGAATCTGAGGAGAAAGAAAAGGAAGGAAATAAGAGAAAGCGGAAGGAAGAGATGGCAAAGAAGAAGGAGGAAAAAAGACAAGCTCAAAAGGCCAAAAGGCAAAAAAGGCTGACAAACGTTACTCCTCCAACTGAAGATGATGGCGAACACTGCGCGCTCTGCCATAGAGTGGTCCCACCTGGCTCAGGAAAAGACGCCATTGATGAATGGGTCCAGTGTGACCTGTGCCATCTGTGGTTCCACCCGGAGTGTGCAGAGGTGGAGGAAGTGCCAGACACTGACTGGCTTTGCCATAAATGTTGTTTGTCCACATAAAACACACACCTACACACACAATGTAAATAGTACACAGAAAATGAACAGGTTAATTTCTAGTTAGTTTAATCAGTTTAGTGTTAAATGTAAATAGTTGTAAATACACACACACACACACACGCATACACATACACATACACATAACGTACACAAACACACCCGCATCCTGTTCATTTGACGCTATGTTCTGTTTTTTACAATCATTAACCCTTTGAGCGGTACGGTCCCACATATGGGATTCTATTTTCTGTGCCCCTGGGAGTACCGTCCCACATATGGGATTTAGAACGTTCGGTGACGTCACGCAACTGCCAAATTCAAACTATGTTTTCGCGCGTTGGCTGGCGCTGAGCCACAGAGAGACGCTTGCTGCGCTTGTCATATAATCACAATTGTGCAGTGTTTTCAATGACTTAACGTTTATTTTAGGTTTCAGGAATTTAAATACACATAAGTACTAGTAAAACAATACATTTAGAGTTTGTAAAATACACACGGATGTCTATGGAAGCAGCAATAACAATCCATTCAAGTATAATTTGCCGACGTGTTTGATTTAAATCAGATACACATAGTGTAAGTAATGATATAATTCACTCCATTCCTTTCCCACTTCACCAGACATTTACTTGCATGTGTTTCGGGAGAAACTGGTGAATTTACGTGCTGTAAATTAATAATAAAAAAGGAAAAACGAAATAAAAGTGATACGTCTGTCATACAGCGCTGTAGTGGATGCGGTGTCAATCATGACGCGTCGCCATGGAAACAATAAAGTGAACGTTCTAAAATAATGGTCGCCTAAAAAAAAAACTCACTCTGGGGGGTCAGATAGAATTTTTTTAACTCACCAGTGAAAGGGTTAAATGTTTTAAAATGTCAAATTGTGCAAATTGCAAATTGTTTGCCCTTCTTTGTTGTTTTCAGAAAGATATGGTAATGTTATTCACTAAAATTTCACATGGTTCATGCTTAACACACATGCCATAATTAATATTACGACACAATCAGGCCTAACCGCATGGTCCTCTAGCTTATTAAAGCAGCAATTAACTTAAATTTTAAACAAATAAAAGGTACTCACCTTTCTTGTTCATTTAAATTGTCTTTTCTTCAGTTAAAATAAATAAACAGCTCACTGTTGATCCATTAAATGTCCATTTTGGCCGATGAAATGGAGTTTAGCGCGCTGTACGGAACACCATTGTAAGCCTGTACGGAACATCGTTAACGCTTATCATCTTCCGTACACGTGCGGAGGAGGTACTTTTCCCCACTTTTCTCAAATACTATTAGTCCAAAAGACATCAATCAAAGTGTTGACTGTGCAATAGGTATTCTCCCAGAGAATGATCACACAAACATGCTTGTCTAGCTTTCAACAACGGAGGAGTGGTCATTGGCGTGCAGTAAAGGGCGAAAAGTGTACGGAACATGGTTAGTCTACGTTACTTAAAACTCATCTTTGATGATCAAAATCTTCTTCTTCTTTTGTGTGTCTTAATTTTGTTAATGGTTATGGCTATGTCAATCACTGTAATTTTGAGAGTGAATCTATGAATGAATTTATTCAAATTCTTATAGCCTAGAAAGTGAGAACACTTCCTTTATAATCACTAAAGCTGTCGCTCATCTGTTATTGTACAACAATCTTGTGTTATAGCTGCTGTATATTATGTATAAAGTGGTGGCCAATATTACTAGAATAGTTGTATTTTAACCAGATGAAACCAGATGATGGTTTTAAATCAGTTATTTCTATCTGTGTCAGCTTAAAATATCAGTTTACATTTCCAAACATTCATTTTGCCATTAACTGTAATAATCCAATGAGATTTTTGTTTGCTCCACACAGATCTGATCTCATCATCATCCAGTCTGTCTGGAATGACATGAAGAAACAGAACGAGACAGACTAAATCCAGAAGATCTGTGGCAACGTCTTCAAGAGACCTACCTGCGGAGCTACAGTACTGTTAAAAGTTTTAGACACTTGTGTGAAAATGCTGTAAAATGAGGATGCTGTCAAAAATAATGCCATAAATAGATCTTCTTTATCATTGAACTTCTATTAACTAAATTTAATTAACATTTGGTGTGACTATCCTTTGATTTTAAAGCAGCTTTTGCCCTAGGTGCACTTGTGCCTAGTTTTTCAGGTAGCTTTGCAGGTAGGATTCTTTAGAATCCAGTTCTTCTGGATTTAGTCTGTCTCAGTTTTTGTTTCTCTAGTCGTTCCAGACAGACCCAATGATGATGAGATCAGATCTTTGTGTGGAGCACTGACTGTTGTCAGACTCACTGGACTATTACAATTACTAATGTAAACTGATATTTCCAACTGACACACTGCAGCAAAAAATAGAAATAACTGACTTAAAACCAATTTTTTTTAGCTGCTGAAAATACTTGCGTTCTAATAATTTGGCCACCACTGTATATACATTATATTATATTTTTGTAGGTTTATCACCTAAGCCTCCTTGGAGGCAAAACACCTGGAGATGCCATCCGGATGGTGTTGCGAACAGTTAGAACAAACAGTGTTTGGTGTCAATACAGCATTAAAGGAAGGAATGGGGGAAGAGCTGGACATTGCGGCATGTATTCGTAAGTATTACATTTTTAACTGACAGAATTAACACAAAGACATTACTCAGACCAAGCATCACCTATTCTTTTAAGAAATATTTCGGTAACACTTTCTATGAATCCCGTATTTATAATACATTATGATGGTATTCTTAAGGCATTATAAAAAACCTTATAATATGTTATATCATCTCTTGAGTATTCATAAGAACAGTTTTAATGTATTATATTTTTTACTTATTTGTGGTTATAGTTTTTAAAAGTATGATTACCTCCTCATAGTTATAACGTATTATGAGTCTAATATCTTGCCATGTTACTCATGTCACTTTACTTAAAGCATACAAAGACCATTTATAAGTAATTCTAATAATATTTCCCAAAGAACCCTAAGATCAGGCATCAGATCAGATGAATGTGTAATGACACATTTGTATTATCAGTTTGATTATTTTGATGGTACCTTTTAGACAGCTTTTAATAAGTAACTCTGCTACTCCATGTCAGCTAGCAGTAATCATTATTAGTAGTATGCTAAATATAAGCTAACACTAAATTTTGATGTTTCCTCAAAAGACAAACTATTATATTATATTAAAAGTAACTTTGCAAGTATGTGAACCTTCTACCTACCCTAACCTTAACCTAAGTCTACTAATACTCTAAGGAGTATGTTTAAGCTTATAGTAAATAAGACTAAGGGGACCATCAAAATAAATGTAATATAATGTAAAAAATAAATGTAATATGATATAGTCCATTATAAATTAAGTAGATTTAATATGGTGTCCATTGTGTGTTATAAATAATCATAATCTTAAAAGGTATAACCTGAAATACTCATATTATAATGTATTATAATTGTTGTTATGATTATTCATGAGATATAACATATTATAAGTTTTTTTTATAATGCGTTATGCATCCATTATAATGCCTTAGAAATACCCTTATAATGTATTATAAATAGGGGCTTCATAGAAATTGTTACCAATATTTCTTTTAAGGGGGTCATGAAGTAGATTTTTTTTCTTTGAGGTCCACATAATTTTTCCCAAAATTAATTGTGAAGATTTTACTAAACATGTTTCTTAAATTATGCCAAACTTTCCTTTCTAGAGGCTTGCCAAAAGATGCATCCAAAAGTGCCAGTTAAGGTGTTAGAAGAGTTCATCTTGAAGTATGCTCCCCATCGTGAGTCAAGGGTGAGTCAAAACCCAGAATCATGACAAAAGTAATAAAATAAATGGTTCTACACAAAATGTTTTGTTTAAATAACACATTATCAATTCTAAAGGAAAAAAAAACTGCATGACAATTATACACTGTTTCGTTTCATTTTCACGATCATGCTACAAGTTCACAGAAACCAAGATGTCTGAAAGTATATTCTGTTTGCTTTCTTTATTTTACAAAGACACAATGTTTTGTTTTTATTGTGGGTGTACACAAATAAAAGTAGACCCTTTACAGCAGGCATCACCAAACATAGTCTTGGAGGGCCAGTGACATGAGTGAACTATAAAGCCTTGCTTACATAATAAATAATAGTTTAACAAACTAGTGTTACATCGCAAATATTAAAACATGTATTTGTGCTCAGTGAGAGATGCATGTTTCACTTGTTTTAAGTAAATTCATTTTGGCTAGATATTTATTTGTAATTTATAATAAATGCCATTTAGAATGTGTTTTAATTTGTAATTGTGTCAATGACTTTGTATTGTAGTTTTATAGCTACTTATAGTATCTGTTATTTGTCTTGTTTCAGAATACTGATACAATTTAAAGGATTAGCTAACAACTTATGAATAACTTCCCCTTCCTTTTTTCCTATTTCCTTTTTGACCCTGCAGATTTCAATTTTTTTAAATCCATGCAGCAATTTTTTTTTTTTTTTCAAATGTTTTATCTCTGAATTTGCTCCCCTGATTGAGGTCAAGTGATAGTTTATCAGCTAATTACATGTAACAAGGCAACATTTGTCATTTGTTAACTTTATTGATAACTTCTAAATGTTAATATTTTGAGTTTTTTTCTGTTTAAAATTGGTATAAAATGGAAACTGCATTTGACTTAACTACCCTATTATGACTATATTTCAGTTGTATGCATGTGTATACAAATCAAGATGAATAAATTGTTAATTTAAGACAGGGATGGGGAACGTTGATCCTGGAGGGCCACACTCCTGCAGAGTTTAGCTCCAACCTTGAAAAAAACACCTCACCTGACTGTAGCCCTAGTAATTCTGAAGACCTTGATTAGCTTTTTTAGGTGTTTGATTAGGATTGGAGAGTGGCCCTCCAGCATTCCCCACCCCTGATTAAGGATTACCTAAAATATTTTTTAAAAATGATGTGATGAAAATGTAATATTTGAATGCTTATATTTTTTATAATCTGATGATGCTTCAGAAGACGTTTTTCTTAATGCTGCTGTTGTCTTTAAAAGTAGTGTATGCCAAGTCAAATGAGTTTGGCATCTACAGCATTTTGACAGCATTTACCTTATTTTCTGAGTTTTCATTTTGGGGTGTACTCTTTTACAATGTTTTCTTGAACCATCCTATTGTATAACTTTTTTTGTAAACTGGATTTGACTTTTGAGTGATTAAATTTTTGTAGAACTTGCAGCACAGATCCTAATAAATGGTTTTGCATAGCCACACTAATGACTTCATAAGCATTTTGTAATAACACAATTTGTAACATCAGCCAATCTGTTTACTTTACAGATGGAGTGTGAAAAGACAGGCCATGGACCACAGTTCCCGCAGTGATAGTTTTTCAGCACCCACACACAATTCAGAAGTTCTCACTGATTAAATGTTAATATGATAGTTTACGTTTACCTGTGAAGTTGTCCTTGTCATGAATATTAAACTAAATGTAAAAATTTTTTACATGATAGGCAATTTTCACTAATCTGTTTAATCTGTTAATGAGTTTTTTTTTTAAAGTGTGCATCTTTATTAATTAAAATACCTGAAATGCCTGCAATGTGCTTGTATCTGGAATGTTGTAATAATGATGTTGAAAGATGATGTTGCAACACTGCTAATCTTAAAATAACATTTTATTAAACTATACTTTGTAAAGTTCCAAATAATTGTTTTTAGAACTTTGTATTTTTAGTAAAATGTAGGTAATGTTGTAGGAATGTTATGCTAACAATAAAATAACGTTCTAGTAACGTTAAGCAAACTGGACATTTTATTGTTCTTGGAATGTTCCAAATAAATGTTCATAGAACGTTATATTTTTAATGAAATTTAGGTTGCAAGAACATTGTAGGAACATTATGCTAACCATAAAATAACGTTAAGCAAACTGGACATTTTAACGTTCTTGGAATGTTCCAAATAAACGTTCATAGAACGTTATATTTTTAATTAAATTTAGGTTGCAAGAACGTTGTAGGAACGTTATGCTAACCATTAAATAACGTTATAGTAATGTTAAACAAACTGGACATTTCCACGTTTTTGGGACATTCCAAATAACGTTCCCACAACCAAAACAGAACGTTAGCAAAACGTTCCCAGAACAAAAATTTGTTAGCTGGGGTTTTGTTGATATGGTGAGTACACACAAATAAAAGTAGACCCTTTACAGTTCCGAATGACGTATGACTCTACCTTTAGGAGCAAAAATGACAGAATAATTAAATTGTTTCCACTGAAAGAAATGTGATTAGAGATCGTGCTGGCGCCTCCGTGTCCTTT
This sequence comes from Labeo catla, assembly GCA_012976165.1. Classification (NCBI taxonomy): domain Eukaryota; kingdom Metazoa; phylum Chordata; class Actinopteri; order Cypriniformes; family Cyprinidae; genus Labeo; species Labeo catla. The sequence goes on along the minus strand of VONZ01000636.1, from coordinate 194,812 downwards.
AGCTTTAGCTTCCACTCTCCACACAAACCATTGGGTATGTGCCTAATAGCGCACATTTATCCAAGTTTAACATTGAAACTAACATTGCTTTATACTTTAACTCTTTTAGGCCTATATCTATAGATTTTATTTAAGGCAAGGATTATTAAATAAGTGAGTTAGAGCTATTTCTTATGACGTTTTAAGCTTATGTGTGACTTCATAAGACTATAATGAACATATAACAGAGAGAATTAAATTCAGTGCTTTCATTTCCAACATGTGCTCATTCATGGCTGCATATTATTTAATTCAGGCAAAGTTATGTTTATTGGGACAGGTCTTGAATTAATTTACGTGACTGTAACTTTGTCTCTATTTCTTAGAGCCAAGCTGCATAAACTAGTTACATATCAGACATTTATGTATCACATCTAATATGAGCATTAATGGCTGTTATATTAAATAAAGTTGACTAATTACAGCAAAGCAAGAAAGTAGTTTATGCTTTACCTTTACACACTGTTGTTGTCTGGTCTCCCCTCAGGCGAGCTGCATGCCCGCAATTCTCAAAACACCCACAAGATGGCGGCGTTTATCGGTGAACCCGATATTCCAAAACCGATAACCGATTATGGTAAAATGCTTAAATATCGGGGAAAATATCGGTAAATCGATATATCGGTCGATCTCTACTGCTAGATGACTATGTCAAGACAGGTATAGTGTTAAGGATGCTTAGTGTGAAGTTGTTTTAATGAGCATTTCTCCAGAAAAGCTGCAACCCATAATCAGCCCTAACAAACAGCATGTTTTGAACAGCACTAGCTGTAATTTTATCAGACACTCATTATTATCAATATTTAATTATACGAAGCGGCATTCAAATAGTTTGAATTACTCAACTAAATTTATAAAAAAAAAAAAAAAAAAAACACAAAGAGACTTACCCTACTATTTAGAGTCCTGGTTCTCTGGTGGAAATCTGAAATGGAGACACATTGTTATACAGTGTTGCTGGACAATTTCTCAATTAACTCGTTGTATACTGTCTAGCCAACCATGCTGAATTTCGCTCTGAATGCATAAGTCAATCATCTCAGTTAATCGTAATCTCACAAACTTCAAAATTAACACGGCTTCATCCACATCAAATTATCTGTTATCACATTATCATATCTTTTAAAGTACTGGTTCTTCACTAAATTAAATATAAATTAATGTTAAAACACAATGGGCTGGTTTTCAGTTGAAACGGCTAAGACTTGCATTTTAGTCTGGGAATAGGCTTAGGCCTTGTCTGTAATACTGGTGAAATACATTTTAGTGTAATCTTTATTTGAGTCAAGTTTTTGTTTATTTATTGTTGTACATTTAAGTACAGTATTTTATTTTTATTTAATATTAATATTTACATTTTTATTTAACTTTTAGTTAAACACATTTTAATTTAATCATTATTTAAGTTTTATTTTTATTTATTTGTAAGCACAGTGCAGTGTTAATATTCAAACTGTTAAAGTGGCTGACAACAAAAAATATTCTTATTAGGAATAAAACTGCCTCATTTTTTAACTGTGAAGAGCTGTTGAATAGTTACTACTACATACTACGCAACTGTATTTTAATGTTGGTCATTATGGTTACTTGGAGAGAAATATTTTCTGAGGTGGTACTTGGTAAAAAAAGTTTGAGTACCGCTGTTTTAAAGTAAGATGTTCCGATTTTCAGTACAAATAACAGTTCATTCTACATAATTTATCAAAGCACTTCTGCTATTACTACCTGTTCTGTGAGAAGCAGGACGTGCAATGATAGAGAAGCACTGCCACTGGTTGCAGTCTGCAGATTATATCCTACATTTATGTGTGGAACTCTGATTGCTTTCGTAGGCTACTGAATGGATAAAATATAGAAATCCCTTTCATTTAAAAAAAAAAAAAAATCTAACCATTTGGAAGTAGAACGCCGTCCCCCCTTAACCCTTTCACACGTGAGTTTAAAATATTCTAGCTGATCCCCCAGAGTGAGTTTTTTTCAGGTGACCGTTATTTAGAATGTATGGCCTTATTGTTTCCATAGCGACGCGTCGTGTTTGTCACGTGACACAACGCAGCCACAATAGCGCTGTATGACACATGTATCACTTTTATATAGTTTTTCCCTTTTTATTATTAATATTCACAAACGTGCTCACTGTATTATGAAATATCTGATATTCCGATTCTGAAATATGTGCAAGTAAATGTATTTGGAGGTTTAAACACTTTTATAATGAGCGTGTTAGTTGATCCATGCCGAGTGATGGGCGCCGCCATGTTAGTTCGCGCTGAATCAAGCTGTGGGATTTACAAAACGCAAATTCATCCTCACCTCCCGGAAAAACATTAAAGTAAGTCTCTGGTGAGCTTGGAGAAGAGCAGAGTAAACTTTATAGTTACCTACACAATGTGTATATGATATCAATAAAACATGTCGTCAGATAACATTTGTAAGGATCATTATTGCCGCTGCCATAGACATCGGCGTGTATTTTGCTTACTATAAATGCATTGTTTTACTAGGAAATATGTGTATGTAAATGGCTGGAACCTAAAATAAGCTTTATATGGTTGAAAACACGGAATAGTTGCGATAATATGACAAGCGCTCAGCGCGTCCGATCTGGCTCCGCGCCAGCCAAACCGCCAAAGCAGATTTGAATTCAGCAGCTGATCACGTGACGCGCTGAACGTTCGAATCACACCGGTGTGATCGTACGCTCCAGGGACCAGCCAAGAATGATCACACTGGTGTGATCGTACGCGTGAAAGGGTTAAAATTCACTCCCTGGACTCCATCCCCTGTGATTTAAAATCGTTGACTTTTAAAATTTTTGACAAATATATGAAATAGGGGTGGGCGATATGGCAAAAATGTCATCTCACGATTTTGTTCAGAAATATCACGATTTAATGTTTTGTTGGTTTTACTATTTTGCAGGTTGTCTGAGCAGTACAGCTAAACTAATTTTTCTTTTTTTAAAAACAAAGCCTTTCAAGGTAACAAACTATATATACAACAAATGGCAGATATTTAGGCCAAAGTGAGTGAAGATAAAAATCTTTGTCATCATTTTATCTTTGTTATTAAAAAATGAGAATAAAGATACACATTAGAAATAAACATGATACAAACAAAAAAGTTTTTCAGGTACAGTAGGCATATTTAGCAATAGCATTCAAGAAATGGAATTAACAAATATAAAAAGTAAAACACTATTTACTTAAATACTATAAACATCAATTGTAGCCTACATTTATTCTTATTAAAGCAACTTTGTTAAAGTTCTTCAGTCAGGAGCATGTTTATACCATCATTTACTCACTATCAGGTTGTTTTAATAAGTTTTCTTGTCTATTTGATAATTTCTATTAGTAAATTCAATGGGGACCAGCTACCCACATTCTTCATTATATCTTATTTTGTGTTTAGCACAAGAAAGAAATTAATACAGGTTTGGGGCAACATGTAAGTGAGTAAATAATGACAGAATTAAAATTTTTGGGTAAACTATCCCTTTATTGACAAGCTGCTGCATGTTTAGTACTGTGGCTTTAAGAGCTGCACCTAATATACAGGCACACATTCTATTTTTCTCTCAATTGTTTACTTTCACATTAGACATGAGCAACTGTGTTTTTATGTAAACATTTGTGTGTTTTGACATACATAACTTAATTAGTTCAGTAATTAGGCGCTATTTGACAGGCTTTTAGTGTGCGCGCTTCAGGTGTACCTGCAATGGAAAGCCCACATCAGAACAGCGCACATGTGAAATGTTTAGCCGGCAAGACTTTAAAGCAAAAAATTTACTTTTGTGATGGTGAATAAGTGCAGTGTCCCGTGAGTGTAACTCTGCCGCTGAATTAACACTCATGTGAATGTATGTGGCATTGTACAGTATAGCAATTGTACAGTTTTGGGGGTTCTGGTTAAAGACTGGACTCTATGTGGTTTACTGAAGGCTGAGATTGGGTCCCAGATAGCAAGAGAGCAGGTGAAAACTGTTGAATCAATGTTAAACATAGTTGATTTGTCAATGTTAATGGCATTAAATGAATATCACGTTTGCACCCTCAATTAATGTTGAAAAAAAATCTAACATTAAAGTACAAAGAGTCGAGAGCCCAACTAAAGAAAACTCTGATCACAACAATGGTGGTTTGTTGAAATTTCAAAAATGTTTCAACATTAATAGCAGGAGAAATAGTTATATTAATTCAATATCATTAACGTTGACAATTCAACTACTTTTAACATTGATTCAATGGTTTCTTGGGGGTAGCGCTATTAAAACGTGTTGTGGCCTAGTTCAGGGCTAGCTATAAGTTACTATTTGGTTGAGATTTGGGCCAGTTATGGCTCATGTGTGGCTCTTGTCTGTAGTCCAGGTCTGGGCCACACAAGGGCCGTAATTCTTTGCTACATTTGGGCCGAGTGTAACTTCTTTTTGGCCCAGAACTGGGCCAGATGTCAATTGCTATGTGGGAATACAGTACAATGAACAACATTTCTTGAGTGTTAATTCAGCGGCAGAGTTACACTCAACAGGACACTGCAACTTTTCCATTGTGCGTACACCTGAAGTGGCAGAACTGCAGCTAATAGAATAGCACAATACTATGATATTTCTCAGAAAGCAGATTGTGGAGATATTTTTAACGTCCACGATCAAAAATCATCATATCGCACACATATCGTATTTTTATAAATATATTTTGAAGTAAGGATCTGCGGGAGGGCGTATAGCTTAACCGTTAACATTAACGTTAACCCATCACTAAAATGACCACACCTTAAACTTTGACAGTAAAACTTAATAGAAGCAGTTAAAATGAGTCAATTACATGGCATTTATGGCTCTGACAATGTAGTACCGCCTCTGTTGAAAAAACCAGCATATGCTGGTAGGTATGTTTTGATGCTGGTTTAAGCTGGTCCTTTGCTGGTTTATGCTGATCATGTTGCTGGTCAAGGACCAGCATGAACCAGCAAAGAACCAGCATAAACCAGCTAAGGACCATCAAAACATACCTACCAGCATATGCTGGTTTTTTCACCAGGGGTGTCCATCGTGACTACAACTCCAGAAAATTTCACGCACTCGTTTCCACAGCTACGGCCTGGATGTTTTTAGCAACTGTTGTTCCCGCCCACTGAAACCTGGGCCTGGACTGGATCCATGTTAAAGCACTGAAACAGATGTGACTGTAACGCAGATTTGCCAGTTTGAAAACGGATCCGGCTCTGAGTCAGCTGCTGTCTGGGGGGACATTCTAAAAAAGTATGAATAGAAAATTAATAGAATCCTGTTAACTCTGAAGAAATTTTTTTTGGCTTTTTGCTTAATATTATTATTATGAAAGGGGTCGGGTCGAGATTTGAACACGAGACGCATTGTGTCAGACTTTCCCATTCATTTTCTCTACAATTCTACCACCAAACCTTGTGAAACTTGAAAAAGACAAAGTCTTGGGCATTCCGAGGAAGTATAAATAGAAATTTTCCTGTAAACTCTGAAGAAATTTGAATAATGCATGTATAAATGTGAAGAATTGATCAGTGCTATATAATGCATTGTGACAGGCTGACATTCATTTTCTGTAAAATTCTACACTAAAACCTTGTGAACACAGATAGAGATAGAGATAGAGATGGTTGTTCAGAAAAAGAATTTATTGAAATGTTCATGTTACAAATTTTAATAATGAATGTAGAAAAAAGGAGCAAATATTCAGTGTTACAATGTATTTTAACAGACTTTATTTTTCCAGAAAACTCCACAGTATAATGTATTCGAATGTAATATAAGTGTATCTTCTATAATGTACAATAGAAATACATTTTGTAAATACTTTTCCCCAGTTTTCGGGCACATTTAATTTGTAACCTTTGAAATATTGATGTTCGTCAGCTTTTTGGCCGCTTTGTGTCTCCGTACCGTGCAGATGGTGTCTGGCTCGACCGGGTGTTCGCAGATGGCAGTTCACTTGACCACGGTGTAATCGTGCAGCAGTAGATTCACAGAAGACTTGAAGGTCTTGAAGAATGTAAAAATATACACTATATAAAATTTACATAATATGGCAGACATTGTATAAAACTGACCAGCAGTGTCCAGTGGTATCCCTCATTTACAGAACCCACCAGTAAATCATAGGCCTGTGGATCCATCTATGGGTACAAAGAAAATTACAAATGATACACAAACATTTATGCTAATCAAAATAAGCAAGCTGGTATACCTTCTTCATTTCAGTGGCCTTGCCTTTCCACAGATTAGTCATTTGGAAAGAATCAATGACTCCAGCTTTGCCTGGATACCTTCTTGCTATGCAAGTAAGGTATGCATTGATAACCTGAGTAAAAAAACTGGTTCAACTATTTTGCACTATTCAACACTTGAACATATTTAAAATATATTTTGTGAAGACCAGGCTCACCTCACTCTTAAGCTTCTCCCCAGGTCGCAGATGCTCAAGATCCCAGGTAAATATTTTATATGGCCCTACCTTGCTCCACAATCTTCCTCCGACTTTTCCTGCCCAGATGTCTTGTAATACTAGAAATAATTTCAGAAAAATAACTAAATAGAGCATTGTTATTTTTGCATAATTTTTAAAAGGTAAGTACATACAGTCAGCTTGAGGAAGAGAACAAGAAGTCACAGCTGCAGAAGAGGAGGATCTTCTAAAAAGGGGACCAGGTGATCAAGGTTTACCCTGGGCAATATTTTGCCATACTCATCCAGAAGGTCTACACTTTTCCCATCAACTTTAGTGACAGTGTATGGCCCAAAATAATCAGGGTCTAGTTTGCCCCCCTTTCTCTGCTGACTTCTTTTGTTTTGCCTTAGCACTCTGTCTCCAACCTGCATGACAACAGCCTTTCCTTTTTCTAGATTTGTCTTCCTTACTTGTTTTTGCACCTGGGCCATGTTGTCTTTAACTATTTGGTACAACCTGTCCTGCCGTTTTATCCATTCAGATACACACTCCTCTGCAACCATTTCCTCCACACTTTCATTGATCTACAATAAAGAGACAAATTGTGCATATTAAAAAGAAATAACAGAAAAATGTTGACATCTCAGAAGTTGAACTGTGAACATGCATAATTGTACTAACCTCATAGGACTCTGGTACCTCACATGGGTACCTAGCCTCATGACCAAAAAGCAGATAATAAGGAGCAAATTTGGTTGTTATCTGCTTTTTGGTACGCAGACCAAACATTGTGGCCTCCAAATAATCAGCCCATGAGCTTGGCCTGTTCTCCACCAACTTGCTCAAAGATCTGTACACAGAGAGAAAATTAACAAGGTTCTACTGGCGTTTATACATATGGGTTCACAGTTTAAAGATATGGACTGTTCATCACCTCTGAATTGTGCCATTAAGCCTCTCCACCAACCCATTTGTCTGTGGATGGTAAGGGGCACATAGACTCCTCTTGATGCCAAGTGTTTGGCACACACCCAGATTGATCTGTGCATACAGATCAACACAAATTTTCAACTGAACAGTAAGAAGCCATTTATATTTCTTTTAAATAACAACAATATTAGAACAACAATGTAGCAATAAAACAAATACAAAGGTAAAACACTAACCTTATTTACAAATTCAGTGCCTTGATCTGTTAAGAGTCTTTTAGGGGCACCAAATTTGTAAAAGTGCTTTATAATGCAGGTTGTGACCTCCTCTGCACTTTTTGTCTTCAGTGGGAAAGCCTCACACCACTTTGTGAAGTAATCTACCATTACACAGATATACTGGTAGCCTTCTTTTGTTGGTGTGAGCTTTCCCACTAAATCCATCCCTACAATATCCCATGGCTGTGCCACCTGATAAACATACATGTTCAATAGATAAAACTGATATATATAAAAAATTTTCTTGTGTTTTTCATACAAACATGACTTACCTCAATAGGGGTGTATTCATTGGGATTTTTCAGAGAACACAGGTTTTTTTGACACTGAGCACAATGTGTAACCTAAAATATATTGCAAAAATTAGTTTTGATCATTCACTACAAAAATGTATAGTATGAACATATGAGGAAATATGACATAATTAAACTTACCCAGTGTTTTATGTTCACACACATTCCAGGCCAATAAAAGTGTTTGCTAATGGCATCCAGTGTTTTCTGGATGCCACAGTGAGCACCTATTGGTCTGCTGTGGAACTGCTCAAAAATTTCTTGAGCACATTCTTTGGTGCTGACTACTTTGGCCAAAGTGCTGTCTTTTCTAACATAATACAAGATGTCATCTAAAAAGTATAAAGTTGTAAAGTTTTAAACCATTACATAACAAGTGAAGCTACCAAATCCAGGTGTACATTTGAAATTTTAAATTCAGCCAGCACTTTAAATTCTGCCCCATCCATCTTGTGGCCACACTGCACTGATGAATCTAATAAAGGGACCTTATATACTATTACCAATTAAGTTCAATTGTTTTAGATAAAACATTAAATTACTTGATTGTGTAACACAGTAGTCTATTTATCTAATCATTTACTCCAATTGGCCCATATGTGATTTGATTAGACTCAACTATGGTAACCATGGTAAAAAGAAAAAAACAAAACAAAAAGGGGGAAAAAAGTATTGACATAATAATAAAAAAAATGTTGCTTGCTGGCTTACTAGAAAAATACACTTTTTTTTCTTTTGTTTTTTGGTCTTCACTTTTTTATACAAATATGAATGCCATTTATCTTATGATCATGTTACATACTTTTTTAAATGAAAATTGTATAAGTTGTACTTTTTTCCATCCAGTTCAGCAAATTGTCAAAAAGGTTTACATAATGTTACATACATATTGGCTGGCTTTCTTGAACAATGGATCTTCTTTTGAATCTATGTCTGTTATCTACATAATTAGCCTGAACTATTATATGGCACAAAATAATTAGAAAAGTATGTAGATGCCTGCTATGCCTATTATGTTGTCTCCTCCATGTACACATTTGTGATATATATATATATATATATATATATATATATATATTAAGTTATGCAAGCTTGTACTGTAGAATAGGACTAAAACATTGTGAAATGAAAACATGGATTCTAATTTCACCATTAATGAATTCATGAAAAAGAGAAACATTAATAGAACCATTAATTTAATATTAAAGTCTGGTTGAAGTTATGTATGCTACCAACTAAGCCAAAAATAAGGAACGACAGAAATATCACAGCAAAAACTTTTTGCCACCAAATATGCATTTTATACGTTATCAACAGTTTTACAGACTCTCAAAGTAAAACATCAGCACAAAACAAAAATGACTTAAATATACCACAGCGTTTTTTACGATGGCGTTTTAGTGCCACTTAAAAAAAAAAATCTAAGATTATGAGATTAATATGTCGAGAATAAAGTCGAAATATTACGAGAATAAAGACGAAATATTACGATAATAATGTCAAAATATTACAAGAGTCAAGTCAATATATTATTTAATTTAATAAAAAATGTGGGGTATAAAAGTTTGGCCGCCACAGACATTTTTGAGGAGCAGGTGGAGGTATTTTCACAAAGATTTTTTAAAAAGAATTCTCAAAAATTTTGAAAGATGATACTTTATATTAGAAATGTTTTATATTACAAACAACGAATGCAATCGAAGACATTAAATATTATTTCCCAGCATACTGTCGCCGTGAGTATGACACAAGGTATTATTTCTACTAATAATCCCACATACACTGCAAAAAATGTTTTTCTTACTTAGAATTTGTGTCTTGTTTATTTGCTTACCCCAATGGCAGATTATTTTGCTTTTTCTAAGCAAAAACTCACTTAATTTCAACTTGTTCTTTCTAAAAACAAGACAATTATTTTTACTAGAATATCCTTCTTGGCCCTTCCTCATCCCAGTAAAATGATGCAGCGGCTCGGAGTCGGAGGCATCAATCCGGGCCTTTGCATGCGCAAAATAGGCTATACTCTCAATATATTATAAGTTTAATTTCTACGATTTAAATTCTCGAAACATTTCGACTTTATTCTGGTAATATTCCGGCTTTATTATCGTAATATTTCGACTTTATTCTCGTAATATTTCGACTTTATTCTCGTAGTATTTTGACTTCATTCTCGTAATATTTCGACTTTATTCTCGTAATATTTAGACTTCATTCTCGTAATATTTAGACTTTATTCTCGTAATATTTCGACTTTATTCTCGTAGTATTTTGACTTCATTCTGGTAATATTTAGACTTTATTCTCGTAGTATTTCGACTTTATTCTCATAGTATTTCGATTTTATTCTCGTAGTATTTCGACTTCATTCTCGTAGAATTTTGTCCTTATTCTAGAAATATTACGACCTTAATCTCGTAATCTTAGATTTTTTTACGTGGCACTAAAACGCTGTCGTATAAATGCATGTTGGCTCATTAGTTAGAAAGAACATATCCTTAAACTAAATCATAATAAATTAAATTAAATCAAACATACAGCACACAATCTACAAATGAAATCAACAATCTAAAGGAATAAAAACAAAAGGAATAAAAAAACTTTAATTAGTTTGAAGCTGAAATTAAATTAATTTACGTTAACGAAAACAGTTTATATGGTCCAAGGAGCTCTAAAAAATTTAGTGGCGCTTTAACATGAAACAGGAAACTCATGAATATTCATGTTAGCTCCGCCCAGTGTTACAGAAAATCTCAGACACCGAATATTTCAGAACAACGGATTAACTAGGACAGAATAGAATACAACAGAATAGAATAGAATAGAAAGCCTTTATTGTCATTATACACAGTACAATGAGATTTAGAGCAGCTCCTTAAAAGTGCACACAGCGTAATGTATAAGTGATGTACTAAAAACTATACTACAAAAAACTACAGTACACAGACAGACAAATAAATCAGATTAAACATACTTTGGTCCAAAGTGGTGAGCAGCATACAGTATGGTAGAGGTAGTATAGATAGCGCAAAATGAGGGTATAATATAAATGCAATATAACACAAATATGACAGTTTTCAGTACAGATCTAAGTTCAGTATGGAAACAGCTTTGGGGAAAAAAACTGTCCCTGAGTCTATTTGTTCTGTCAGGTATAGACCTATAGAGAGGGACCCAACCGACAAAAATATCACATCATCAGCTGCTAAATTTTAATCTGCCTTCACTGGCTGGTGCTGCGCAACAGACGCGTTTTACAGTGTTACGCATTATAAACAATCACACGCAATTCTTTTTAATGAATGCAATGATCAATCAGAGGCGTTCAGATGAGTCATGACTGAAACTTTTGCTGTTGCGCGCTCGCTGCTCTCTGGCGAGTTGTCTCATGATAAACAACAAATTACAGATGTGTGCATACAGTGTAAGTGCACAGTAAATTGCACAGTGTAAACCACTTCAGTGATTATAATAGGAGTTTTTGAGAGTGGTTGAACTCAATGATAATGTTCTTTGATAATTATTTGCTCTCTTTCTGTACTATTAAATGGCTATAATTAGTAACTTACAAAAACATTTGTAAATGAAATCTAAGCAAACAGCACAAAAAAGCTAATGATGTAAAAAAACACTTTACAGTTTCTTATGTTGTGTGTGAGTAAATGTGCATTATTGTAATAAATTACAACAATGAGCTAACAATTGTCAGCTTTGCAAAATAAGTCCCTCATTAGCATTAACCATTTTGGTCATGTCATTTATGCATTCCTTTTCCTAAGCTAACTGCAGTCTTTCTTTTTACAGGAACAGATACTTCTGGAACATATATGGGGGAGACTTCGGTCACGTTTGGAGCATGCACTTTCACGAATGCCTGTGGATGTGGACTTCTTAGAATTTATCTGTGTTCAGGAGTTGGTTTTCCTGAGTGCTGTATCACCACAGGTCATCATTCCTGTGGACATATGGGACGGCTTAACTGGTCTGCATCATGCAATTACTTTAGAGAGGCAAAGAAATGAGACGCATGTTGTGACAGCACAATTTGAACAAGGAAATAGTGGACGACCAAAAGCAATCATTGGTCGTGAGTATCTCATCAATTTGCTTGAAATGAACTTACCAGTCAGGTGTATTGCAAGCCTTTTGAGTGTATCTGAACGCACTGTACACAGACGACTAGCAGAGTTCGATCTATCAGTAAGATCACTGTACAGCTCACTAACAGATGATGAGCTAGACACATTAGTGTCAAACATTAAGTCCCGAATGCCAAATTCTGGATACAGAATGGTAAAAGGAGCTTTAAAAGCTGAAGGCCACAAGGTACAATATGACCGAGTCAGGGCATCGCTGCATCAAGTAGACACACTGGGAGTTTTATCCAGGATGCCGCAGCTGGGTTGTGTTGTCCGGAGGAGGTATTCTGTCCTAGGGCCCAAATCTCTGATGCACATAGACACCAATCACAAATTGATAAGGTAAGTTTATATATGATTTTTACTCAACATATTAATTTTAACAGTATCGTCTTAAGATGGAAACTTCTGTCTGATGTAGCAGTTCAAACTCTGGCCCTTAAGGTTTTTTTTTTAGTTTAGCTCCAATCCTAGTCAAACATACATGGACAAGTTAATCGAACTCTTCAGGATTACTAGAAAGTACTAGGTAGGTGAGTCAATCAAGATTGGAGCTAAACTCTGTAGGAGAGTGGATCTCAAGGGCCAAAATTGAGAACACCAGTCTAATGCCTTTGGTTTCAGGTATAACATTGTCTTGTTTGGAGGGGTGGACGGCTTTTCACGAAAGGTGAATTTGTTTTTGTTATACAATATAATGCAACATTGGAATTGTTAATGTACCAGAAAAATAAAACTAACAATGCTATTTCTAATTCTACAGATAATGTACCTTGGCGCTGCCACAAGCAATTCAGCATCGACTGCGCTGTGCTTCTTCCAAGAGTCTGTGGAAAGATATGGTTTCCCTCTTAGGTAAGTTGTGGTATCAAGTAATAAAGATGAAAGTACACATGTTTTTTACATTAATTGTTAGGTATTGTGGTAGAACTTTACACCCAAAAAGGAAAATTTTCATAATATACTTACCCTCATGCTGTTTTTAAACCTGTAAGACCTTTGCTCATCTTCAGAACACAAATTAAAATATTTTTGATGACATTTCATAGACAGCAAGGGTACTACTACAGCGAAGGCAAAGATATGTAGTAAGGTCATCCTTAAAGAGATAGTTCACCCAAAAATGAAAATTTGATGTTTATCTGCTTACCCCCAGGGCATCCAAGATGATTTTCATTTCGGTGCATCCCTATAATATACAATCTTTTTAATTCCTTAATGAATCCAGAAATAATTATCAAAGATTCTAATAAAATATTAAACAGCACAACCATTTCCAAAATTGATAATAACAGTATCAAATCATTATTTCTGAAGGATCATGTGACACTGAAGTAATGGCAAGAGAAAATTCAGCTTGTATTACAGAAATAAATTATATTTTAAAGTATATTAAAAACCATGATTTTAAATTGTAATATTTCACAATATGATAATTTTATAAAAATAATCTTTTTTTTTTGTAGCCTCCACATTTTTATTAATGTGCTTCACCAGGAATGTTATATTATGCTTTATTAATAAGCATTATGTTAAGTATTAAAACATTGTCTTTATGGTCATTACAGGGTCAGAGGAGACCATGGAGTCGAGAACGTGGATATTGCACGTTTAATGTTCACAGTTCGTGGCACAGGGAGAAGCAGTTTCATTTCTGGAAAAAGTGTCCACAAAGGTATGTAAAGAAAGTATTATGTAGAAGACATATGTCACCTTGTGCTTTATTCTCCGAATGCTTGTTTGAACGAACTGATTGCTTAGGACTTTTCTCGTAATGCCTTATGTTGTAGAATAGAGCGACTTTGGAGAGATGTGTGGACTGCAGCGACCAGTGTCTACTATGATGTACTACACTATCTCGAGGAAGCCAGCTACCTTCATACTGCAGACCAAACACATCTCTTCTGTTGCCACTACACATTTCTACCACAGCTACAAGATGATCTGAGCATTTTCCGAGATGGTTGGGATAATCACCCTTTGAGAACAGAACACAACATGTCTCCAAACCAGCTCTGGGAATTGGGTCAAATTCATTATCCAGTTGATGATCCCCAAGATGAAGAGGTATTTTTGTTAATGCTAATTTAAAGCCATGTTTACACTATTACAGGGGTTGTGAAAATTAAATGTTCCTTCACTGATGTTTAAACACTTAGTATTTGGAACTATTACAGCTGAGATTATACACCATTTATACAGAAATATGTTGTTCTTTGTTTACACAGGAACTGAACATTGCTGATATTGATTGGGAAAGCAGTGGATTGCCTCCTGATGAAAGTGTTGGTGTTAATGTTCCTATTGTGTAATGTCCACTTACAGCAGAGCAGCTTGCAGCACTAAAGGACACAGTGGATCCAAGATCACCATCACAATCCCATGGGATAGACATTTACATGGCTGCAGTGCAGTTTTGCCAGTCACTTGAGTAATGACACATTGAGTAGACACATGGAGTTCTGGAACTGAATTTAAATTTATTTGATGGAAAAACTGTAACATTAAATGTGTATTTTTTTTTGTTCCAAGAACTGTTTCATCAAGTACATAGCACTATAAATAGCTAAACTGCATCAAAACCAGAGAAGGTATGCTGTAAGCTATTGCATGGGGGTTTTCAAAGTCTCAAAAATAAAACGGCAATACTACATGAACGTGTGCATAGATGAACTGCATCAGAATTATTGACCAACAAGTCCAAACAATGCAAGACAAACTGTGGGACTGTAACTTCATTTGTAGACATGGTGTCTGTATTAGATTTCACATAACTATACAAGCCCAAAACCAAACTCAGAAGTGCTAATGGACTTAAGGAGCTCGTCCCTAAAATGGCTGAAATCCATGTAATGACTTGGTAATCGTAGCATATTGAAGCAAGTGGAAGACTTCGGCATGTCAGCAGTAACAACGTCTAGGTTACGTACGTAACCCTCGTTCCCTGAAGGAGGGAACGGAGACGTTACATATGGGAACTCGCTTGAGAGTCCAATCATCTCCAAGCTTTATTCAAAAGGCCAATGAACATTCATGAACATTGGCGAGTGGTATTTGCATGCGAAGCCACTCCCCCGTACATACGGGTATATAAGATGGCGGCGTGCAACCACTCATTCAGGTTTTTGCTGAGGAGCCGAGCTGCAGCCCGGTGTCAGCGCAACGTCAGGTCGTGGCAGGGGATGTAACGTCTCCGTTCCCTCCTTCAGGGAACGAGGGTTACGTACGTAACCTAGACGTTCCCCTTCAGTCGTTTCACTACGACGTTACATATGGGAACAGACCCATGGAACAGGCCACGAACCAGACGTCGCGTTACGCAACACACCGCGTGCCGCCAGGCGGGCGTGGCAGCAGACGGATATGAGCGAAACCTTCCCAACGCCCTGGGCCCCAATGGGGGGGGGGGCTCCAACGGGATGCCAGTTGTACTGAAGCAGGAGTTGGGGGGGCGGAGCACATGAAATCTGTACATGTGGAACAAAGAAAATTCAATATATCCATAGATTTAGGGATATATGAGGGAAACATCGGCCTTCTGGCTGACCGTGGAGAAATACTGAAACATGTTGCCACAACCTGCTGGGCGAAGGAGACCCAGCCGGAGCACAGTCAAGCACTACTCCGCACTAGGCCTGACTGCGGGGCATGGAGGACCCAGGTTCGCCGGAGGGAACAACTGAGGAAATAGCGCACGGATCCATTAGGAATGGCGCAGCAAGCCGACACCAGCCGGACTCCCGCTCACCTGATGTCTATGTTAAGACACGGGAGGACACGGCCTCTACGCGAAGGTTGTAGAACCTGGCGAAGGTATTAGGTGTCGCCCAACCCGCAGCTCTACAGATATCTGCTAGTGAGGCGCCATGAGCCAACGCATAGGATGAGGCAACACTCCGTGTGGAGTGGGCCCGAACACCTAAGGGGCATGGCTCTCCCTGGTTTTGGTACGACAGGGAGATGGCATCTACCACCCAATGGGCCAACCTCTGTTTGGAGACAGCATTCCCTTTCTGCTGACCTCCAAAGCAGACGAAGAGCTGCTCGGTGCGTCTGAAGTGCCGAGTGCGGTCCACGTATATACGCAGAGCGCGAACTGGACACAGCAGCGCAGAGGCTGGGTCTGCCTCCTCCAGGGGCAGAGCTTGCAGGTTCACCACCTGATCGCGGAAAGGCGTGGTGGGAACCTTGGGCACATAACCGGGCCGGGGTCTCAGGATGACGTGAGAATTGCCGGGCCCGAATTCCAGCCACGCTTCGTCAACAGAGAAGGCTTGTAGGTCCCCTACCCTCTTGATAGAGGCCAGTGCGGTCAGGAGCGCTGTCTTGAGTGACAGATATTTCAGCTCAACCGACGCAAGTGGCTCGAATGGGGCCTCCCGCAGGCCCTGGAGGGCGACGGAGAGGTCCCAAGAGGGTATGGGGTGCGGTCTGGGGGGATTAACCCTTCTCGCACCCCTCAGGAACCTCACGATGAGTTGGTGCTTACCTAGGGATGTTCCATCCACTGCGTCGTGGTACGCTGCAATGGCAGCAACGTACACTTTGAGAGTTGAAGGGGACAGCCTGCGCTCCAACTTTTCTTGCAGGAAGGAAAGCACTACTGCAATCGTACATCTCTGTGGGTCCTCCCCGCGAGAGGAACACCAGTCGACGAACAGACCCCACCTCAGCGCATAAGCCTGCCTTGTAGAGGGGGCTCTGGACTGAGTGATAGTTTCTATCACGGCCTGTGGAAGGCCGGAGAGGTCTGACGCGTCCCGTCCAGGAGCCAGACGTGCAGGTTCCACAGGTCGGGGCGCGGGTGCCAAATTGTGCCCATCCCCTGAGAAAGAAGGTCTCTCCTCAAGGGGATTTTCCAGGGAGGGGCTGCCGCGAGGGAAATGAGTTCTGGAAACCAGGTCCGGGTGGGCCAGTATGGCGCAACCAGCAGAACCTGCTCCTCGTCCTCCCTGATCTTGCACAGTGTCTGTGCAAGGAGGCTCACTGGGGGAAAGGCGTACTTGGGCCCCGGAGGCCAGCTGTGTGCCAGTGAGTCCCTGCCGAGGCTGTCGGGAGCCTCGTTGAGGGAGTAAAACCGCTGGCAGTGGGAGGATTCGGGGGAAGCAAACAGATCTATCTGGGCCTCCCCGAAATGGCTCCAAATCAGCCGGACTGTCTCGGGGTGGAGTCGCCATTCTCCAGGATGGGTGGACTGCCGTGAGAGCTGGTCGGCTGCACGGTTGAGTTCTCCTGGAATGTGAACGGCACGTAGCGATTTCAGCCACGTCTGACTCCATAGGAGCAGATGGCGGGCGAGTTGTGACATGCGACGGGAGCGTAGACCACCCTGACGGTTGATGTAGGCTACAGTCGCTGTGCTGTCGGTGCGAACAAGCACGTGCTTGTGACGCAACGTCGGTCGGAAGCGACGAAGGGCCAGAAGCACAGCCAACAACTCTAGGCAATTGATATGCCATTGCAGTCGAGGTCCTGTCCAGGAGCCCGATGCTGCTTGCCCATTGCATACAGCACCCCAACCCGTGGAAGAGGCATCCGTGTATACCACAAGATGCCTGGAGACTTGTCCCAGGGGGACTCCGGCCTGAAGGAA
The DNA here is from genome assembly GCA_012976165.1 of Labeo catla. Lineage (NCBI taxonomy): Eukaryota > Metazoa > Chordata > Actinopteri > Cypriniformes > Cyprinidae > Labeo > Labeo catla. The sequence goes on along the minus strand of VONZ01000636.1, from coordinate 177,112 downwards.
GGCCGGGTCTGACCACGGGCTGAACAGGCGGCGACACTGCGGGGAAACGCCAATCCGGAGTGTGCCACGGTGCCATGCCCATCTCGGGACTGGTAATACTCGATCGTGTAACCAGCGCTGAAGCGGTCTCATATGAAGCAGGCCGAGCGGCGTTACTGCGGCTGCGGCTGCCATATGCCCCAGGAGCCTCTGAAATGTTTTGAGAGGAACCGCTGTTTTGTGTCTGAATGACTCCAGACACTTCAGCACTGACTGCGCGCGCTCGTTGGTGAGGCGGGCTGTCATACTGACCGAGTCCAGCTCCACACCGAGAAAAGAGATCCTCTGCACTGGGGAGAGTTTGCTCTTCTCTCGGTTGACCTGAAGGCCCAGATGGCTGAGGTGCTGGAGCACCAAGTCCCTCTGTTCGCACAACAGATCTCGCGAGTGAGCTATGAGAAGCCAGTCGTCGAGATAGTTGAGGATGCGAATGCCCGTCTGCCAAAGAGGGGACAGGGCAGCCTCCGCGACTTTCGTAAAGACACGGGGAGAGAGGGAGAGGCCAAATGGAAGCACTTTGTACTGATACGCTCGACCCTCGAAAGCAAACCGTAGGAAGGGTCTGTGTCGAGGCAGAATCGAGACGTGAAAGTACGCGTCCTTTTATATTTGACAAAATAAAAGCAACACTACCGCATATGATAAAAGGCGCTCAAAAAGCCACTTCCGGTTTTCTTTGGTTGGGCCAGGCAGATCCCAAGCAAGACTCAGGTCAAGGACAGGGGGAATGGGCTCAAGAAATCCATGGAACACAGCCTCTCTGTCATGGAAGACATTTCTCTTGTGGGCCTCCATGTCACAGGTAGAACAGAGGTACTCCATGTCCAGTGGTACACAGTCCAGGCACCTAATCACAGCTTCTACAGCACAGCATCTGAGACAATTTTGGACGAATACTCTCTCGGCTGAGAGCTTTGCATCAAAAAGCATAGGCCTAGCAGTTTTCATTCTCACATCTGTGAGAAGCTGCCTATGTTCCCAAGCAGAAACCATTCTGTCTGTTCCCTCCGGAACCTGGTCTGCAGTTATGGTGTCCCTTAACTCTTGGAGTCTTGTTTCTAAAAAACAAAAAATATACATTCACTTGTCCTTAAAAGGTCTATACTCATGATTATGATCACACACAAGTATATATCAAAAGTATATATCAGGGAACACATGTTAAGTAAAAACTGTTAGCCTGAATGCACTGTAAGTCACTTTGGATTAAAACGTCTGCTAAATGCATAAATTTAATTTAATTTAATTTAATATATCAGTTATACTGTGAGTCTGTAATGGAACTGACAAAACATAATGCTTGATTATGATTAAATAAATGGTGGGAATTGGAAAAACTGTAGTGTAGTGTTACTACTGTAACACTCAGTATCCTCACCAAGACTTGCCAACTCTTGATCTTCTATCTGAAGGCCTTCCTCATGCACTGGATCCCTTCTTCTGGATTGAGAAGCAGCTGCAGAGACAGTCATTTTACTTAACCCTTTGATCAATATAACATGAAACCAATTCATTTCAAAATGAAAATATTCCATGAGGACTGGAGGCAGGGAAACTAAGCAAAAGATATTAAAACACAACACAAGTAAGGATTATCAGTCACATGCTCTTAAAATATCTTATATATTAGTGAGAAATTTTTTCACAAACATTGCAACACCATTTTGTCAAAGTGGTATCTGACTCTCATTTTATAATACGTGTAACCACCAAAACACTATTTAATGAATTATGTTTATTCTTAGATACAGTAATCATGTTTTAGTAAAGAACAAACCTGATCCAGGGCAGTGTGTTTCCCGACGTTTCTCACGCCTGCCTGTGACCAGTGGATTAGTGAGGGATCTCTTCCTGCTTTTTCTCGTTTTTCTTTGAGGAAAGGCAGGGTTTTTCTTGGCCATGGCAGCCTATATATTTACAGAGCACTTATACCAGCAGCATTTAGAATTGTGCATTATTCAGTAGTTGCATAAAAGGGTCTTACTAACCCTTTTCATCACATCTATAAACAGCAATAGCAATTAGTATTTTCAGACTTAGGTATTTGGTTCTCATGACAAGCCTTACCCTGGCATCATGGAGATAAGCATCACTAATTAATGCTGCCATGTGGATCCTTGCATCATTGGGATCATCAAAGACCCTGATGTCAGAATTGAGGGACATCACATACAAATAGAAACAATACAGACACAATAAAAAAAAATAAAAAAAAATGAAAAAATAGAGAAAGAGAGTGATCTAAAGAGACAAGTGAGAAAGAGAGAGAGAGAGAGAGTGGCTCTTAAAAGTGCCGTTGTTTTGATTTGTGTGTGTGAATGTGTGTGTGTTGGTGAAGTCAAAAAGTGTTGCAATAAAGCTGTAAAACAGGAAAAAAGCAAAGGATTATTAGAATAGCCTTTGTGGTAAATGAGCATTTCTTAATTGTTAGGACAGATTAATTGTAATTATTAATTAAATATTAATCAACCACTACGTACAATACAAATCAATCCTTACTGTACAAATATCAGATTTGACACAAGCAAGTACATACACAAATCTATTTTTTTTAGGCCTACAAATAATGGAAACAGTGGTCTTCATGGTAACAACTGCTCTCTCTTCTCAATGTCACACATAACTAAAGTAACAATTACCCTCAATTATCTCATGATGATTTCATTGTCTTCTAAAATGGCAAAGTCTTACAAAAGTATTACAGGACATTCTATCTATATCTCTCTATTTAATTATGCACTGATTATACAGGTATGAACGGTCATTGACAGTCGCACTGAGCAGTCAAATCCTCTGGAAAGACTCCAGGTCCACTTTTTTATTCCAGTCCATCCCTGATTCCGGTAACGTTAATTGCCCTTAGTTACACTTCTGACATTTACTTTGCACTTTGAATAAAACTTTAACCACTGCAACAACTCGTTGTTAATTGTTGTCTTCACAACACATGGACAAATACATGAGTTTAAACTGATTTTGGTAGCTGTGGTTAGCAGTGCCGGGGACAGCGACGGGTAGCCGTGTAAATGAAAATGCAACACTAGCAAATTCAACCTAATCTCCAGGGTTGAACGCTACACAGATCAGGCTACAACTAAAGAAATAACAGAAAAAGGGTTTTGCGTGCTTTTTAACAAACAAACACCCATTGGGTTGAGATACTTACTGTAGTCAATTGGCGGGTGAAATGAGTGGTGAAAGTGATTATGGGTATGAAGCGTGCGTTACGGTGCGTAACGTGACGTATCGTTGCCGTGGTAACCACTGAAAGTTTTCTGATTCGTAAGAATAATTATTAATAATATTCGCTGCTATGACAGAAAATACATTTGAAAATCATAAAATATCGTAAAGGGTTTAATAACGTAAAGGGAACAATCTATTTAACACTGCCTCGGGCCATTCTTTAAAGCTACTCCATCTATAAATTGATAGTTATATCACAAACAATTTACTGTTATTTAGACAACAAAAATAGCAACAAATTCACTATAATAAATTATAAAAGGAGGACGTTTCATAAACTAGAAAACAACATTTACCGCCGCCCACTGTGTGACGTTGTTGAACCAGGGAATCCGTGTGTCCACCACGACAAATTAGCCTCATTGACTTTGTATGTGTGTTGTTTCCGTGGTGCCGACACGTAATAAACACATTTCGTGCCACCACCACGTATATCGGGATTAAGGGTTCGTGTTCATTTCACGCATTTCTTTGAGATCAGGTTGGGCTTTACTGACTAGATGTGCATTGGATATCACATGCGATTTATCATGCAGTCCAAATTCTTATTTAATGTGCATTTGTTTTAAATAAAATACTGTTAAATCCAGTTGTGGCCTGAGGCTGTATGTTCATCCATGGATACTGAGACTGACATGATAAACAATTCTTTAGAATATTTTGTTATTCCTGTTCTGTCCCAGATTTCTGATGACTGGTCTTAAAATAACTAGAGACACGTAACCATGGATGAATCATTAATTTCAGTGGTACTCAAACTTTTTATACTAAGTACCACTATAATGACCAACATTAAAATACAGTAGCATAATAGGCCTAACTATTCACCTGCAGTTTTGCACAGTTCAAAAAGGAGGCAGTTTTATTCCTTATATGAATATTTATTGTTGTCAGCCACTTTAACATTGTAAATACACAGTTTGAACATTAACACTGGACAGTGCTTACAAACAGGTAATAAAAATGTTAGTACCACACTTTGAGAACCACTGCTTCATTTGAAGCCATTCTTTTCAGAGAATTATAAAGACTGGCCCTCAAATAAATATTTGTTTGGTGATTCAGTGGAATAATTGGTTTGACCTGGAAACACAATAAGCAAACAGCACTAAAAAAATAAACAACTGAAAAGACTGCCTTTTTGAGCTGTAATAAGTGCTGTAAAAGGCCATTTACACTGAATGCAGGTTTTATAGTGTCCATTAACTTGTGCTGTCAAGTTACTAGCATTCTACTCCATAAAGTTGGTATTGTTTAAAATAATTAAGGTCTTCCCTGGTATATATGGTGAAAGCCTGTTGGTTTAAAATTACCAAACATCTAGGGCTACTAATATCAGTCCCAACCCATCTCTGAGGCACTGAACCCACTTGGGTCTCTGTTCAGACCTCGGGTATTTGGATCTAGGTGGACTGACATCGATTTTCAATGCATGTTTGGGCAGTGCTGCATCTGCAAATGGGAAATTGTGGTTGTCATGTTGGGAGAAATGGGCTTCAACCCCAACTTCTAAATTTTGTAGCCTAAATATTTTTTTTTTGGTTTGTCCATTACAGATTTGCCCAAGGTCTTCGACTGCGACAAGTGGACATGCTACAGGAGGGGATTACTCGGAGCTCTGCAACTCTGAGTAAAATGGCAGACTAGCTAAGAAGAGTTTGTAAATCTGCAATGAAAAGAATGAGAAAAAGAGGCAAGCAGACTATTGGAAGAAGAAGAGACCAGATTTTTTTGATAGATGAAAGCAAATTTGGCCATAAAAGAAAGGTATGTAAATTGCTTAAACACTTCAGAATTCCTCCTTGGTGTCCTTTGCATAATTTTGCATCTAAAATGATGTTGAATAAACTTAAACACACAGACTGAGATTCACTGAAGATTCATTAATGTAGAGATAATATAATACACAATACAATTTTTCCTGTCTGTAATATTAATGGCCAATTCGTATGGGCTAAGAAACCTCCCTGTTGTCATGTGCATCATGTAGGTGTTGCTTCCTGATATCCTGGTTTGACTGAACCTAATTGTTTATATCCAATCAGAATACAATAAATTAATTAATACAAATCATTCAACCACATCTGTATATACACACACACACACACACACACACACACAGTCATGTGAAAAAGTTAAGAGAAAAGTTAAATTCCATGGTCTTCTGTTTCAGGACATCATCAAAAAAATCTGGTCCTTGGCTGGTCTTAAATTTGAAAAATAAAACCATTTGAACAACAACACATGACAAATTGCACCGTGTCATTATTTATTGAACAAAAATAAAGCCAAAATGGAAAAGCCATGTGTGACAAAGTCAGGACACTAACTACTGCTAACATTTAATTTAGAGGGTAAGTAACAGTCAAGCACCGCTAATCAAATACCTTTGATTAACTGATCATCAGCAAATCTGAGTGCCTCTATAAAAGCAGAAGTTTTAGCAGTTTGCCGTTCTGGAGCCGTCAGGTGTTTGTTAACACAATGGCAGCAATCATCTTGGTGTTAATAATCAGTTCATTTGTTAATTTGGTGTTAATAATCAGTTCATTTGTTAGTTTGGTGTTAATAATCAGTTCAAAACAACGATGTACTGACAGAGTTCAATTTAGAACTTTTTAATTTATTCCCTTCTGTTATACCATGATTGCAGAAACATTTAATTATGGGTGTCACTATCCTCATTTTAACATAATTGCCTCTTGTGAATTCTGAGAACAGAGGACGAGCAAACAACAGGAGCACCTAAGTATTCGGAATGCTAGGCATCAAGGTTGAAAGGAGGAGGCCTATTTTTAAAGTTGTGCATTGTCGTTCAGCCAGACATCTCATGCCCCTCATAAAGAAGCACATTCGCCAGGGAAGCTCAGTCATTTCAGTTGGATGGAGGTGTTACCGCAATCTTCAGAATGAAGGTTATGATCACCGGATTATCAACCATGAAGAAAATTTTGTTGACCCTGTTACAGGTGCACATGCACAGAACCTGGAGAGACTTTGGGGTGTTTGTAAGTCAACTATTTGGAGACTGAGAGGAAACCGCACACAAAATATGTTGAAAGACCACTTAGATGTAATTGAGTGGACTTAGTAGCATGGTAACAATCACAGAAATGGACCACTTGGAATGCTTTTGCATGACATCAAGAAAACGTATACAAGGCCTACATGAAATGTACTTGCATATACTGTAGATAGCAAGTTGACTTTTATACTACGTTTCAACACACTGAATGTACTGGTTTCATGTTTAAATGCCTTAAATGTGCTTGAAACATGTTTTATTTTTGGAAAGTACAAATAGTAAAGTTGACCCAACATTTATTTATTTTCAATTAGAGACTCTGAGAAAAAAAAGACAAGCATAAAATCCAGTCAGCTTCTTCCATGATGGAAGATGGAGTATTGAAATGCTAGTTTTCAACTTTCAGTTTAAATATGTTAGACGTACTGTATGAAAAAATTAAAATATGCGTTTGATTAAAAATATGAAATTTATATTTGCCTGTGTTTTTGTTATATTTGAGTGCTAAATAGAAGTGTGCCATACAGTTTACATTTGTTAACAGCAGCACATTTGTTCTTGGCCATAAAAAGTTGTAATAGGTTTGTAAATCTCAGAAGTTTTAGATTAAAGGATGTATTTGTACTTGTGCTATGTTTGTGTCTTTGGTCTGCTACTGAATGGACATGGAAACTGTGAACTCTAGTAGACACCAGTCACTCTGACACTGCCGGCAGCTTTCATATTGTTTCCCACATTTCAGTGAACCAAGATTACATACGTAACCAGACACCTTTTTTTAGGTGCAGCCTTAAGACTAAGGTTCGTCAGCTATAGTAGTTGTGTGCTGTAATGGATTTATTAAATGTGAAGAGGAGGCAGCTTTAGAATGGGGAATGGGTGTGGGTTAATAAGTATTCAACTATTTGTGAATTAGTAATGAGCAAGACTTCACTTTAGAATGGGTAACATATTCAGACTTATAAATACTTCATTTAGAGTTAATTGGACACTATTAAGACTTGTAGTTATGTGTGTTGTTACATAACTGTATTTATTAAGTGTTATTAAGAGAGAATGACTATTCTTCTGCTACTACCAACTTATAAGGCCCATAATAAGCAAAGCATATTAAGATCATAATTCTCATACAACAACTGCGTTACTTACTCCCAATAGGCAGTAACTATGAGTTTATTAAAGAAAAACTCTTTGATGGACTGTTAGGCATAGAATATGGTCGTGCAGAATAAGGCATTAATATTTACTTTATAAGTACTAATAAGCGGCCAATATGCTAGTAATAATCATGTTAATAAGCAATTAGTTAATAGTGAATATGTGTACCTTAATTTAAAGTGTTACCATGCTTTTATATGAAAATTAATACGATTAAGATACATAAATACTTCACAATTTGTCATTTAGTTTAAACCAGAACACTAAAATAAGAGTAGAAAATGTAGAATTTTTTTTTTCCAAATTCTTCCTACTAACATTCTAACAGCACTTGAAGAAAAATATACTACTAAGTTTATAAGAAAGATTTAGAAAGTGTACAAAAACACCTGAAAAATGACAAATAAATGGCAAATGAATTGAGAAAATTTACAGAACAAAATAGTTCAGCTTTGAGAATTAAAACCAACCTGTTTGTTCCTCAGTATCTTCATGTTTGACTCTGGATGTTTCTTCATGTCTTCACTCTCATCTTTAATTAACAAGATTTTTTCTGTGCTTGTACACTTTTTCCTGTTTAAGATGAGGAGAATTAACATAAAGTAAATTATTTTCAAAAATAAATAAATGTAAGCTAAATCTCTTAGCTCCCTACTTTAGGTGTCAGTGCACTGGTACGGGAGTCAGTCAGAGTGATAATGGATGTAAATGATCTGACTAAAATATATACAAATAAAAGTTAATATTAGGTATTTATGATTTATATTTGATATTCTATTATTTGTACATAATATTTAATAGATCATACTGTCATGAAAATGATTCGGTTCAGATGATTCAGATCGGTTTCACTTCTTCTAGTACTTGAACGATGTACTGATTCACATATGGGGAGCAAAATGAGATGTACTTTTTCTGATATTAATTTGAGGATGAGCTTTACTCACAAAAATAGTGTTAAAGTATTGCAATGCTATATTTAAGATTGACTCACTTATATTATGTAGCTTGTAAAAACGTTTACATTGAAAGAACAGTTTGCATTAATTTAAAAAAAAACTTATAAACACAAACCTTTCTTCAGCGGTAAAAGAGTATGGCGTAGATTTCTGACATCAATTACCAGAGCAAAATAAAAGTCCCATTCATACACTGCTGTCTAAAATCACAAAATGTTTTTAGTAGCACAGTCATTTTTTCGTAGCTGCAAGAGGAAAATAAATAAACATAGAAGTCTTTCTGAGTAAAGACTAGGCAAAGAACATAAAGGTGATATATTCTCCTTATATAAATTAAGAAAGACAGCACATGAGTAGGGTCAGATAGAATCTGTGGACATTTTTGGCAATTTCTGCGCAGAATATTTGGAAAAAATTGTAGAAATATGCGGAATGATTTTGAGAGTATAGGAGAGTACAGAAACTGAAACATTACAAATAACATACAAAAATATTAACTTCTTAACTTTTATTTAAGGTTTACAATACAAATTATATTGCAACAATTTGTTAAACAAAGCTAGGTCTCTCTTATAGTAAATCCACTAAAAGGTACAGGAAATATTTCTTTATAAATTGTATGCAAATCATCAAATAAACAAATAAACATATCATCAAAGACTATCGAAATACTCTGATATCATTCAACACTAAATAAAAAAAAATTTGCACACACAAATAAATAAATATAAATAAGGTAATTTTAACAACTCTAAATTAATAAAACAAAATGGTTTGGCAATCAATTAAACATTTCAACAAATGCAGTACATTAGAAAACTAATTTAGAAGTAATTTATAGTAATTTAGTGGTAAAAATAGTCATTTACTTTCAGTAGTATATTTGCATCAGGAAAAAGTTATTTACATTATTTACATCAGAAAAACTACTGAATTTGTAGGTGGATGTGGATGTGAGTTAATCTCTAGGGTTAAGTTTGGCACTCAGCATCATTTCAATATTTTCCTTTGTTAGGCTGCGTCTGTGAGAAAAAAGCCTCTTCACATCCACTAAAGCAGTAGGGAGATACAGGTACAGTTGTTGCCATTCGATCTTCTCTGGCAGACCACCACTCCACTGCACTAACCTCACCTGCATCACTCTGGTCAATCCGGATGTAGCAATGTCACTCTTTTGTAGAGACATTACTCAACACAGGGACAATTTGAACATAATTCTTAATATCAGGTCTTAAACCAGATATCTTAGCAGGATCAAAGATTTGGAGGGTTTTGAATAGTTCAGTGCAAGGATGTCTCTCCATTACTTAGCTTGGAGGAAAACCAGAAGAAATTGTTTCTTAAAACAGCTCTGAACAAGTGTACCTCTCATCATTTAACTCTATGAGTTGTTCTCTAGTCTTGGAACACCAATCCTCAGTCTCTGTGGTGCGGTCATACTCAAACAGCATGCTGAGGTCCTCCAGCTGGTTGCAGATGGTGGCAGCTGTGGGTCTTGAGGTTTCTTTCAGTTTGGTTATGGCTGATTTATACTTCTGTTTCATACATACACCATAGCCACATTGTAGGGGTTCAGTTTGGGGTTCAGTGTCTTGCTCAAGGGCATTGAGCACTGCATTGAGGGACAACTGAGTCCTACAATCGAAGGACTGAACGAAAAAGTTGTTAATATCAACTCTTGAAGTACCTGTTGATAAAAAGATATATTCTTTGAGCAAATCCTAAATAAAAATAAATTATCTGGATTAAATTTTGCATACATTACTAACTTCTATTGGAGAAACAAATTATGGGGTGAGAGGTTAACATAAAAAAAAAAAAAAATAATTACCCCCCCTATAAGGGCCACCTTACTGTGCGTAGTAAGACTACGGTGTAGCCTGGCGTGCACCCCTTCTAAAAAATGTCAAAGTACGTCAATTATACTCGGACCACAAGTGCTGTGATTTATCTTCTAGAACCCCTCCCTCTGTATGTACAACCCCAATTCCAAAAAAAAAAAAAAGTGGGGACGTTTTGTGAAATGCCATAAAATCAAGAACATATTGTGTTAACCTTAATTTAATTGAATAAAGTACAAATAAAAAAAATTACAATATTTTCAGTGGTGAACTTTTAATTTGATTTTGTAAATATAACCAAATTTTGATTTTCATGGCTGCAACACACTCCCAAAAAGTTGAGACAGAGGAAAAATAAAAGTAAAAGGTTATGGAATATGACCGTGTAAAAGCAATAGATGTCTATGGAAAGTCCCCACAATTCACAAAAACAAACCTGTGTGTGTGTGTGCATGACAGTTTTTGGTGGAATTGGAAGTTTTAAAGGGAACATTTGTTTATTGTGTTTAGTTTAGGCATATAACAGTATCAAATGTTCATGTTGCTTTTAATTGCTAATGCTTTTATTACGGTATGTGGTATTATGACTGTATTGAAATTTAGTTGCAAAAAAAGGTTATTCATACAGCATACAGTGGTGTTATGCATTGTGACCAGCTGATGGTAAAAATATTCTTAAAATGAATTGAATAAATATGAATAATTTGTTATAAATACTTATTCACTGTATTTTGAAGTCCCCACGATAACAATATTGTGCATATTCATTACTGTGATCTATGCATTACTGAATACAAGCACATGTCTAGTTTAGTTGGATAGGTTTATGTTGGATAGGTTAGCACAATTTGTTATATTATTCAAATATTCAGGAGTATTATGGCAGGGACCATATTAGTTGATCAGAAAATTGAAAGGCTTCAATGTTCAGTGCTGCTGTGGTATATTTTGGTTGAACACAGACCTTTAAATATGGAATAGATTAATTTTTAATATTTATTATTTGTAATTGAATTTTAACAATATGAAATTGTTTAATTTAATGGTGAGCAAATGAAATCATGTTTATCTGTCTTAGTTTTAAAATTATTTGTATGTGTATTAATTTTAAAATTATTTGTATGTGTATTTGTTTTTGTTTTTTTTATAGGTAGAAGTGGGGCTTTACCTGGAAGTTTGTATGTTTATTTGAATTTTTTTGTGCTTATGGTTTTATATTGTGTTTTTTTTTTTTTATTTGTAGCACTTGTCCCTGAACATGTACCAGTGATACCACCTAATGTCTGTACGATTTTTTTTCTAATATTTAACTAATGTAACTTCTCCATATATATATATATATGATTTAACAGCGCTTTTTTTTTTTTTAAACTAAAAGTTCACTAGTATTTTCATTCACATAATTCATGTCACTAATTTGTTTCAACGAACAAGGAATTTTTAAAAACTACAGAACCAGTGGCTATCTTTGAGTTTAACTCATTTGATTTAAAAAAGGGAACAATTTATGGTAATATACAAAGTGGACACAATTGAGTAAAGAAGGGACCTATTGATAAAGCACAATCATTAATAGACAACGCACAATTTAGAATTAATCAGAGAATAGGGGATAGATTTATATTGTGCACGATTTATATTAATTGAGGGAATAAAACGGTGTTCACGTTTTATTAATTTATGGCCGTGACATACATATTTTTCTGAAGAACAATGCACAACCATACAAAATAATAAATGTTAAACAAAATTCTTATGAGTTAAATAACACATTCTTGTTTTTTACCCGTATTTATGTGAAATTTGAAGTTTAAACTTATGCAACGTAGACTGTAATGTTAGCTTATATGGCGCTTGTTTTTACAAAGCTACCTCAAGGACACGTTAAATTTTTCAAAGGTACAGTATTAAGTGATGACAACACAATTATCTAATGAAGAGACATTTCTTGAATAAATTAAATCTAAAAAATGTAATGTAATATAATGCAGTGTTAAATAATACTTACCTGTTGAGAACTGATGGAGATGGAGATGTAGAAGCCTTCGATTATTGCAAGATTTCTTTCCACGCATGCGCTGTTATCTCTTTCTTCAAGACGGCGTAAATTTTACATGATTTTTAAAAATTAGCTTCAAGTACTTAAGTAATTCGAGTAAATATGCCAGAGAGTCACAAGTCAAATTTACTTGTCTGTCAGATGTCTAATATTAAAAAAAAAAAAGAAATTTAGTATAAATTTAGATTTTATTTAATATTCAGGAGTTTTTCATTTTACAGAAATATTCTTAGCGAAAGATGCATGATTTTTTTTCCTGTTTTATTTACCGATGAGCCATAAAAAAAAAAATATTTACAGTGTGTGATTAATTCTGTAATGCCAGAAGCTCAATTGATTATATTCATGATACAAACATCAATTAAAATCTGATTTCAAGTTGATTTGTCATTGTGTTGTGTTATTTCTGTACAAAAAGAGAGAGAAATTAACTACATGTTCTTCATCAATCATGACTGTAACATTTTTACATTACATTACATTACATTACATAAAAACAAATATAGACACATACACACACACTGTTACTGTCTATATGAGGATTTATGACATTTATTCTGACAGTTATTTAAGTGAAAGAAGTTGAGCTGCAGTATTACTGTCATGAAGAGATTTGATAACAGGTGTGTTCGACTTCATCTACGGCTACAGACGGCGATCAACGAGAGTAGCCAAGAGCAGTCGCGGGCGGAGTTGAAAATTGAGGCGTCAAGTTGGACACTTTCTGCTCTTGTTAGTGAAGCTCTCACTGTGTTTGCATGCTCTATCACAGATGAAGTGAATTAAATGCAATATTTATCAAATACACAGACTTTTCATGAGCAACAGAAACATGTTTCATATACTGCTTAATACAGCGCCATCTGAACAAGAATAATGATCAACAGAAACATATACTATTTAAATACTAATAAAGTGGGGTTATATATGCTTTTATCAGTGCTTTATGATAGATCTGACTCAGTATAACATTGCGACTACAGTAAAAATGCTTTTATTGTTCTAAAAACACGGATTTGTCAGCATTATCGGACTTGAGGATGTTAGAATAAACCCAAAACACGTGATCGTTGTCATGCTGTGAATCTGGCCAGTCGTGAAACAGCCATGTGGTCATCAGAGCTCCTGCAGCCGCTCTGAAGAAACTGTGCCAGCTGAGTCAGCCGGCTGCTCTCGAATCGTTAACGTGGTACTCTGATGCCACATGTGACAGTCTTGAGGCGTTGTGCCGCCTCAAGTCGGACAAAATTTCTAACCGGCATACACTGCTTCAAGTCAGAATTTGATCGAGCTGTGCAGCGCTTGAACACACCTACCATCTCACTGTTACTGATTCATAATGCAGCTCAAAGTATTATAGGTAGAATCTCTTGTCAGGCTATTCTGATTCATCAACACAGTTTCACTGATCCATAATAATTAAACCCGAATCCAGGATAGAGCGGCTGAGTGAATGTGGTCTGGACTGTGTGGATGAGGCTCATTGTGTCAGAGATGCTGTAGAAGGACAGAGTTCCTGCACTCACATCCACATATACTCCTATTCTACTGATATAGTCACCATCATACACTCCTACTCTACTGATGATGGGCTTCACAGGGAGATCAGTCTGTATCTTATTGTGTATGAATGAGTATCTGTAGCGAGAGCAGATCAAACTCCAGGACTGATCATTAGATCCAAACACACATTTTTTACTCAGTCCCTTCCTGCTGATGCTCTTATATGACACTGATATATACACACCAGTCTCTGCACTCCACTCAATCTCCCAGTAACAGCGTCCACACACACTCTCTCTACACAACACCTGACGATACACATCAAATCTGTCTGGATGATCAGGATACGACTGAGACTGAAACAACACCCATGTCACTCTACTGTTGTCCTCAGACAGAATGAGTTCAGTGTTTACTGTGTTTGGATCCAGTGTGAGAAAACAGATCCCTGAAAACAAGAATAGAGACATTTATACCACAACAATCACTATAGCTGTGTGCACATGTGCGTGTGTGCGTGTGTTTGTAGACGTACACTTCTTCAGTCCTGCTGTAATCCTGGATTCTCCTCCATTGTTAACACTAGAAAACACACACACACACACACACACATACACAGTCAAATTCATCAGTAAACAAACTTTTGTTATGCAGTAGTCAGTTTACTCAGGGTGGTTGCTAAGGTACTTGAGGTGGTTGCTATACCATTGCTAAGGTACTTGGGATGGTTGCTAGGCTGTTGCTATGCAGTTGCCAGGGTACTTGGGTGGATGCTATGCAGTTGCTAAAAACTGAAGAATTCATACAGTGCAGTTTCTCCCGTAAATGAACACTTGATGAATTACACTTTTCTAAGATTAGATATAAATATAAATATAAGTGGAGGTCGCTAAACTGTGAGTTTACTGATGTTTTCAGAAAGCAGCACTTTTATCCACAGTGGAGAGACAGAGCATGCACATGACTGACAGAAATAACACTCAGCAGATATTTCCGTATTGCACAAGACTGAATCTCTGTTTCAGGGATTACGTCTCTTTATATCAAGCAACCTCAGTTGTGTTCCTATGTAGCCAGATTAAACTTTGTTGTAGCCTAAAATATACTCGATTCAGTATTTTACTGTTTCTGTTTTAATCTGTGTATTGTACTCAAATTAAGTGCAGTCTACATCTGCTGCAGAATCGATACAGAAATGGCTATATCCATACCCTTATCGTCAAGTAGTATGTGACAGTACACTGTTGTATCCATGTATTGAACACAACCCTAGTTCCTAGGGTCTTGCTATGCAGTTGTAAAAAATAATTAAAGCAGTTAAATATATTGTTGTGAAATATTATTACAATTTCAAATAACTAACAATAACTAATAATTGTAGTATATCATACTCAAATAAAAGAACGAGTTCTACTTGTTCATCACTCATCTCGGTCACCTCCTCTCCTCTCTTCTCGTACTGTCTTGTGAAAACTCCTCCTAGACCACTTCCCTTCCCTTGTTAACATTTAAGTCTATAACTTAAATCCTTCCTTTACTTAATAAAAACACAACTATTACTTGAAGTAACCATATCCTTGAACTTGGCTGGTTACAAGATGACCACTTCTAGTTGTGAACGTTTCTCTGAGGGCATCATCATTTTGCATTTTCTCACTTTGCACTTGTTCACTTTGCATATGTGAGCCTATGCACTCCTTCTGAAGTTCAGGAAGAGGAAAATCCACAAAGACACGTCTCATGTGTTTGACATTTCTTTTGATCGAGGACCCATCTTCTATATTCACAAGTCCAAATGAGCCGTCTGACGATTTGTTCTGCAGGACATATCTAGTGCTTTTGAACCTTGACTCCAACTTGCTTTGCCCCATATTCACAACGTGCACTATATCCCCCACTTTGAACGAATGATCCTTTGCTCTGGTTGTTTTATCTGCATCATTTTCTTCTTGTACATCTGATTATCTATTTTGACTTTTTGTGTGGTCTGTTCTTGTAATTGGTCCATACTTGGCAACTTTGTTCTAATATCTCTGTCTGACAGTCAGAACATATTCACCTTGAATTGGTCCTACTAATTCAATTCCAGCTCATGAGGTAGAGGTTGGTTTATAAGACACGCTGCACAATCTCTGACTACTCTCTCAACATCCAAATCCATGTTGGGCCAGTAAAACTTACACTTCAGGTACTGTTTTGTTCTCACCATGCCCTGGTGTCTCAGGAGCCACCAAAGCCCTTTTACTAAAGATGAGGAAAGCACAATTCCACTTCCACAAAGTACAAGTCCATAATATATTGACAATTCAGCTGCACAGCACTGATATAGAATTAACACTTCCGGAACTGGGTTGGACCACTGGAATCAATCTCAGATCATGTCTGCACCAGGAATACTTTCTACACATACATCTCAACATATTCAGTGGTTTCAGTCTTTGGTAAGGGAAGCCTGGACAAAGAATCAGCAACATTTGTCTTACCAACTATGTGCTCTATTTTATAGTATTTCTGTAGCCTACATCCTAAATGCTAAATACATGGTGGAAGCAGTGAGTTATCAGTCTGTAATGTAAACTGCCCTCCTCACAGGTACGTTCTGAAATGCTCCACAGCCCAAACACAGCTAAGAGCTTCATGCTCTATATGGGAATATTGTCACTCTGTGGCAGTTAGGGTACAACTTGTATAAGCGATTGGCTTGTTGTGTCCATGTTTTTGGAGAAGAATAGCCCCTAGACCTTAGTCTTAGTCCAAAGAAACATCTTTATTCAGTTTAAGTCTTCTTTCTTTGGATCGTTCAAACACAGCTCTCAATCTTTCCTCCAGCTCATTGTCAGTCTCTGGATACACTACAACATCATCCATGCACCGAACTACGCCCAGTAACCCACAAAGTATTGAGTCCATGGCCTTTTGACAAGCCTCTGGTGCATTAGAAAGGCCAAAAGGAACATTTTGAAATGGTAGCACCCTCTATGAGTGATAAAGATTGTCAGATTTCTTGACTGCTCTGATAAAACAACTTGCCAAAATCCTTTCCTGGCATCTTGCTACTTGAAGAATGCTATCTGAAGTGAGGGGAGGGGGGGGTGTTTATAAGCACCTGTGAGAAAATAAAATAGGGTTTAAAGAGCATTTGTTTTGTGAAGACTGTTATTTTTCAGTACATGTTAAATATCTGTTGAACCCCTCAGAGTACCATCTTAAAAAAGGTGTTACAGATTGAGAACAGAGAACTATAGATTTATTTCTCTTTGTCCCTTTATTATAAATATAAATTTGGACTGTACTGATTACTCTTCACAAACAAATATATTTAAAAAAAACATAATCTGCAATGGAAGAGAGTGCACCTGTTGCTGATTACTCAGTTGAAGCCTTTGTTCAACATAGAGACCCAGCAGCTAACCTCATTGATACCTTCAGTGAGTTATATTTAGACTCTGAAAAAGAGAGAGGTAGAGATATTTCCACTGATCAGATATGTGACCATATTTTTAGACCTGATGACTTGCCATTGCCTCCACCACTTGAGTTTCATGAAGACAGACTGCAACCTGGAAATGAAGAGGCTGCCCAGCGCATGTGTAGCATTGAGAAGCATCTTGCTGATAATGAGCATCGTTTCAGTGAACTAGTTACCACAGATGCAATGACTGCAGGGTTGAAAGCATGTAAAGACAAAATCAACTATTGTTTGCAAAGAGAGTTGGACCGTGTTAAACAGCTGTTCCATTCTAAAATTGATGATTTAAGCCAAAGTATTGTGGATTGCTTAAAACAACTGGACAGACAACTAGAGCAAAAATTTTAAACTTTCAAACCTCTCATGTCTACCCCTGTGCACTCCAGTACTTCTACCACTCATAAGATGTCCCAAACCTCATCCAAGATTGACCCAGTTACACAGAATAGCACAAAGCAAGTAACGTATCTTCTTCTAATCCTCCAGTTAAACTGCCTACCTTCAGTAACCTTGATTCAGAAGACCCTATTGATTTTATTGATCAATTTTAAGAATATAATCAGCTGAGACCTCTGTATCCTGAGGAGCTGTTACCATCATTATCTGTGAGTCTAAAAGGTACAGCTAAGAGCTGGTGGAGAGTGGAGAAGCAGAACATTAGAGACTGGTCTTCTTTCAAAGAAAAGTTCCTCTTTTCATTCTTAAATGAAGACCACAAGGAAGTTGCTGCCCAAAAATTAGCAAGTTATCGCCAAGGTGTTCATGAGAGCATTAGAGACTTTGCTTTTAATTACAGAGCAATTGAGATTGTTCAAGTGACTTTTAATGGTTGGTGATCTGGTCTGTCTTGACACCGTCTTGAAAAGGATTGGGTTGAAAATAAAAGGAAATGGAATCAAGGGAAAGATGAGGAACAGAGGAAGAAATCTTTGTGGTAGAGGTCAGCAAAACCAACTTCTGCTCATTGATCCAACTACCAACTCTTAATGTAACAAGCCCAAATAACTTTAAGTCACACTTATTTTAATGCTGCAATTGACACAGGAAGCACCTTCTCCTTACTTGCAACAAAAGGTTTGGCAGAGGTTGAGATGGGACGGTGAGCATCTGGCCAAAAGTACCCAAACTTTTATGCTCGCCAATGGTCAAAGCCAGTGAACTCAGGGAAAGGTTCTTTGGGAGTGTGAGATATATGGAATGAAGCTTCCTGTCACATTCTATGTGATGAATGATGAAGACTTGGCTGTTCCTGTCCTCCTCGGACTGGATTTTCTAAAGGAAGCCAAAGTAACCATTGATTTTAATTCTTCACAAGTTCACTTACCTTATTCCAACACCAGTCACCCTATTTGTTTTAATGAACTTCACGAGAATGCTGCCGTCCAGTTTTATGCTGCACAAGGTGGTGTCGAATTAATCTTCAACAAGGAAGACTTGAAGCTCATTGATCAAGCGGTGGAAAATTCTCATGCTCATTCAAGGTTAAGAATCAGTTGAAACCTCTCATGTATGATTGGTCATCAGTTTGCACTCACAAGCTAGGACGTACAAACTGTATCAAACATGAAATCAAAACAATTGATGAACTTCCCCTAAGAAAGAGATCTTACTGAGTTTCAAGAGTAAAGAATGATTTTATTGAAGAACAGATCAAGGAACTACTTCAACAAAAAATCATTAGACCTTCCACTTCACCATGGGCCTCGCCTGTTGTGGTAGTGGATAAAAAGAATGGTGGATCTCGGTTGTGCATTGATTATCGTGGTCTTAATTCTAAAACTCACTCATAGGCTTATCCGATGCTCCAGATTACAGATATACTGGATTCGTTGCAAGGAGCCAAAGTGTTCAGCACTTTGGACTTGAAGAGCGGCTACTGGCAGGTAGAGATGGATCCTGCAAGTGTGGAGAAGACTGCATTCATTTGGTCTCAAAAACGCAGCTGCCTCTTTCCAGCGTTTGATGGAACAAGTTCTTAGAGACCACAAATACTAGTGTTGTATGGTATATGTAGATTGTTCATTGTGTACTCACCAGACATCCAAACACACCTGCAACATCTTAACCAAGTGTTCAACAGTCTGCACACCACCGGCCTCACACTCAATCTCAAGAAATGCAAATTCATCTGTTCATCATTGGATTACTTAAGCCACACAATTACTGCTGAAGGAGTCAAAGTGGATTCTGACAAGGTAGATGCGATCAAGTCATTTGCGTCTTGTAAATCCCACAGCTCGGATTCAGCGCGAACTAACACGGCGGCACCCATCACCCGGTATAGAATAACTAACGTGGTCTTATAAAAGTGTTTCAACCTCCAAATACATTTACTTGCACATATTTAAAAAACGGAATATCAGATATTTCATAATACAGTGAGCACGTTTGTGAATATTAATAATAAAAAAAGGAAAAACGATATAAAAGTGATACATGTGTCATACAGCGCTATTGTGGCTGCCTTGTGTCACTTGACAAACACGACGCGTCACCGTGGAAACAGTAAGGCGATACGTTCTAAAATAATGGTCGCCTAAAAAAACTCCCCCTGGGGGCTCAGCTAGAATATTTTAAACTCACGTGTGAAAGGGTTAAAGAGCAAATTCCTTCTTAATAGAGCAATTTCTCTAAAAGAGCTTGCACGGTTGGGACTATGTGTTTTCAAACATGCCTTTCCTTCCGTGCCCTTCTGATTGCAAGTTTTACCTCTCCACAAACGATCAACACAGTCGTTGTTTTCAGTATTTGGGCCGTGATCACACTGATGTAGCATTTGCTGAGGGCTCATGTCAAGCTTGCGAGAACACGACCCTTGGCACACTCCGCTCGCAGGTCGCGTTCTTTACGATCAGTCTCTCGGCTGAACGATTGGTATCTGGGGGACAAACATGATTCTAAGCCACACTCGGCCTCAATGTCTTTCTTCCTGGAAAGTGCACTAGGAGCTGATGAAATAGTGGAAGGCTCCTTTCTTAGCCAGGATGCGATACACCAACTTCTCCTCTTTCACCACCCTTGATGGGCGTCCCCTGTAAACGGAGGTTCCCCAGGTGGAGAGAGCGATTTTGGCTCCCGTCCAAGGATTACACTGCATCTGGAAAAGCTGCATCTGTCCTGTATGCCATGGCTATCCTGCAGGTCTATCAGGCTAACCTGTTACGAGATCTGCACAAGGGTGTTTCCGACCCAGAGTTACTGCAGGAGCTGTGCTCAGCGACTGACTATGCTCTCCGAGCTACAAAAGTCACGGCACAAACTCTGGGGAGGGCGATGTCCTGTATGGTGGTCCAGGAGCACCACCTATGGCTTAACCTGGCTGTGATGCAGGATGCTAAAAAAGTTCACTTTCTTGACACCACGATCTGCCAGGTTAGTCTTTTCGACAACACTGTGGAAGAATTTGCGCAGCAGTTCTCCACAGTGAAGAAGCAAACAGAAGCCATAAAACACATTCTGCCCCGGCACTCCCTCGAGAAAGCAACCCCCGCCTGCTCATCGCCGAGGGTGACCTCCTGCATGAACTGCAGGAAGGCCTCGAGACGGCCAAATGCTGATGTCGCAAACCAGAACGTGTTTGGACACGCATCTGATGTCTCCTGGCATGTTGAATTAGTTGTCCAGATGATCCTTCTGTAACAGACAATCTTTAGAACGGGTCCCACCAGATGAAATCATTAGACAAGGCACCTTGTGTCCTTCGGAGCTTCTCATCTCCAGTCATGGTGCCTCCTCCTCCACCCCACCAAAATATCTCCACTCAAAGTACGTCAAGTATACATGCTTTGAGAGCGCTATCGATTGCCTCAACCTTACTAATCTCTCCCGTTGACTTCTTTGGACCATTCGTCTCGGCTACACAATTCAGTTCACTAGGTGCCCACCCAAGTTCAATGCCATTCTCTTTACCTCAGTTTGAGGTGAGAATTCTGGTGTCCTTCAAGCTTCCGTTCAAAATGTTAACCCTAAAACACATTATCACATGTGTCAGGCACAAGGCTGTTCCTACGGTTTGCCTTTGAGGGGCAGGCATTCCAGTAGAAGGTCCTTCCCTTCAGGCTGTCCCTGTCGCCTCACATCTTCACGAAGATTGCAGAAGCTACCCTCTTTGGGGAAGTGGGTATACGCATTGCCATCGACGAATGGCTGATTTCAACACACTCCCAGGAGTTGGTATGTGCCCACAGGTCCTCAACCACCTAGCCCGATTGGGACTTCGGGTCAAATGGGAAAACAGCAAACTCTCCCAAGTGCAGAGTATCTCTTTTCTTCTCAGAATCGTGCACAGTCAGTCCTGAAGTGTGTGAGGGCATTCAAGCTTAAGACAGCGGCCTCCCTGAAGGACTTCCAGAAACTCCTGGATCAAATGGCATCCTCAGCTGCAGTCACGCCCTTGGTCTGATGCACATGAGACTACTACAGCACTGGCTTCATACCCGAATCCTGAGACAGGCATGGCGCCAAGGTACACATCATGTGAACATCAAACCTCTGTGTCACAGAACATTTAGCCCCTGGGAAAACATTTTGTTTCTACGGACAGGGGTTTCCTTAGAACAAGTGTCTAGACGCTTCATTGTCATGACAGATGCCTCCAGGCAGGACAGGCTGGGTGGGGCACCATATAGAATGGGCAGCCTCAGGGGTCTGGACAGGCCCTTAGCTGCATTGGCATATCAATTGCATGGAGTTGCTGACAGTTCTTTTGGCCTTAAGGAGATTCCAGCTACTGATTCAAGGCAAACACAAGTTGGTTCGGACAGAAAACACACCACAGACTCAAGTCTAGACTTGTGCTACTCAAATCCCGGGAGAACTCAATCATGTGGATGATTCCCTCTCATGACAAGTTTCGTTCCGGGGCGAGTGGAGACTTCACCCTCAGACAGTTCAGCTGATTTGGAGTTGATTCAGCCAGTCACAGGGGGTTCTGTTTACCTCACCGGAATCCACTCACTGCCAGTTATGGTACAGCCTGACCGAGGCCCCCCTCGGTACAGATATGCTGGCACACAGCTTGCCTAGGGATCTACGCAAGTATGCCTTTTCCCCAGTGAGCCTCATTGCACAGATACTGTGCAAAGTCAGGAATGACAGGGAACAGCTTTTGCTGGTGGCCTTGTTTTGGCACAACAGGACCTGATTTTCTGAGCTTGTGCTCCTGTCTTTGACTCCTCCCTGACACATTCTTCTGAGGAAGGACCTCCTTTCTCAGGGGAAGGGCACCATCAGGCACCCATGTCCAAATCTCTGGAACCTCCATCTAAGGTCCCTGGACGTGACCAAGAGGACTTCAGGGACTTTCCACCTGCAGTGGTAAACACCCTCATGCAGGCCAGAGCCTTCTGTGGTCCTTCACGCCCTACAGGAAGATATGTTCAAGACCCTTCAGTCAGTTGATCGCAGTGCCCTCTCTATGAAGAAAGCCCTCCTGACTGCTTTCACCTCTGTTAAAGGTGTAGGAGATCTTCAAGCCCTCTCTGTTAACATTTTGTGCCTGGAATTCAGGCCAGCAGACTCTCACGTTGTCTTGAGACCCTGGCCTGGATACATGCCCAAGGTACCCACCACTCCATTCAGAAATCAGGTGGTGACCATGAAAGCTATCCCTTCCTAGGAAGGGGACCCAAACCTATCTCTGCTAGGCCCAGTCTGTGCCCTACACATTTATGTGGAATGTACCCAAAGTTTCAGACGTTCTGAACAGCTCTTTGTCTGTTTCATCTCCAAACAAAGGATCTCCCACTGGACTGTGGATGCCATCCGAATGGCCTACCAGGCCAGAGTTATACCTTGTCCACTGAGAGGGAGAGGCCACTCGACCAGGGGAGTCACTGCTTCAACAGCTTTGGCAAATGGGGCCTCTCTAACAGATATCTGTAGATGTCAGACTGCATCTGAGTAGGCTGAGACGCTTTTCGACTCCTCAGAACGGAACAAGTGAGCAGATGCAGCACTGGACTATTTATACCCAGATGTCCGGGGTGTGGCCAGTGATGCAAGTTTTGCATACCCAATTTCATTGGCCTTTTCTCAATGTTGTCAGACGTGTTTGGGTTCCAAGAGTGATCCCTAGTGTCGTATACGCAACACAATTTCTCCATCCTTCCATAAGGGAACGAAGGTTACCATATGTAACCGAGAACTTTTTCAGTTGGTTTTGCAGGTAGGCAATCTTGTAAACATTGCCACAGTTCTTTTGGATTGTCTCGCTTTTTTCTGTTTCTTCATGTTATTCCAGATGATGATGGGATCAGATCTCTGTGTGGAGCACTGGATGTTGTCAGATTCCTTGTACAAAAAAAATCTTAATGGATTATTACAATTAATGGCAATGAATGTTTGGAAATGTAAACCAGCTGGTGAAAATACTAGTGTGTGTGTGTGTTTGTGTGTATATCTACGTAAATATGTGTATAAGTGTACAATGTATATATATATATATATATATATATATATATATATATATATATATATATATATATATATATATATATATATATATATATATATAATCACCTTATATTTTATATACATATATAAAATCTTCCTGCTAGACATACTTTAGTTTGTCCAGTGAGCAAGCTGAATCCAACAGTTTTTCAGTGAGTAGTTTGACTCCTGAATCTCCTGGGTGATTGTAGCTCAGATCCAGCTCTCTCAGATGTGAGGGGTTTGAACTCAGAGCTGAGAACACATAACGACAGCTTTTCTCTGTCACCATACAGCCAGTCAATCTGAAAACACAGCAATAGTTCATGTGACGATCAGACAAATGTCTTCCACACATTTATACCAATTTCAGCCATGAATTATTCTTATACGGTCATGTCTTAAGGTCCGTATTAAAAATAAATGTATGTGAAAACATCTGAAATGCCATGTACATAGCATAAGTCATATGATGGAAATGTCTGTCCAGGGGAGTTGTGTCACTGGTGTTACTGGAAAAACGTTACTTAAAAATATTGTTTAACATTGCTTTCTGTTTTCATCTATTTTATGTAATTTCTTACGTTTTCTACCTATATACACAGGTGCATCTCAATAAATTAGAATGTCGTGGAAAGGTTCATTTATTTCAGTAATTCAACTCAAATTGTGAAATGAAATAAAATTGTGTATTAAATAAAGTAAGTTGTGTATCGTGTTGTGCGGTCTTCATTTTGGGTTGTACACTCATGGTCTTTGGGGTCTCTAGAGACCCCACGCAACAAAATTTAATTTTGTAACAAAATAATATTTTTTTTCTAAAACAAAATTCATTTTTCTGTTCATTAATGTTTTTACTACATTTGTGCCATTTTCGGAGGATTTATTGTGATTTTTTTAAATTTATATAAATTAATAAATAAATATTTTAAAAAAATAGGTTTTTATACAAAAACAGCTTTTTGTGTAAAATTCACTTTATGAAAGACCCACATTTTTAACTTTCATTCATGGTGTAACATGGATCATTTGACATGGTTTGGTGTAAGATTTTTGCCCATCATTTGGAAAATGCCGGTTTAAAAATAAAAAATTATCATTTTTACCAGTAGATAGCTGCAGAGCTCCACTATTTACTATGTGCTATTTGACTAACTGAAAGTCATCTTTTTACAAGTTTTTCAGTGGGAAAGGAAAGGATGTGACGTGTGGCCAAGTATGGTGACCCATACTCAGAATTTGTGCTCTGCATTTAACCCATCCAAGTGCACACACACAGTAGTGAGTAGTGAACACCCAGAGCAGTGGGCAGCCATATTGCTATCGCTGCGGCGCCCGGGGAGCAGTTGGGGACCTTGCTCAAGGGACTCACCTCAGTCGTGGTATTGAGGGTGGAGAGTGCACTGATTATTCACTCCCCCCACCTTCAATCCCTGCCGGATCAGGTACTCGAACCCGCAGCGTTTCAGTTGCAAGATTCCCTAACCATTAGGCCACATCTTTTTTTTTTTTTTTTGATTTTTGGATTTTATCTACATATGAAATCACAATTATAAAAATAAAAATGACTTTTTGTCAAAGTAATGGATGAATTGATACATTTTGAATGGATGAATTTTGAATCAACATTTTGTTGGTTTGATTCTAATCATAATGTAACATTATTGAAAAAATGATTTTGTCAGTACAAAAATATTAAACTTTGACAAAAGGTAATTTTTATTGTTATAATTGTGATTTTATTATATGTAGATATCAATCCAACTGAAAAAACTTGTAAAAAGATATCTTTTAGTTGGTCAAATAGCACATAGTAAATAGTGGAGCTCTGTAGCCATCTACTGGTAAAAATGAAAATTTTTTATTTTTAAAACGGCATTTTCCAAATGATGGGCAAAAATCTTACACCAAACCATGTCAAATTATCCATGTTATCCCCATGAATGAAAGTTAAAAATGTGGGTCTTTTATAAAGTGAATTTTACACAAAAAGCTGTTTTTGTATAAAATCCTAATAAAAAAAATATGTATTTATTAATTTATATAAATTTTAAAAAATATAATAAATCCTCCAAAAACGGCACAAATTTAGTAAAACATTAATAAATAGGAAAATAATATTTGTTTTTTTTAAAAAAACTATTACTTTGTTACAAAATTAAATTTTGTTGCATGGGGTCTGACTGACCATGAATGTGACTGTTCTTTAAACACTAACATAAAATCAAGATATCACTCCAATTTATTTTTTATTTTTTTGTAGATCTAGATAGTGCTGACAGGTTTACAAAGTCTCATGTCATTTCGACAAAGAGAAAAATTAAGCAAAAGTCATTTGCGGGTCAAAAAGACCCTGAAGACCGCATGAAGTGCACACAGACTGAAGTAGTTTAAGTCTTTGGTTCTTTTAATTGTGATGATCTTGGCTCACATTTAACAAAAACCTACCAATTCACTATCTCAACAAATTAGAATACATCATAAGACAAATAAAAAAAAAAGATTTTTAGTGAATTGTTGGCCTTCTGGAAAGTATGTTTATTTACTGTGTATATACTCAATACTTGGTAGGGGCTCCTTTTGCTTTAATTACTGCCTCAATTTGGCATGGCATGGAGGTGATCAGTCTGTGGCACTGCTGAGGTGGTATGGAAGCCCAGGTTTCTTTGACAGTGGCCTTCAGCTCATCTGCATTGTTTGGCCTCTTGTTTCTCATTTTCCTCTTGACAATACCCCATAGATTATCTATTGGGTTCAGGTCTGGTGAGTTTGCTGGCCAGTCAAGCACACCAACATCATGGTCATTTAACCAACTTGTGGTGCTTTTGGCTGTGTGGGCAGGTGCCAAATCCTGCTGGAAAATGAAATCAGCATCTTTAAAAAGGTGGTCAGCAGAAGAAAGCATGAAGTGCTCAAAAATTTCTTGGTAAACGGGTACAGTGACTTTGGTTTTCAAAAAACACGTTGGACCATCACTGGCAGATGACATTGCACCCCAAATCATCACAGACTGTGGAAACTTAACACTGGACTTCAAGCAACTTGGGATTATGAGCTTCTCTACCCTTCCTTCCTACAGATTCTAGGACCTTGGTTTCCAAATGAAATACAAAACTTCTCTCATCTGAAAAGAGGACTTTGGACCACTGGGCAACAGTCCATTTCTTCTTCTCCTTGACTTTTCCTTAACATGTCTGTGTATGGTGGCTCTTGATGCCTTGACCCCAGCCTCAGTCCATTTTTGCTTGACAAGCCTCTCAAAGCTGCGGTTCTCTCGGTTGGTTGTGCATCTTTTTCTTCCACACTTTTCCTTCCAGTCAACTTTCTGTTAACATGCTTGGATACAGCACTCTGTAAACAGCCAGCTTTGGCAATGAATGTTTGTGGCTTACCCTCCTTGTGAAGGGTGTCAATGATTGTCTTCTGGACAATTGTCAGATCAGCAGTCCTCCCCATGATTGTGTAGCCTAGTGAACCAAACTGAGAGACCATTTTGAAGGTTTTGAGTTGTTTAGCTGATTGGCATGTCATCATATTCTAATTTGTTGAGATAGTGAATTTGTGGGGTTTTGTTAAATGTGAGCCAAAATCATCACAATTAAAAGAACCAAAGACTTAAACTACTTCAGTCTGTGTGCATTGAATTTATTTAACACACAAGTTTCACAATTTGAGTTGAATTACCGAAATAAATGAACATTCTAATTTATTGAGATACACCTGTTTGAAGTAAAAGTATTTGATGGATGTATGTGTCAGGAGCATTCACTCAGTATCATTATCTAATTTTTGACCAAGATGGTTTTTAGCTGGTTTTGCATCTGAACTCTTCATATATATACAGTACTGTGCAAAAGTCTTAGGCCACTAATATTTTCATAAGCTAAAAATGGTTTAAAGTCAGTTAAAGTCAGCCTGTTGCTGTAGTGTGTCAGTAAGAAATATCAGTTTACATTTCTAAATCATTTTGCCATTAATTAAAATAATCCAGTGAGATTTTTGTATGGAGCACAGGCTGTTGTCAGACTCCTTGTGCAAACAGAGATCTGATCTCTCCATCATTCAATCCAGTCTGTCTTAAGAAACAGAAAAAACAGAAACTATTAAGATGTCATTGAAGAGAAGCATCTCTAGCTTGCTAATGTTAGATTGCTAACGTTAGTTTAAACAGTTATACATTTAAATGTATAACTGTGTTTATGTACTCTCCTAGGATTACCAGGCTCAGAATTTAAATTATATGTTGTTAAATGATATGAAACTGAATGTTCATGCCGCTACCATTATTTACGATGTTGCAATTATTATTTTTTTCAGTTTCCCTTAAGAATGAGGCAGACGAGTAGTCTCAAGAGTCTCCACCTATATATAGCACATATAAAATGAGCTACAGTGGAAATTATGAGCTGGCTTATCATTATGCGGAAGTTCTAAAGAATGCTCTGTGCATATGGTCAATTAGCCTATAATAAAGTTGTTAAAAAGGGCCAGTGTATATGGATTTTTATTTTGAAGTTTTCTGGTGTCCAGCCAGGGTTTAAATGTGCTGTCACTGCAGCAATTTACAGACACTATGCTCTGCCCATTTTCAGCAGGTGGCTGTGATTAGAGTTTGTAGAAGTAGAACTGCAAGGAATGGGTGAAAGAAAGGGGACTTGATGCTTGCTTCATGTTTGGTGTTGTGTGTATAAAATATGAACCAAACCACATGCACAAACAAATAAAAGTCATCAAAGAACTTTAAGTTGCATCTTTATGTGTCTGATCAGATGTCTGTGGTGAACTGAGCCTGTATTCACAAAACATTTTATCTTACCACTAAGAGTTCTCCTAAATAGCAGTAAAGTTTTTAGCTAAGAGTTTTCTCTTAAAATCTATTAACAAAGCTGCTGTGACAAACTTTTACTAAGGTGTAGAGAGAAGTCTTAAGCTAAGAGTAAGGGTGGGGTTGACCTCCTTACTATGGATGATGTCAGCATGCTCACTAACCATGCTCACAGTGATTGGCTGATAGGAGAGGGATCTCTGTCAGACATTTATTCATAGAAATATTGTTGTAAATGTTGCCATATTCAAATAAAGTTTTAAAAAGTTAGTAAAAAATGTTGCCACATTCAAATAAAGAATTTAAAATGCAGGGTGTCACTTATCAAACAAGTGTTCAAATGATTGACAGCCTTTGACATATGTGCTTCTTATAATAAACAATTAGCTGATATGCATATAAACAGACTTTTTTAAAGGGAATTTTAATGTTTTTAATGACACAGAATAGCGGAGAACTGACGGGAAATCGTTGGGTGAAGAGAGGGGGTGGGAGCAGCAAAACACTTCGAAACTGGAATCAAACTCGGGTCGCCTTGAGCACATTATGCTGTAGGTCAGGGAACTAACCACTCAGCTATCGGTGCCGACGTAAAAAGCTTTTTTATTAACAGAATAGAATAATAATGGCTGATAGCGAGATACGCAAACGTAAAACAAAACCAAATTGGACGCAAGAACAGCTACTTCTTGCCCAACGTATTAATGAAAACAAGGATATAATCAAATGAAAATTTGGAGCTGGGATAACCTCCAAGACTAAAAAAAGTTGTGTGGGAATATGCGTGCATATAAATGTAGAGTGTTTCTAAAAAGTTTAAGTTCCGAGGCAGACCGCCAGCAACAGCAATATTAGGATAGTTAGGATTTGATCTTAGTGATTTAGGCCTGATTTAGGCTGATTTACACTCGACGCATTGTTCTGCACTGCAAGCCTGTGCTGACCGCACGCGCACATTACTAAAATCTGGGCCCCTATTCCTAAAACATCTTAAGGATACAAGTAGCCTATCTAATAACTTAGCGATTTAGGAGAAAATCTTAAAAATAATGGGCGTGTCAATCCCAAATTTAGGACTCCTAATTTTTGCTCTAATAGTATTTCACAAAGAGCTTTAGCACTAAAACTAGCTCCTAAATCTGTGAAATGTTAGGAGTAGTGGAGACGACTCCTAAGTCACTAAGATCAAGTCCTAAAACTATTCTAAAGTGGCTGTTGCCGGCTATCTGCTTCGGAACAGAAACATTTTAGAAACATTGGATGATAATGAGCTTTAAAGAAGGTATGGTCTTAATCGCGAAGGTTAGTTGCAGAACTTGCAGGGACACAGTCACTTCACCAACAAATAGAAACCCAACAACGCTAGGATCAAGGTTTTGACAACCCTCGAATGGCAGCTCCTTATGAATGCAATAAATATTTTAATGAGGCTAAGGATTTTAATCTGCAATAGCATAACAAGGTTACATGACAACATTATGGTCAACTTGAAAATAATGTCTGTTTACCTGTAGCAGTTGTTTGTCGCTTAAATTCAGCAATCTCTGCCTTTGCCTGACTTTGCTACAAGACTACTAAGAATACCAGCCCTTTTCACAGTCATCTTTGCTTCTGAACAAAAGTGCGAACGCTGCATTTATTTGCACACATATATTTTCCCACACATCTTTTTTAGTTTTTAAGGTTATCCCAACCCCAATTTTTCCCATGATTATGTCCTTGTTTTAATGAACAAGTTGGGCAAGTAAGAGTTGTTCTTGTGTCCAGTTTGGTTTTCTTTTACGTTTACATGCCTTACTATCACCCATGATTATTCTACCCTGTTAATAAAAAGGCTATTTCTATGCATATCCACTAACTGTATACAAGGAGCGCACATGTAAGAGGCTGAAGATATACATGTTTAATTAGTGACACTTAGCCTGCATTTTAAAATCTTTATTTAAATATGGCAACATTTTTTTTATTTCAAAACCTTTATTTGAATATGATATAATATTGCACGTTACAATATTTCTATGAATAAATGTCTGACAGAGACCCCTCTCATATCAGCCTATAGTTAGTAAGCATGTCGACATCATTCATAGCAACAAGGTCAACCCCGCCCTTACTTTTAACTTAAGACTTCTCTCTATTCCTGAGTAAAAGTTTGTTTCATCAGCTTTGTGAATAGGTTTTAAGAGAAAACTCTTAGCTAAAATCTTTTACTGCTATTTAGGAGAACTTTTAGTGGTAAGTTGAAATGTTTTGTGGTTACAGGCTCTGATCATTTGTACATAATGTAATAATATTAAAATCGTTTTTAACATGATAGTTTTATTCTTACATGTACTATAATAATATGTAATTAGACCCAAGATAAATGCTGTCAGTGAATAAATACATAGATATGCACCAGTTATTAGTAATACCCAATAATCTAATGGTAGAATTTTCATTAAGTTAGTTAGAGGTTTTGGGTTCTAATCCGCCATCACATGATTTTTTTCACTGCTTATTAAAATTAAATATGTTCATCACTGATCCTATATCAGAGACACATTTGTGTGTATTTTGTTTTGATTTTTAACCGGAATTAGTCATAAGGGGTGGATTAAAGCGCTCGCGTGTGAACACTGAGCACGAGCCGCATTGAGAAAGTTCCGTCACTAATTAACGTCGTAATGAACATTAAGCATGATTTCAGAAAAAAATACAGATTCCAGCGTCAGCACCTTATTTAACAGAAAGGAATGTTTCATCAGCATTAGGCACGTCCGTGCCACGAGAAACACTAACACAAGCGATTATGAGAAATATTTTTATTACAGCAGTCTTCAACAGTAAAACCAACACAATAATGTTAAAATGTACAGTTTCACAGTTTCGTCCTTTCCAACGCTGGTCGCGATTTCTGTCTAAGAGTTATTTGCCATCTGACTATTTCTATGTTCATGATCTCTATGGATCATAGAGATGTTTGTACAGGCATACCTGTTCAGTCAAAACAGCTTTAAAATTGTTCGTGATCACACGAACAGGTCACTCGAGATGCCGTGCACACCACCACGCGAAATGGTTGATTTCACAAACCCAAGGGAACTTGCGGACGTTTATAAATCAGTCTTTACGTTGCACAGATTTAGGAGCTAGTTTTAGCGCTAAAACGCTTTGTGAAAAACTCTTAGAGCAAAAACTTAGGAGTCCTAAATTTAGGACTGGCACGCCCATTATTTTTAAGATTTTCTCCATAATCGGCAAGTTATGAGCTACTTTTAGCCTTAAGATGTTTTGTGAATACAGGCCCTGGTCTCCCACCGGCAACCACCACTGGTTTAAATTAACCAGTTTTCTTTAAAAGTTTTGTTTCAAATGGATGAAGAATAGGCTTCTAGCCTATGTAATTTGCACAATCTGTGAAGTTCTGAATAGAAACAGCCATTGCGCACACCATTTTATTGGTTAAAAGCCAGTTAGATGGAAACAGGCTATAAACAGCTTCTTTTTTTTTTTTTTTTTACGCATATTACCTTTGTCTATAACAAAACATCCAAAACACACTTTGTTTATTTATTGTATTGAAATAATTTACCTCAGAATCTCCAGCTGACAGTTTGGACTCTTCAGTCCATCAGAAAGAAGCTCCACTCCAGAATCCTGCAGGTCATTGTTACTCAGGTCCAGCTCTCTCAGGATGTATAACAACTATATTGAAAACAAGTCAATGGCCTTTTTTTAAATTTGAAATGTATGTCTCAGTAATTCAGTTCTTCATAAAGCACCTGTTACAGCAATGCAGGAAAGGGAAGAGTGGAACCAATTACAGAAAGTTTGTATTAATTGAAAATCACAAATAAAATGTCCAAAAGGGTCCAAACACAGATAAAAATATAAAGGAAAGGAAGTAGGTGAATGTGGTGAAAGTATGGTGACCCATACTCGGAATTTGTGCATTTCACCAGTGAGCAGTGAACAAACACACCGTAAACACTGCTGTAGTGCCTGGAGAGCAGTTGGGGGTTCGGTGTCTTGCTCAAGGGTCTCACCTGAGACTCAAACCCACGACTGTTGGATTACAAGTCCAACTCTCTAACCATTAGGCCATCACTGCCCCCAAAAGAAAACAGCTAACAAACATGCACCATGACCTGAAGAAATCAAGGAGTATAAATAAACAAGATAATGAAGAACTAGTCTAGACATAGAAGACCAACTAATCAGTAATTATGAAAACTTGTTTAGGAACCAACAAGATAAAGGACACAGGAAATAATCATAAGAAACTAGAACTCAGATACAACAGTGTAGCATTTGGACCAATCAGACACACAATTGTTTATTAGATTTACCAAATCAATTATTCATTATATTAGCAAATAATGGCAGACCCCTCACCTAACAACTATACTGGGTGCCAGCATGTACTATGGCAACCAGGACACCTTGGCCACACCAGATAAACTTTATGACCTAAAGTATGTAGAGAGAATGTCCCCCCACCTAATTCTCTCTGAAACAGACACATACTACCATTGTTTTTTATGATTATTCTACTTCCTTTTATGTAAAGCACTTTGAATTACCTCTGTGTATGAAATGTGCTATATAAATAATTTTGCCTTGCCTTGCCTACCATAGGAAATGATTTCTATTATTAATTAATGACAAACCTTTCTTTGAGTGAACACAAAGGTCATTGGGTGTATTATTACTATTATTTATATTGTGTACTGTCTTTTGTATTTTATACTGTTTTATGAATGCTTATGATAGAACCACTCATATATCTCACCTATATACTATGTTTGGACTCTTTGACTCTTTGAATGTGTCTTCTGTTGATCTAAATGAAAGTGTATATTACATGTTGATACCTATGCAACATGTCAGTGTTCTAAGGATCTTTAGTAGTTTTTACATGAATACCCAATCATGTACATATGCAAAATACCATTCTCTAAAACAAAGAGTTGTTAACTTTCCCACCAAAAGTAAAAGTCACCCCTGGTTCTGTGACCTCCCAGAGATGTGAGCCTGAAAGGAGATAAGGCTCTCACATCAGTGACCCACCTTGGGCAGTCTGCAGTCAGCCATTCCCCATGTATGAATGATTGTATGTTCATTTGTTTAGGTTTGTTATATGTTAGTGCTTAGTTAATAAGTCTTTGGTACACAAATTACATAAGTTTTGATTCTGTCACCTCTTGTAAATTTAATGACTCTTTTACGATTCCGATCAAACTACATGCTCTAATGCTTTAGTACTGTAGGGAAGATATTTTCTGTGGCCAAGAAAATTATGATTTCTTAGAGCTGATATGAAATTATACTGAATGTTCGCTGGATAAACAGATTTTTAATTTAATTATGCTACAATTACTACTGACTGCTGATATAAATAATTGTAATTAATCATAATTAATTTTACTCATTTATATACATACATTTCCCTTTTGAGCTAATTTGCTACAACAGGATGAAAAGAACATCAAAATAATAGTCCCAGAACAGAAACAGAGGGTCATTGTGACAACACCAAACCTGTACAATTTACCCAATATTTTATACCAATCAGTTTCCTTAACGTATGATACAATTCCGAATAATAAACTGGGTAAAATGTGAGTACAACAAAGCAAAAGCCCTGGTTTTAAAGAACCACTGCTCAGATCACATATTGTTTCAATCTAAAGATCACCATTGTATAAAAGGTTTAATGTGGATCATTCATTATTTCACCATGGTTCATAATTCAGATTCAAAGATTTACATTACCAAATCCAAATCACTAGTACTGTAAATAAAACCACATATTACAATGTAGGCTACATATACATAAAGAACAAACAAGAGGTTCCAACTGCAAGGAGCTGCTTTGTGCTACATGTGTAACATAAGCCCTGAATGTGCTCATGAAATTGCATTCACTCTTTTCTTGCTTTGTTCTCTCCAGAATGATTAGATTATAATAATAATAATGATAATAACAATCCAGTGATTAGGTGGTTAGGATGGCCAATCAAATAAAACTATGTTTGATGCATGTTGCATTTCCAAATTTAGAGATACACTGAAACACTGGATCATGAGCTGTTTGCATGTAAATTAACATAGGCTTTACAGTTGGATAAACACTAAATATTTTGTTAATTTATTTGAAAACCAATTACCTCAGAATCTCCAGCTGACAATTTGGACTTTTCAGTCCAATCTTCACTCCTGAATCCTTCAGGTCATTGTTACTCAGGTCCAGCTCTCTCAGGACAGAGTTTGAGGATTGTAAAACTGATGATAAACTCCCACAAGACTGAGCAGTGAGATTACATCCACATAACCTGTTTAAATAACAAAACAAGTAAATTACCTTCCTTTACATTTTAGATGTATGTTTCAGTAATTCAGTTCTTCATAAAACACCTGTTACAGCAATGCAGTGAAGGAAGAGTGGATCCAATTGCAGCAAGTTTGTATTATCTTAAATTAACAAAGAAAATGTCAAAAAGGGTCCAATGATGAAGAAAAATATAAACACAACAAAAGAGCTGACAAACATGCACCATGACCCGAAGAAACCAAGGAGTATAAATAAACAAGATATTAAAGAACTAGATTTGGACATAGGAGACCAACTAATCAGTAATTATGAAAACAAATAAAACATACTTAAGAACCAATTAGATAAAGGACACAGGAGATAAACACAAGAAACTAGAACTCAGATACAACAGAATAAAAAAGCACATCAAAATAAGAATTCCAGAAAAGAAACAGAGCATCATCCTGACAACACCAAACATGGACAATTTACCTAATGTACCAATCAGTTTCCTTAACTTATAATACAATTTAGAATAATAAACTGGTTTTAAATGATCACTGCTCGGAGCACATATTGTCTCAACATACAGATCACAGTTCAATGTACATCATCAGTTTTTTGTTGTTGTTGAGTTTTTTTGTCTTTAGGAGCTGCTTGTTTGTGTACACCTGTACTGTATCAGAGTGAATCAGACAATTAAAGATTTGATTAGGAGTGTTGAGCCAAATTCCACTAAGAGGCCAAGGACAACCAGACAACATCATAAATTTGTTCATGATACCCTGGAACCATGAGTCCGAAGCAAGTCTAACCAACCAACTCCAACTAGCAGCTTTGAATAGTCTGCAGCATTAAAACAAAAGAACACTTGTTGATAATTCCAACTCCAATTTTGAATTTTGGGGCAAGAAACCCAAGATTAATGGTCAAAAAAACACAGCACATCATGACCATCATATGATTAGTAGAGACTTTGTTGGGTGGTGTCCCCCACCAAAGACAAGGACCAGAGTGAGATTCCTTCTATACCCTATACCTATATATATACCTATATATATATATGCACCTAAATGATGCCAAAAAGACTTATGAGCAGCTAATCATTTCTATGCATAACTGCATATTATGTAATTAACCCACATATCTGACATATCTTAAATACATAATTGTGTATATATTTTGAATAACTATTGAATAGTTTATAGATTTATAATCATGTTGGGTATGTATGAGTTTGAATTTTCTTGCTTTAAACAGTTATATCATTCAATTCTATGTAAAATGTATTATATTTTTGTGATAGAAATCATGTTCAAAATATACTCTGCAAGAGTGGGAAAATTCAGACCATGTGACTGATAAGATATGTTAATGTATGTGTTGAGAGGAGAAACATGGCAATATCCTGAGCTAAGACCATATCTAATTTGTCAAGACACCATTTGGGATGTGTCCAACAGATGAGTTTAAAGCCCCAGGACACCACAAAAATTTAGCAATTGCTTTTAGTCACGATTTTAGCCGTTGTTTCTGGCATTAGCTCTTAGCCATGCTTGACTCAGTGATCAGCCGTTGAACAGTGATTCTGTTCAAATTCTCTATAAAATCTTAATTAATTCCCTTTGAGCTAAATTGGGAATTACATACATGTAAACCCTGAATAAACCCTAAATGTGCTCATGGAATTGCATTCATGGTAGTCCCTTTTCTTGCTTTATTCTCTCCTGAATGATGAGATGATGACGATGATAATAATAATAATAATCATCATCATCATCATCATCATCACCATCATCTAGTGATTAGGTGATTAGGATGGACAATCAAATAAAATGATTTTCGATTGAAATAAAACAAATGTTTGATGCATGGTGCATTTTCAAATTCAGAGACACTGAAAACACAGTATCATGAGCTGTTTGCATGTAAATTAACATAGGCTTCACAGTTGAATAAACACTAAATATTTTGTTAATTTATTTGATTGATAACCATTTACCTCAGAATCTTCAACTGACAGTTTGGACTCGTCAATCCATCAGAAAGATGCTTCACTCCTGAATCCTTCAGGTCATTGTTACTCAGGTCCAGCTCTCTCAGGAAAGATTTTGAGGATTGTAAAACTGATGATAAACTCCCACAAGACTGAGCAGTGAGATTACATCCACGTAACCTGTTTAAAGAACAAAACAAACAACTATACTGAAAACAAGTAAATAGACTTTAAATGTATGTCTCAATAATTAAATTCTTCATAAAACACCTGTTACAGCAGGGGTGTCAAACTCCGGTCCTGGAGGGCCGCAGCCCCGCAGAGTTTAGATGCAACCTTAATTAAACACACCTGATCCAACTAATCAAGTCCTTCAGGCTTAATTGAAAACTGCATAGTATGTGCGTTGGAGCAGGGTTGGAACAGAACTCTAGGGCTGTGGCCCTCCAGGAACTGAGTTTGACACCGCTGTGTTACCGCAATCCAGGGAAGGAAGAGTGGATCCAATTGCATTAAGTTTGTGTTCATTTATATGAACAAAGAAAATGTCCAAAAGGGTCCAATGATGAAGAAAAATATAAACACAACAAAAGAGCTGACAAACATGCACCATGACCTGAAGAAACCAAGGATTATAAATAAACAAGAACTACACTAGACATAGCAGACAAACTAATCAGTAATTATGAAATTGAAAGAAAACATACATAGGAACCAACAAGATAAAGGACACAGGAACTAAATACAGAAAACTAGAACTCAGATGCAACACGATGAGAAGAACATCAAAATAATAGTCCCAGAATAGAAACACAGCACCATCCTGACAACACAGAATCTGGACAATTTAAACAATATTTTATGTACTAATCGGTTTCCCTAATTTATGAAACTAATAATAAAATAATAAACTGGGTAAAATTTTCTCAACTTACAGACCATGGTTGTTTGAAAGGTTTAATGTGGATCAGAATCATTCATTAATTCACAGTGATTTATAATTCAGATTCAATCAAAGACTTACACTACTAATTACCAGTACCACATATTACAACATAGGCTACATTTACATAAAGAACAGTAACACAATCATAGTGGGGTGTTTTCTCATTATTTAAGTGTATAAATTGAAGTAATTAAAGGAAGGTTACATCTGTAATCATGGTTCCCTGTGGAGTGAAATCAGACAATACATCTAGGATTGATGCTATGAGGAACATCATTAGCGCTACTGGTGTCTGAAGCATGTGTGTAAACACAAGTCTTTTGGGTGAAGACAGCCTATTACATCATTACCAGAGCACCATGAGTGTAAGAGTGCATCTGCAATGTACATGATCATTTTTTTTTTCTTCAGGAGCTGCTTGTTCATATACACGTGTAACATAAATCCTGAATGTGCTCATGGAATTGCATTCCTGGTAGTCTCTTTTCTTGCCTTGATCTCTTCAGAGTGGTGAGATAATAATAATTAATAATAATAATAATAATAATCACCATCATCTAGTGATTAAGTGATTAGGATGGCCAATGGATTAAAATGATGTATGTGGAATAAAACTGATATTTGATGCATGCTGCATTTTTAAATTCAGAGAGACACTGAAAACACTGGATCAAGAGTTGCTTGCATGTAAATTAAGGTCACCGTGATTTTGCCAAGTAAGACTAAGATCTTTCGTTAATCCTGGATCAATATTACTGTACAAAAATATAGACTTAACCCAATCTCTACCCCTAAACCTAATCCTACCAATAATTTCTTTTTAAAATCAAAGGGAAATGATAGCTGATTAACAAGAATGTAGAAGCACCTCACCCTGATCATAAGCCTAAAATGGATATTTCCTGAAAAGTTATCCCTCAGTTCTGATTGGTTGATTGGAATGTTGATCCCGGATCAACAAGAATGTTGATCCAGCAACATGTTGTACTTGATGAAATCACGTTCACTATAAATTAACATTGGATAAACAGTAAATATTTTGATAACTTATTTGATTGAAAGCCATTTACCTCAGAATGTCCAGCTTACAGTTCGGACTCTTCAGTCCATCAGAAAGAAACTTCACTTCTGAATTCTTTAGGTCATTGTTACTCAGATCCAACTTTCTCAGGACAGAGTTTGAGGATTGTAAAACTGATGATAAACTTCCACAAGACTGAGCAGTGAGATTACATCCACATAACCTATTTGAAGGACAAAACAAACAACTATATTGAAAACAAGTAAATGACCTTCCTTTAGATTTTAAATGTATGTTTCAGTAATTCAGTTCTTCATAAAACACCTGTTACATCAATGCAGTGAAGAAAGAGTGGATCCAACTGCATGAAGTTTGTATTAATTTAAATTAACAAAGAAAATGTCCAAAAGGGTCCAATGACAAAGAAACATATAAACAACAAAACAGCCGACAAACATGCAGCATGACCTGGGGTCTGTTTCAGAAAGGAGGTTAAGTGAAAGCTCTGAGTTTGTTAAACCTAAAATTAGGAAAACTCGGTTTTCCATTTCAAAATATAAGAGTTTATCAAAACCGAGAAAGCAGGGTAAGTTAAGCCTGTGTCTGAAGTAGAGTTAACTTATACTCAGAGTCAGTTACCTTGATAACTTACTCTGTTAACCTAACCTGGTCGGGAGTAGGTTTTCTTCAGGAAAACCAGAGGTAATTTTGGTCTCCTCCCCCTTTTTGAAGCGTACGCGTTGTAAAAATGCTTTTCTTAGTGAGTATTTTTGTTTTATTTCAAGTACAAATATCTAAATGAAAAATGACATAAGATGTTTAAGTCTTGTTAGAGAAAACATGTGCATCTAGGTGCATTTTTTTTGTAAAACATGTAAAATTGTCTGCCATAAGGTACAAGAAATTTTTTTTAATGCAAATCGAAACAAGAATAATTTTAATTTAAATATTTTTAATAAGAAAAAATAAGAAAAAATAAGAAAAATGCACTTAAATTATTTTTTTCCCTCCATGGGAACATAATTAAATACCTTATGTTATTTTCATTATTATTATTATTATTATTATTATTATTATTATTATTACTTATTTTATGTTTTAATGTAGATTTTTTTTTTTAGATGTTTTGACTGGAAACAAGACAAAAATTCTAAAAAATAAAATAATTTTTTTAGTGCAGGGACATTAATTGCGCATATTTTCATCATGCATTTTTTTTTTTTTTTGCCATATCCACATGCATATTTATTTGAGCAGTACCATTTTAAATGGTAGTTTTAAAACATGACAAATGGAAAGGTCATCCAACATATAGGCCATAACCACAAACATAGCTCATCTTTATTTCCTACAAATACAAAAGCAACAGTTTCTAAATTAAAATGTTCCAGGTGGGGCACCACAGCCATCAATTATAGCATACATCCCGGTATGATTTATCCCAGTATATCAAAAGGAAAAGTATAAAGACATGGCATTTTAAAGATAATTGTAATACCAAGTTCAAGATTGAGGATGATTCCCATAAAACTATATATTTCTGCAAGGTTTTTTCAAGAAAAAAAAAAAATCACAGTTATATATATATTATGCAACAGCAAAACTGTGAGGAAAAAATAAAAAAATGTTACATTTGTTTAGAACATTTTCTATTCATATATAAATAACTACCAAGTCAAGCTGCAATACCAAACAGGAACACACAGAGTATATAAATACTATAAAACCATTGCAAACTCCTATAAAACATACTATAAAACAAGAAGCCATTATAGTCCATTATAAAACACTTGTCAGATATGTGATCATACTGAAATGTGTGCATAATGTCTAATAATGTATTATTCCTGTATGTCACTGTAATCGTGTTTACCTCCATCACAATCATCATCCATCAAAACTTAACTGGTAAAATACTGGTTTGCCTTATTCAGCCCATAAAGACTAGCCCTGACTTCATATTTCTTATCAATAGAGGATTGTTCCCACCAATCACGGCACAAGTTAAGGTTACGTATGATGACGAAAGCGCGTTAGAGCTAGCCCTCCCGGAACTCATAGAGATTGCATTGCAGTGCCTGCAGTTTGAAAAAACAATTTTTGAAATAAAATCTATGGGAAGAGTCGGGGTGATTCTCAGACAGATTAAAATCAGCCAAAAAGAACAAACAGTAAAACAATCATAATGGGGTCTTTTCCCATGATTTAAGTGTTTCATTTGAAGTTACTAAAGGAAGTTTTCATGTGGAATCGTGGTTCCCTGTGGAGTGAAACAAGACAATACATCTGGGATTGACAATGTGAGGAACATCATTAGTGCTACTGGTGTCTGAAGCATTTTATCTGATTGAAAACCATTTACCTCAGAATCTCCAGCCGACAGTTTGGACTTTTTAGTCCCTCAGAAAGAACCTTCACTCCTGAATCTTTCAGGTCATTGTTACTCAGGTCCAGCTCTCTTAGGACAGAGTCTGAGGATTGCAAAACTGATGATACACTCCCACAAGATTGAGCAGTGAGATTACATCCACATAACCTGTTTAAAGAACAAACAAACAAATAGAATAAAAACAAGTAAATGTCCTTTCTGTAGATTTTAAATGTATGTTTCAGTATTCATTAGATTCATATCTATCTAGCAATAAAACACCTGTTACAGCAATGCAGGAAAGGAAGAGTGGACCCAACTGCAGCAAGATTGTATATTTAAATTAACAAAGAAGATTGTCTTTCTGTCACTGGTTTCAGAGAAGTAGTGCTTGATTACTTATGCAAGCTGGAGCAATGCATTTTTGACAATATATTTTCACCTGGCTGTTATGAAGTGTCTAAGAATAAAGAATTGCTAATCCAGATGTTGATGCTGATAACTGTAACATCCACACCAGGTTCCACCTTCACAGACTCGCAGCGATCAAAATCACCGGTGTATTGATTACACACACCTGTCATCATCACCTGTTCCTGATCCCAGCACCATTTACAGAGCACTATAAAACCACACACCACTGTTTACTCACTGTCCGAGCGCTTTCTACGTATGTGGACTCTAACCTTTTGTTTCTTAGCTCCATACTTACCTTTCTCCTTACCTGTTTCCACACAGAAGACTCCGTGATTCCTCTCCTTCATCCCCGCGTATGCAAGTGGTGTGTGGCGGTGATCGTTTGTCCTTTCCCGAAGTAGGCACCTACAAGAAACCAACCAAAAGTCTCCTTATTGTTCGTTTATAGTTCCCAGTATTGGAAGAAGTTAAGTTTGCTCTCCTTTGTTTGTTCGAATCTCCTGTTGAATAAAGATTGTTGACTTTCATACCTCCTGAGTCTGTCCGCTGCGTTACAATAACAGTGCCTACATGAAAAAGGCACTTCAGTAATTTTTCCCAAACTCTGCACAGAACATGCACGGACTGCACTCAAATGGAAGGTGAAAGGCAATGAATTGTTCAGAAACACTGGGTTATAAAGGGGTCATCGGATGCTAAGTTCACTTTTACATGTTGTTTGAACATTAATGTGTGTTGGCAGTGTATGTAAAAATCTACCCTATAATGAAAAAAACCATGCCGTGGTTTTTAATTAATCTATAAAAATAATATTCCCTTATTTAAATCGAGCCATTCTCAGATGCCTGCTATTGCAGCATCACACAGACAGAGGCCACTCCCACGATAGCTGATTGACATGAGCGTTTTACCTCAGATCAGCTGTAACAGTCCGCCCTCTTGAATCTTTGTAATCGCCTTTTCCTAATAATGTGCTAGTTAACAAGTTTAGCAGCTAAACGAGGCTAAATGTGGCTAAAGTAAACAGGTGAACTAACATAAGCAAACTGTCCAACGCCAGCAGATAAAGATGCCAGGACAACAGCCAGGCACCTCTTAAGGGGGCAAGAAGAAGACCTTTGGTACAAAGCCCAGGAAGGACAGGACTTCCTATTGGTCAAAATGCAGTTTCTGCCCTCCATCCACCTTGAGACTGATTCCTAAGGTTTGGTCTGTGACAGACCAAAGAATTTTCTTAGGACCTCTAGATGCAGCAGCCAGTCATAACTACGTTTTTAAACCTTAAAACTGATGCACACTACAACACACACATCTTATACTTATTCAGAGAAATAAGTATACCGAGTGACAGCAACGTGTAATGCAACATCTTACACAAACTCAGCTGTTAATGGACAAATAAATGCATGCATGAAAGTTCAATCTTTTCCCGTCATGTTTGGACTTCATGTGTTCGTAACATTTCCAAATGCATTCTAGTTAGGGTTTGGAAAGTTAGAAATGCACCAGTAAAACTTCAGTGACATTTTTTCTAACTTTGTGTTTGGACTATGCAAATAAATTCCACAGGAGGACAGAAGGGTGGGCCACCACGTGTCTCCCCACTCTGTTGGAACAAGCCAATCACAGCACGCAAATGAAGAAGCATCAAATTGCAATCTCCTCCTCATCTGAAATGGATAAAGCTACCCTTCCAAAAGACACTTCCTGTTCTGAGTCTGAGTCCTGTCAAGGAAAGGACTGTAACAGATCAACACCAACGTTCGGCAGCAACAGATCCTGATTCTCCATCCTAGGGAGACAAAGTGGATTGACCAAGTTCTGAGTCTCTAGCCCAGAGAGGCAGGAGACACACAGACATTTGCAACAAGGTTAAGCTCCGGTGAGCAAACCTTCACTTCAGGTACTGTTGCTTGCGTGTTCCAAGCTAAGGACCTTCAGCACCTATCCAGGGCCACATCTGTGTGTTCCAGATTTTAGGACCCTTTGGTGCTCCAGGAGATCAGCATCCTACAACGCTTTATGTTCAAGGCTGTTGAAATAGATTCCTGCTCCTTTCCCCCATTGTAGCGCAACCAGTGGAAGAAGTCGCCGCCAACGGACTGCACTTTATTCCTTTCTCATTCATGGTATTCATTTAGTGGTTGTTGGTTACTCTTGTCTATCTTTTGTTAATAAAATCTACTTTATTACAACTTGCAACTATTGTCTTCCTTGTGTTGATAATACAGTAAGAGGTTCTACAAGTTAGAGATCCCACCAATCTTTCTTATGTGATGTACTCATAATCACACATTAACTGACACATGATCCAAAAATCATAACGTCAGCTATGACATGAGTACCCATCACTACCCTAGCCTGTGCATTTGATCCAGGATTAGGACAGAAAAAAAAGAAAAAGTATTTGTTGTGCAATTCTAATCCTACCGTTCGACGACAAGCGCGTCCAGTTCCAATATTTTTCAACAGGAAGTTCTAAGGATTCACTCAACGGGTGGCCCGCCAGTCCAACCCCACAAAGGTGCAATAAAGAAAGTGCAGGAAGGAGTTGAGACAATTCACGAAGCAGAACGATTCACACTTTGATCAATCCACATCCAGATCAGGCGACATTCGCAGCTGAACTCCACAAACTCAAACAGACATCACAGGAAGAAAAAACACCCTGGCCAAAGAACACATTCACATGTACATCAGTTGAACAAGGAAAATTCCAGAGCATACGCGTTCCAATTCGTCACTCTCTGACACAATCTGCTTCTCTTTGAACCATTACTTCTCTCCAATTATGGAGCACTGTATCTCCCAGGATTGGAGAAACGTCCGCTCGCATCACTGGTTCATGGAGCCAAAACAAGATCTCAAAAAACCCAAAATCATGGATGTATACACTGATTCTTAAATCCTTATATACAATAGTGCATGGCAGTTTAGTGCTGTATATGCAAATAGTGAACGA
Organism: Labeo catla; assembly: GCA_012976165.1. Taxonomy (NCBI): domain Eukaryota; kingdom Metazoa; phylum Chordata; class Actinopteri; order Cypriniformes; family Cyprinidae; genus Labeo; species Labeo catla. The sequence continues at coordinate 132,548 of VONZ01000636.1, read as the reverse complement.
AATTAAACAAGGATCTGTTCGCAGTGCAGTCCATGTGCGGTTCGTAGCCTATGTGGTGCAAAAGCAGCACAGGCTCAGTGCTTTACGTACACAAGATGCATTTGTAGTGCGCTATGATCCTCGGCTGTTTACCATTATTTGATTTTTTTAGTTTATATATTAGGATGCTTAAGCAAGCGGGAAAACATGTAAACACAGCCTACAGTCTACTTTTCTTACGTTAAAAGGTAGTAGGCTATCACAATTTTATCACACATTTTGCATATGCCTCATTAAAAATAAAGTTGTTTTACTCAAGATGCCTTTAAACTAGAAACTAAAGAAAATCAAAACTAATGTCCATATTGTGGAACGCATCGAGTGAATACTCAACAGCAAGCGGAATGTGTGAAAGTTGTGGAATAGTAAATTCAGTTTGTAACTATACATGCTTATGTGACAGTTTTGTATAATTGATGCTTTGTTATACAATGCTAGTCTACGTTTAATGCAGTCAATAATAGGCTACAACGCAGCACAGCACCTGACTTTTAAACTTGCAGCGCTGATATTTATAACCATCATGCAGTCTTCGGGGTCTTTTTGACCCGCAAATGATTTTGCAAAATTTTTAGCGAAATATGAAAAGCTTTGTACAATGTAAGATTTAATGTAAGATTTTTGGGACCACACAAGGATCTGGTGCGCCAGCTTGTATAAGGGGCGTGAACGCAGACCTCCCTGGTGGTTGATATAGTAGACCACCGCTGTGTTGTTGGTGTGCACCAACACATGGCGATCTCTCAGGTCTGGGAGAAAGTACTTCAGAGCTCGAAATACGGCCAGCATCTCGGACAGTTGATGTGCCAGCTGAGATGGCGACCACTCCACAGACCTTGGGAGGAGGTCGCTGCGCCCTGTAACTCTGGCAGGGGTGGCAGGCTGACCTCCCGAGGGCACCGAGGAGAGATGGACACCGTGTAATGCGGTGCAACCCGCTCTTCCCCAGTAGGGGCTGCCCTCGGCGGTCCTAAGATGGCGTCAGGACCGCTTTGCCGGGGGCCTCCGAGACTGAAGCACGACCCACAGGTCGGGCCTCGCCTTAGAGGACCCCGGCCTAGAGTGCCGCTGGTCTCAGTCCCGGGATGGGGGAGCACGAGTAGCGACACTCAGTTTCTGTACCTCGCGGTACGAGGAGCTGGTACACGGTTGCGGCTGCTCACGCCCAGCAGCCGCAGAAACTATAGAGTGGCGAGGCAGGAACCGCTGGAACGCCGCCGCCGCCTGCTTGCGAGCCTCCTGGTACCTGCTGACAACTGAGTTTACTGCATCGCCAAACAGGCCAGAAGGCTCAAGCGGGGCATCCAAGAGGAAGACCCTGTCCTTCTCTTTCATATCGGACAGGGTCAACCACAAATGCCTCACCGCCGCCACCATGGCTGCCATAGACCGCCCTACTGCCCGGGCGGTCTCTTTGGTGGCGCGGAGAGCTAAATCAGCGGTCCTGCGCAGTTCTTCTAGATCTACCTTCTCGCCTTCTGCTAGCTCTTTCAGCAGGTCGGCTTGATAAGCCTGGAGCACAGACATGGTGTGAAGACATGCTCCAGCCTGACCTGCTGCGTACCCCACACCCACCAGCGCTGATGTAGTGCGAAGCGGCTTGGGGGGGTAAGGTAGGAGCCTTCAAGGACGATGCCACACCAGGGGACAGATAGCTGGCCAATGTCTGTTCCACCCGGGGCATCACCTTGTAGGCTCGCTCATCGAGCCCCGCCACGTTCCCGTAGTAATCAGAGGCGGGGACGAATAAGCGAGCCGAGTACGGTCTTTCCCACGACCTTGAGATCTCTTCGTGGAGATTGGGGAAGAACGGAAGGCTCCTTCCAGCTTTATTCTCAGCAGGCCAATCGATGTTAAGCTTGGCCACCGCACAACTAACCACCTCCAAGAGCTCCTCGTACTGCACCGATTGAGGGAGTGGTTCCTCAATCATGCTCTGCAGGTCGCCCTCCTCAGAGGACGACAGATGGAGAGATGAGCCCGTCCCTTGGGAGGAAGCAGCCGCAGTGCGGGCTTCCGAACCCTCGGAACGGGCAACAGATCTGCCGGGTAAGGAAGGAGATAGGAGGTCACCCGTCTCCATTCCCTCCAGCAAATCCATTTGCGCACCCCAAGGGTGTAGCACCCGCTTCGCCTCGGCGGCAGCGGGACCAGCACCTTGGAGGATGCTGGTGAAGGCTCCCTCCTCAAAGAGAGCCTTCCAGGAGCGAAGCATCCGCAAAGGAAGAAGCTCAAAATGCGGACAGTCAGCCCCCTCGAGGGCTGACACAGCGTGCTCTGCTCCCAAGCAGACCACGCACAAGCTGTGTGTATCCCCGCTAGTGATGTATCTTTTGCAGAGAGGAACACACAGCCTGTAACGCGGTCCGCTTTGACCACTCTTTGCTAACTCTTTTCCCTTGCCAGACATCACCCTCAAATAAAAGTTGTGCTAACTTGCACGAAAAAACAGGGTGAACAAGACAAACACAGAGCGCTCCACTGAAAGACAGAAGCTGACGCCGGCCGCGTCGCACGTGCTTTTATGCTTCCTGCTCGATGATGTCATCCGCCCACAACGTATCGCCCTCCGATTGGCCAGATTAAACATGTGTTCAGAGCGTGGTTCCGCCAAAGGCGTTCCCCTAGCGTTTTCGGATGCAGCTCGAGTTCCTGAAGGGGAATTATCATTTTTACCAGTAGATGGCTGCAGAGCTCCACTACTTACTATTTGCTATTTGACCAACTGAAAAACATCTTTTTACAAGTTTTTTTTCAGTTGGAAAAGAAAGGACGTGATGTGTGGCCAAGTATGGTGACCCATACTCATTTGTGCTCTGCATTTAACCCATCCAAGTGCACACACACCATAAACTCACACCCGGAGCAGTGGGCAGCCATATTGCTATTGCTGCAGTGGCTGGGCTTCAGTGCCTTACTCAAGGGTCTCACCACAGTCGCACAACGAGCTGTCTTTTGTTTGCAGATGTAAGTGGCTAACATCTGCAATATTACAAACACACACACTTAGTTCATCTGCTGTTCTCTGCACTGAACTCTGCTATTCTCTGTAATGTATTCTGCACTGTACACTGCACTGAATTCATACGTGCTGTGGTCTGGCATAGGTCCAGAACGGCACTGAGGGAAAACCTTCAAGAAAAGGCTTTTTCTGGAGGAGCTTGGAACAGCTCTGGAGGCTTCCCTTATGGTGAATCGACATTTTGTTGGTTTGATTCTAATCATAATGTAACATTATTGAAAAAAATATTTTTTTTCAGTACAAAAAACATTAAACTTTGACAAAGTAATTTTTATTGTTATAATTGTGATTTCATAATATGTAGATTTCATAATATGTAGATTTCAGTCCAACTGAAAAAAACTTGTAAAAAGATATCTTTCAGTTAGTCAAATAGCAAATAGTAAGTAGTGGAGCTCTGCAGTCATCTACAGGTAAAAATGATAATTTTTTATTTTTAAAACGGCATTTTCCAAAAGATGGGCAAAAATCTTACACTAAACCATGTCAAATGATCTATGTTATCCCCATGAATGAAAGTTAAAAATGTAGGTCTTTTATAAAGTGAATTTTACATAAAAAGCTGTTTTTGGTCGCAACAAAATTTAATTTTGTAACAAAATAATAGTTTTTTTTTTTTAAATTACCGTTGTTTAAAAAAAAAAAAATATTATTTTGTTACAAAAAAGAGTGTACAACTGTCATGAATCTGGTAGGTGACCTGCGGTCCGCTCACCACCAGACGTCGCTCTTGCCCTGTCCTTACACACAGACTGTTGCACTACACCCCGGACTACATCTCCCATCATCCAGCGCACTGATTTGGGTCAGCACCTGTGACCAATCAGGCATGCTATAAAAGCCAAGGTCTTTCCCCATGCTACTCACGGAGTATTGTGATTATCATTGTGTTTTTCTGCATTGATGTTTCCCTAGTTCCCGTGTTCCCTTGTTCCTAGTTCCAAGTTCCCTAGTTCCAGAGATTCCGATTTCCCTAGTTCCCGTGTTCCCCGTGTATAGCTTTCTCGCCTGGCCATTTCGTCTCGTCTGTCTTGCCGCCTGCCTTCTGGACTCTAGCTCGTTTGTACGGATTATCCCTTTGCTTCCCGTTATGGATTATGTTCGCCGTTGATTGACCCACGCCTGCTACACGGACTATCTCCACGTCTTGCCTTGGTTATTTTGCTATTGTTCTGACCCTGCCTGTTTTCGACCATGTCTCCATCTTGTCAATAAAAGCTTGCATTTGGATCCGCTCGCCTCTCGCCTTACTCCCCACATTACAGAATACTCCGTCACAAAAGGATCCAGCAGCTTTACACACAGACAATACACAGGTATGGACACAACCCGGATTTTATTCAGACTTAAACAAGGACCACGTACACTTGAACAACACATCAGTGAATTTCTAGCCATTGCAAATCATTCTGATCTACCGGACTCTATTCTCATTGAAATATTCTGCGATGGTTTAAATGAACTGTTAAAGGCAAGGCTGAGACGCGAGGGTCTGCGTTCATCGCTAGCTGCTTTCATGGACTTTGCCCTATTGACTGTGGGCTCATCTGTTACTGTGGGTGTTGCAGATGAGAAACGCGACATCCCAGTGATGCCGGCCGCGCAACCCGCTCGCAAAATGGCGGAGCGCGTTCATACGATGACCGCGACAGTGGTGCCCGTTCACAAAATGACGGCGAAAACGGAGCTCCATCACGTCACAGCTGCTACCCCAGAGCCAAGCAAAGCTAAAGCTGCGTTTCATGAGTCAAGTCAAGCTGCAGCTGTGTTTCCCGAATCCAGCCAAGTTACAGCTGTTTCCAGAGTCAAGTCAAGTTGCCGAGTCCAGTCAAGTTGCAGCTGTGTTTCCTGCGTCAAGTCACTGCCGTATTTCCCGAGTCCAGTCAAGTTGCAGCGGTGTTTCCTGAGTCAAGTCAAGTTACTGCTGTATTTCCTGAGTCAAGTCAAGTTACAGCTGCATCTCACAAGTCAAGCCAAGTTACAACTGTTGTTCCCAAGTCCAGTCAAGCTTCCAAGTCAAGTCAAGCTACAGCTGCTGTTCCAGAGTTAAGCAAAGTCACAGCAGTTGTTCCTGGGTCAAGCAAAGTCACAGCCGTCGTTCCTGAGTCAAGCAAAGTCACAGCCGTTGTTCCTGAGTCAAGCAAGGTCAAAACTGTCTTTCCTGAGTCAAGCGAAGTCAGAGCTGTCATTCCTGAGTCAAGTAAAGTCACAGCTGGTCTCTACGAACCAAGTCAAGTCATTGCTGGTCTTCACGAGCCAGGTCAAGTCACTGCTGATCTCCATGAGCCAAGTCAAGTCACTACTGATCTCCATGAACCAGGTCAAGTCACAGTCGATCTTCACAGGCCAAGTCAAGTCACTGTTAATCCTCACAAACCAAGTCAAGCCTCAGCTAATCTCCATGTGCCTAGTCAAGTCACAGTTGATCTTCATGAGCCAAGTCAAGCGATTGCTGTTGTTCCAGAGTCAAGTCACATCTCATCTGACGGCCCAGAGTCAAGTCAAGTCTCTTCCGACCTCCCAGAGCCTCCCCATGTCTCGTCTGACACCCCAAGGTCACGGCCTATCATGATGGCCAGCGTGCTGGATCCACCAATAGTGTCAGTGTAGGCAGCAAACATCCCAGTGGCATCAGCACCTTCTAAACCCACCATTAAAGAGGTCCTGCCACCCGCTGCTGCTCTTCCCTTAATGGTGGTTTGCCATTTGGTGTGTGTGGGCTGCACACTGTGCTCCAGAAGTCCCGTCTGATCACAAGTCTGCTCCAGAGGTTCCACCTGATCACAAGTCTGCTCCAGAGGTTCCGTCTGATCTCAAGTCTGCTCCAGAGGTCTCATCTGATCACAAGTCTTCCCCAGAGGTCTCAATTGATCACAAGTCTGCCCCAGAGGTCTCACCTGTTCACAAGTCTGCTCCAGAGGTCTCGTCTGACCACGAGTCAGCTCCAGAGGCCTCTTCTGTCAGAGAAGCTGCGCCAATGCCTCCAGAGGTGTCAGCACTGCCTGTAGAACCTCCTATGGAGTTGGCGTTACCCTTTGAACTCTCTGCTTCTCTCTTTGTTCTGTCTGCCTCCTCTGTCCCCACTCTCCCCAGGTCCCAGTCCGTGACGCGGATGCCAGCTCTGCCCGCTCCTCCCTGGAGGGCCTCTGCACCTCCTGCTCCGCCCTGGAGGGCCCCTGCACCTCCTGCTCCGCCCTGGTGGGCTCCTGCACCTCCTGCCCCGCCCTGGAGGGCCCCTGCACCTCCTGCTCCGCCCCGGAGGGCTCCTTCAACCCTCGCCCTGTTTCGCCCCCGCCCCACCTCTCCCCTGGACTGTTGGTGGGTTGGAATGTCTGGAAGCCGCACTTTGGTGGGGGGCTGAGCCACCAGATGTCGCTCTCACCCTGTCCTTTACACTGAATGTTGCACTACACCGCGGACTACATCTCCCATCATCCAGCGCACTGATTGGGTCAGCACCTGTGACCAATCAGGCGCGCTATAGAAGCCCCGGTCTTTCCCCATGCTACTCAGGGAGTATTGTGGTTATCATTGTGGTTTATTGCATTGTTGTTTCCCTAGTTCCCGTGTTCTCTAGTTCCCGTGTTCCCTAGCTCCTAGTTCCAAGTTTCTGAGTTTCCGAGTTCCCTAGTTCCAGTGTTCCCCGTGTATAGCTTTCTCGCCTGGCCATTTCGTCTAGTCTGTCTCGCTGCCTGCCTTCTGGACTCTAGCTCGTTTGTACGGATTATCCCTTTGCTTCCCGTTATGGATTATGTTCGCCACTGATTGACCCATGCCTGCTACACGGACTATCTCCACGTCTTGCCTTGATTATACCCATTTGCTATTGTTCTGACCCTGCCTGTTTTCGACCACGTCTCTGTCTCCTCTTGTCAATAAAAGCTTGCATTTGGATCTGCTCGCCTCTCGCCTCACTCCCCACATTACAACAACCACAAATGAAGACCGCAGACCATAGCCTTTTGAAGTGTAAGCTATATCTTAATTGGCATGTGTTTCATACAAGATCTGGCAACTGGACAACCTTGGAATATATTGCGAATGTAGGAAACATAAAATACGCCCAGTTGGATTTTTTTAAATAGGATTAAGAATACAGGAAAATATTTAAACGGGACAATAGCGGGATAGAATGATAAAATACGGGAGAATTGAGGGAACGGTTGGGTTGACAGGTATGACATTAAACTAACCTTCAATCATTAAAAACTCATATGTGACCCTGGACCACAAAATCAGTCATAAGTAACACAGGTATATTTGTAGCAATTGCTAACAATACATTGTATGGGTCAAAATGATCAATTTCTCTTTTATGCCAAAAATCATTAGGATATTAAGCAAAGATCATGTTCCATGAAGATATTTGGTAAATTTCCTACTGTAAATATATCAAAATTACATTTTTAATTAGTAATATGCATTACTAAGAACATGCTCAGACAACTTTAAAGGTGATTTTCTTAATATTTTGATTTGTTTTTTTTTTTTGTTTTTTTTGCACCCTCAGATTCCAGATTTTCCAATAGTTGTATCTTGGCAAAATGTTGTCCAATTCTAACAAACCACACATCAATAGAAAGCTTATTTATTCAGATTTTAGATGATATATAAATCTCAATTTCTTAAAATTGACCCTTATGACTGGTTTTGTAGGTCACATATAATAAACAAGAATATGCGTTTAGCACCATCTCCTGACCATTATAAAGTGTCGAATTCATTAAAGAATATATTTTTTCTTACTTAATTCTGAGATAGTATTCCACCACGGCTGTTTTTCGTGACTTTTCCCTCTGTGAAATTAGGTGTCCGCAACAGAAAACAACATTGATAGCTCATCTAAAGGTAATTTTACCGCTAAATTGAAATAATTTGGACCGTTATAAAAACCTAACACCCCTAATATAAATCACAAATCTGCAGTGTCTTTAACCAAATAACATTTATTTTCTGTTTTAGACATTTAAATACACATAGGTACTAGATACACATAGTGTAAGTAACCATAAAGTTCACTCTATTCCACTTCCAGTTCACCAGCCACTTACTTGCATTTATTTTGGGAGAAACTGATAAATTTACATGCGGCAAATCCGGCAGGACAAGACTCTCTGAATGGCGGTAAAGGCTAGAAGGGAGACAGCTCTGGCTAATTGGCATGCGCACATCAATATAATGTTATTTTTGTCATGCTGTACAACAATAATACTGTTTTGTATTATAGTAAGGACTAAGTTTAGGGTTGGGGTAGGTGTAGATGTTAATAAAACACAATCTACTAGGTAGAACAATTAATTTCATTGTTAGCTTCCGGTCTGAGCTGTATCCTCTCTGGCCACAACCCTGAACGGCAGTGTGAACAAATATGGCAGAACCCATTTTACATTAAAGATCACGATCCAGATCCTTTATAAAGGTTTTTAAATGACAAGATGCACTCACTCACATGTATTTGTGAATCGGAATATCAGATAGTTGACATGGTAAGCAAGTGTGTGAATATTTTGAATAAAAAAGGAAAAAACTAAATAAAAGCGATACATCTGTCATACAGCGCTATTGTGGCTGTGGTGTGTCATGTGACAATCATGATGCGTTGCCATGGAAACAATTAAGGGAAACGTTCTAAAGTATAGGTGTGTTTACGCCGTAATTACAAGATTCCAACGTGTAAAAAGCGTAATTACAACTTGTAAACTGGACGTCTTCTGAGAACTACGCCTTGTACCACATGACCGCTGCACCAGGCGTTGTTTAGGCGTTGATAGTGTTGCCATAGAAAAGCATAATTCCCACGTGAACAGCTCCGAGTAGAACGTCACGTTGTCATCTCAAAATTACGGTAATTACGATATGGTGTGAACGCAGCATAATGGTCACCTAAAAAAACTCACTCTGCGGGGACAGCTAGAACTCACCAGTAAAAGGGTTAAAGAGTTTATATTAATTATACATTTTATTTGGTGTTATGAAGAGAAATGTTGAAAATATATTTATTATCAGTTATGTTATTTTCATATAAATTATATATGTTACGTAATATATAAATTACAGAGCCCAGTGTTTCTTGAGGTCAGAAAAATATAATTTAAAAAAAATGTAAAAAATCTGAAAAAAAGTGGGGGACTGTTACACAGACCACACAAAAACCTCAGCTGGATTAGTAAATGTGTCTCATACACCTCTCCTGGTAATTGCTATAGTCCTGCATTGCTATAGTTTCTGCCCTCAGCGAGTTGTAGACTGTCCTCCATTTTCTCTACGACCAGTAATATGTAGCTCATTTGCATTTAAAGTGATAGACAACAAAACAGTGATTCTTTAGACACACCTCAAAAATGACCAGATGTTATAATAATTGATCTGTGGGGTATAATGTGCTGAAACTTCATAGAAACATTCTGTGGACACCCAAGATCAACACTAAATCTTGTAAAAAGGGCATAATAAGTGCCCTTTAAAGTGTAACAATTGCTTCAGTGTTACTTACCGAACTGATCTGGATTCTTTAACCACAAGTAACAGATTCTGAAGAACTTTATCAGCTTTTGTTTGTTCTCCAATAAACTGTTTTAGATCAAAAACATCCGTCTTCTGTTCTGATGTCAGCAACACATAAACCAAAGCTGACCACTGTGAAGAGGAGAGTTTGGTTTTTCTTATTTTTCCAGATTTAAGATAACGTTGGATCTCCTGCAGCAGTGAATCATCACCCAGTTCATTTAGACAGTGGAACAGATTGATGGATTTCTCTGGGGATTGATTACCCCAAATCTTCTCTTTGATGTACTGAACTGTTTTCTCTGTGTTGTAGGAGCAGCTTCCTGTCTGTGTCAGTAGTTTTCGTAAGAGAGTCTGATTAGACTCCAGTGAGAGACCCAGAATGAAACGCAAGAAAAGGTCTAGATGTCCATTCTTACTTTCTAAAGCCTCATTCACAGCTCTCTGATGCAGCTTAGATATTGACCTCATCCTGTTTAAGAAAGAACTTTGTTTGGTTTTGTCAAACACATTTCTGTTGTTGACTGTAAATGAAAGGTGCACATATAGAGCTGCTAGATGTTCCTGAAGGCTCAGATGAACAAAACAGAAGACTTTCCCCTGATACAAGCCCAACTCCTCTCTGAAGATCTGAGTACACAATCCTGAGTACACTGATGCTTCTGTGACATCAATGCCACACTCTCTCAGGTCTTCATCATAGAAGATCAGGTTGCCTTTCACAAGCTGCTGAAAAGCCAGTTTCCCCAGTTTGAGGATCATGTCTTCATCCTTCACTTTCTTCTCAAAGTCCTTCTCATGTTTGATGCTGGTCTGAAGGATCAGGAAGTGTGTGTACATTTGAGTGAGAGTCTTGGGAATCTCTCCACTCTCTGCTTGACTCAACATCTTCTCTAGAACAGTGGCTGAGATCCAGCAGAACACTGGGATGTGACACATAATGTAAAGGCTCCTTGATGACTTTAGGTGTCTTATGATTTTTTTAGCCAGTCTCTTTTTACTGATCCTCTTCCTGAAGTATTCCTCCTTCTGTGGCTCACTGAAGCCTCGTATCTCTGTCACTCGATGGACACACTCAGAGGGAATGAGATCAGCTGCTGCTGGTCTGGAGGTGATCCAGATGAGAGCAGAGGGAAGCAGATTCCCCACAATGAGGTTCATCAGCAGCACAGCCACTGAGGCTGATTCACTAACATCACACAACCTTACATTGCTCTGAAAATCCAGAGATAGACGACACTCATCCAGACCATCAAAGATGAACAACGTTTTATATTCAACACAGGATATTTTAATTTCTTTAGTTTCAGAGAAAAAGAAATTAAGAAGATCTAAAAGACTGAGTTTTTTGTTCTTCATCAAGTTGATCTCTCTAAAAGGAAGTGGAAATATGACCTGGACGTCCTGATTCTCTTTCCCTTCAGCCCAGTCCAGGATGAACTTCTGCACAGAGACTGTTTTTCCAATGCCAGCGACTCCCTTTGTCAGCACAGTTCTGATGGGTTTGTCTTGTCCAGGTAAAGGTATAAAGATGTCATTGCATTTGATCTGTGTGTCCTCTGTCGCTGCTCTCCTGGATTGTGTCTCAATCTGTCTCACCTCATGCTTATTATTGATCTCTCCACTCTTACCCTCTGTGACGTACAGCTCTGTGTAGAACTCATTCAGCAGTGTTGGGTTTCCCTGCATTGATGTTCTCTCATACAGACACTCAAATTTCTTCATCAACTTTGATCTAAATGTGTTGAAGACATCATGACTGTAAAATAAATATTCCACATTACTACATTAGCTAATGAGCACAATGTCTTATATATACTGTATCATATTTTTAGATCATATCTCTTACAGAAATGTTATACCTGATACAAGGCTGTGTGTCTCCACTCTTACAATCTAATGGTTGCATCACAGATGTATCACTCTTCATAGACGCACAGCTAGACTCTGCTCCTGATCTTCTCTGCTGAACTGGACTAAAACAGAGAGAGATTAAAGTTCATCCTTTAAATGACTGTATGCAACAAATCAACTATACAATATATTTATCATGATCAAATTCACTTTAAAGTGCACTTTATAATTATTATAATTATATACAAAAATTGAGAACTGAACTGTGATAATATGATGATATAAAATATTGTGCTATAATCATATTTTTATACAAATGTTATACCTGAGACAAGGCTGTGTATCTCCACTCTTAAAATGTAATGGTTGTATCACAGACGTGTCACTCTTCATAGACACAAAACAAGACTCTGGTTCTGATCTTTTCTGCTGAACTGGACTAAAACAGAGATAGATTAAAGTTCATCCGTAAAATGACTGTATGCAACAAATCAACTATACATTTATCATGATCATTTTATACACTGTGTTTATACAAAAACTGTGAACTAAATTGTTATAATACGATAATATAAAATGTCATGCTATAATCATATTTTTATACAAATGGTATTCTTCTTCTGCCAATTTGGAGGGAAAGCAACTCGGCAGTCCACTAGCTTCTTGCTGTCGCTATGGCAAATATCAGCTGCTTTGTTTAAAAAAATACACATTAAATCTAAAATACACAACCTGAATTATGACAACATTTTTAATATATATATATATATATTTACTCCTTTGTTTATTTCATTTTTTGTACTTTTTTTTATACTTCTGTTAACTATTAAACCATAAGTCGTTTATTATTAAAAGGATTTTTGTGTTTTGTGTGTACTATATTCTTTGTTTGTTATTATTGCAATAAAAAAAAAATATGACAACACAGAATAATGTACAATCACTAGACTAGTGATGATCAAAAACAGACTATGTCTTTCATTTATTTTTCACAAAATCTTTGCTCTCTAGAAACCATGTCAGTTTTAACCATGTAGAGTGACTTTTTGCACTTTTTCATGTCACACACTACTTCCCTGCAGTCATTGCATTTTTATTTCCACTTTGACTTCTCTTTTGATGTTATTCTGCCCGCTTCTATGCTGTTGTCCAGTTGGACAACATTCAACATTCAAAAATTAATGTTAGCATATGGTAGTTAAACAAACTTAAAATTAAGTGGGTCCATTAATCGTTTAAATTGCTGTATGCAAGAAATCAACTTTACATTTATTATTATCAAATTCAGTGTAAAGAGCATTTTATAATTATTTTATAACATGTATTCATACAAAATTTGTGAACTAAAATGTGATATTATAATTTAAAAGGTCATGCTATAATCATTTTTTATACAAATGTTATACCCGTAACCAGACTGTGAATCTCCACTGTTAAACGCTACTGGCCGATCTATAGACCCATCACTCTTCATAGACACACAGCTGGGCTCTGCTTCTGATCTCTTCTGATGAACTGGACTAACACACAATAGATTTAATTCTTTATGATGAGAGTCATCTTAATATAACAAAAATAATAAATACACTTAATATACATCTTAGTATACTTAATATAAGGTACTTTTTATGAAAAACTCTTGTGGAGGATTTACTTTTTAAATACACAACTTTAAACACAAAAATACACTTCTTTTTTATATAACAAAAGGTAATTTACTCAAAGTGCCTGTATCCTGGAAAGACATCTTCATCTCTGGACGTTTGAGTTTCATCCATGATGGATTTGAACAGTTTGATTTCCACCACTGACTCTAGATGGAAGAGACAAACAATCACAAAAACTACAGTAATTAAACATCCTTATTCTGTATTGTGATTAAATGATTCTGTCTGTATAAAATTGCAAAACATCAAGTCTGTATATTTACATTCACTTTTGTATAATTCTCATTATTCAGCTCAAACTCAAGCCAAATTCACACGGTGGGAATTAAATTACTGCAGTTCACTTAGTTAATGGCTTAGCAACACAGACAGTACAATGACAGACACTGATGGACTCATTGGGCCTCATTTATCAATCTAACGTAGAAACGAGCGCACAAATCAACTTACAACAGAGTTCACGTACTTGTCGCAGAGTTTATTTAGTGTATGCTAGACCTATTTATTAATTATTTTTATATTTCTGTTTTTCTCTGTTCACCGAATTGCGGCAGGTGGGTAATGCAATGTGTAAATCCTTGTTTATACTGCTATTTGCGCGTATAAATCTAATGCCCTAAAATAATAAAATAACTTAGTTTGTCGGCCAGGAAAATAATCTACAAAATGTACAAAATGCTGTCATTATAAAATTCTCTGAAATTCTCATGCTGCAAGCAAATTCAGGCTAACTCAAAAACTTGCGTACACAAGCTCAGACCTGACATGAGATTTGTAGTCACTGCTCACATCCATATTGATCAATTCCAAGTTTTGCATAGAAACGACAGTACGCCCAATTTTCTCAATCACCATTCTGTGGTTGAACAGTTTGAACAGGTCTGACGACTGTTCTGTACTGCTGCTGCCGCCACCCACAGGAGTGCTAATGGTGTCTTATTACAGACAAATAACCTAATTACTTAACACTCCTTTTGTGGTCTTTTTCTGCTCACACTTATTTCAGACAATTGTATTTACACTGTAAACATAGTTATCGGTTCTGTTTCCAGTAAAAATATCTCAACATCCTAAAATATAACTTTACTTTATAGGCATAACCTGATCATCCACTCATGTCTTTCATTTATTTTTCACAAAATCTTTGCTCTCTAGAAACCATGTCAGTTTTAACCATGTAGAGTGACTTTTTGCACTTTTTCATGTCACACACTCATTCACTCGCCGTGCACTTGTCTTGTGTGTTTTGTGAGAGCTTGGTTTTTGTTTTCATTAGCCAGGTGCTTGTGTCATTGTGTTCTGTTTAGCATGTGGTTCATGTTTATCGTCTGCATGCTATTATGTTATGTTCTGTCTTGTGTTGTGTACTGCACGGCTCCATCATGTTGCTGGTCCTTGACTTTTTTTAGCCTAACGTTACACACATTGTTAAAACTTTGGATTATTTATTACATTTTTGTTTTGCAATTTCTATTGTTTTTTGTTCGCTACTGTGTTGCTATGTATTCTAGTCTGTCCTTATTCAAATTATAAATTATATAAGTAAACAAATTGATTATTCATTAGGTGAAGCTGTGCACTTGAGTTTGACATCGCATCATCATCATATGCAGTGTGCGCGAGTTATTATTACACGTTGTCTATGGGCTATTTTAGTAATTGAAATAACATCAATTCTCTTAATTTATTGAATAATGACAACGAATTCTTATATTGCACCACACAATGTAGTTACTTCCTTTTAATTCCCTTTGTCAGCACAGTCTTGTTTATGTTAAATTGACTGTTATGAAAACAGACTGTAGGCTGCATAAAAATCTATAAACAAAACAACAGGGCAAAAATATAAGTTGATGACTAGACAATCATTTTTTTATGACACTGGACAGTTCTTTATTGAGACAGTGGCATAATACATTGAAATAAAATCTTCTTTAGCTATATCAAAACATTTGATTGCGCGTGGGTAAAATTTACCCGCATGGCGGTTTTAGGTATACAGCGACCTCTGGCGGTTCTAGTGTTAAATCTCAGGAGTACTTCAACTAAATATATGGTTGTGGCTAGAAGGGATACAGCTTTAACCGGAAACTAACAATGAAATGAATTGTTCTACCTATTGGACTGTTTTTTTTTTAATGTCTACACCTACCCCAACCCTAAACTTAGCCCTTACTATAATACAAAAACAGTTTTATTGTTGTACAGTGTGACAAAAATAACGTTAGATGTGCGCATGCCCAGTAGCCAGAGCTGTATTCCCTCTAGCCTTAACCTGGTTTGGCTGACAAAAAAAGTGAATCCCTGCATTACATGCAAATAAGAAATAATGTTATTTCTGTGTATTTTAATGTGTTTGAAAGCTTTCCAAAGAATTAGGGCCCTATCATACACCCAGTGCAATGCGACGCAAGTGTTTTTTAGACCATGTCTTGTTTTAGACCATGCTAATTACAGTTACCATATCCAGCATCACGTTGTTTAAAAGTGTTACCGAACTAAACCATTTGATGATTATTAATTAACCAATCACTGTTGCCTCATTGTTTTTATATAGTGCATTTTAAGCCATGGAAACTAGAATTTTTTTTTTTTTTTGAGCAACTAGGGTAGTGCCCCCCTGGGAGTTGATGCCCTACAAAAACTGCATATATGGAGTGCCAGTACTATTTATTAGTTGCGAATGAAAGTATGCGCTGCAAATCAATCCTTGTGATGAATGCATGAAAGAATGTGCTTCGAGGTTAACATCTTGAACGGTAGCCTGTGAAGGAACCGATTCAGAACTCAAAGGTCCAGAATGAGTCGTAACCCACTGCTCTTCTTGACTGTAGAATCCCGATTTCATCTCGGCTTGAGGGATAGGCTCGATTGCATCCTTTGCCAGGAGAACCACAATCTCCGCATGCAGAACAGAGACATCTGTGTCTGAATAGACAGATGTGAAAAGGACACCCCTGGACCTGGGCAGACACTTGGCGAAAATCGCATAGTCGAGTCGAACCGTCCTGAACGAGACAGGCTGGAAAGCGCTAACCAGGCCCCCACTCTGCATACAAGCAGGATCAACAGAGCGGTCACGGACGTACCTGCAATGGGGGGAAAGGTGACTCAACCTGGGGTGGGAAGCGAAGTGTCCTGGGGTACCTTCTCCTCTCGATCCCGGGGTGGTGGCGAATCCATGCCCCAAGTCTGGATCTGAGGAAGCAAAGCATCGCTCACAAACTGAACTCGAAAGACCCAGAGATAGAGGAAACCCGGAGATCAGTGGTGGCAGCGAAGACACAAGATGTCGTAGTCCCCTGAAGAGCAATACCTCCCATCTCTGCGTCGCCCGTCTCAGAGTCGCTGGGAAGCGTTAACCAGGCCCCCAGTCTGCATGCAAGGAAGAGCCCAGACGTGTACGGGTGGTGAAGGGCGCTTTCCACGTCTTAGTGAGCTCTTCATGGGACGGAACTGAACTGGCACTGGGACGGAACACAGCTGGGAGTCGCGTCCAGAGCCCAGAAACCAGTCATCCAGCCTCGAATGCTCGGGGGATGGTGATTTTTGCACTTCCAGCCTGATGCTCTTGGTGGCTCAGAGGAGCATGGCCGTCAGTTCGGCATCTGACTGTGACTGGGCAGCTACCGTGGAGGGGGACCTCATTGCAAACGAGAGGCTTGACCTAAGCATAGCCATTGAGATACACTCAAAATGAGGGCATGAACCATCCACGAGGGACAACCACGTTGCTGAGGAAATTCACTCTTTTAGCTGGTATGCCCAGGGAAAGACCACAGCACAACTGTGCAAATTGAGATTTTCTTTGATTCTCACGCAGCCAAGGAATCCAGCGGCAAAAGCACTTCTTTTTCTTTTCTGCTTTATCAGGAGGCAGCTGAGAAGCTATTGGCTCTGAAGCAAAAATCTGAATGAAAGGATGCACACTGCCATCGTATATACCTGTATGAACGGGGGAGTGGCCTGGCATGCAAATTCCACTCGCCAATGTTCATTGGCCTTTTCTTCTTAAGCTCAGAGGTGATTGGGCTCCCAGGTAAAAACCCCATAGACGTCTGTCGACGTAATGTTGAACGTGACTGACTGAGGGGGAACTCAGATCGCTTTTGTAGGCTACTGAATGCACAAAAATGTAGAAATCTTTCATTTTTCAATCTCTTTTTTAATCAAAATTGCAGTTTCTTTTCTTTCTTTCTTTTTTTTTTTTTTAACCCTCTGGGGTCAAAAAACACCCCGGCGCGGTTTGTGGCAGTTTTTCTGATAATGCCAAAAAAAACTTCAATTACTCTGTCATTTCTGATCATACAGATTAAAGCAATACATCAATCTGTTTGGAGTCTACTTTTATTTGTGTACACCCATAATAACAACACTCTGTGGTTTTGTGAAATAAAGAAAACAAACTGGGTGTGCAATCTGCTGCATTGTTCTCTGTGATCGTCATTAACAAATGCATCAATAAAATGAACTGAATACTCCACACAGAGACATGAGAGACACGGTGTGAGGAGTAAGATTAATATTTCCCTCAGAGGAAGAGCCCGATGCGATGCACAGCGAGATCCACCAAAGCAGTAAGTCTTTTTTTATTAGCCTACTCACGTTATGAAGTATGTTTCATTTCATTGCATCGAAATGTGCCATGATGATTTTTTAATGTTCTATATAATAAAAATGACACAATATAAAAGTAATAGTGTTTAAACTGTAACACCGAATGATATAGTCTAAGATTGTTTAGACAAAACTACTGTGATATACTCTGTTCACGAATAGATGTTTATGACGTGCTTAACAATAATAAATTAGTTTCCCAGACATAAAATGGTTTTGTATTGTATAATACATACAAAGCATGCTTGTGTTTATGACTATAAAACCATATTTATTCATTTATCGTATAACAATAGGATAATATTGGTTTATTATTAATACTCTGTTATATGATTAATATTCTTTTTTTTTTAAAGATAGTCTTAAGCATGTGTGAGTCTATGACTACAGAAGCATACTATATGTATATACTACAGATGCTTCTGATAGTAGCATGCTTACAGATGTTCTTTTCTAGTGATCTGATACCTGCACCACAGATGAATGCTACATGAATGCCACATGAAGAGTGCTGTACCAACATCAGATGTTTAACTACACTGATATTTTATGGTAAAACAATTTCCTGGACTACTGATGATGAGTTTTGTTTGTTTTTATTAAAAGTTTGACATGACAGGATATTGCGTACACAAAACTCTGAAATGTGTCAAACATACAAATACTCCCAAAAAAAAAAAAAAAAAAGCTAAAATACAAACAGATAAAATGACATATACATCTATATAAATAACACAGAATCACACAAAAGGTAACCTAATCAAAGACCTGTAAGTTATCTATACACTAATTTTAGAGCACGAAAGTTCATGACGTTTAGTGTTACTCCTAGGTACAACATATGTCTTGCGCCGCCAGAGGGAATAAGTATGTGTTGAAGCCATAGGTAGGAAGCAATGCAGTGGTGATGAGCTGTCCTTGAGTCTTTTAGTAAAAGTGCGTATGGTGGCTTCCTCACGCCTCTCACTCAGTGCTGGAAGAGTTGATGTGGGGAGGCCTATTATCCGACAGCATCGCTTTTGGATCCTCTCTAACTCCTCAGAGAGACCTTTAGATAGACCACCCCATACTGGGCTGGCATACTCAAGAATTGGCCTTATAAAAGTCAAGTATACTTGCAATAAGACATCACAAGGGAGACCCGCTCTTTTTGCAGCGCAAAGGTAAAATATTCTGGGACGCACCTTCGAAATCATGTACTTAACGTGGGCATCCCATGACAAGTCAGAGGATATTTGGACTCCAAGCAATTTAAAGGTGGAAACTCTACTAATTGCATGTCCTGAGATAGTAGGAGAGGGAGGGGACGGAATGTTGTCCTCTCTCCTGGCACTAATTACCATATCCACAGTCTTAGCTCCATTCACTACTAATGTAAATTCTTGTCCCCATTCCACTACAGAATCTAAGGCCTTCTGAGTGAGTCCAGGTGAAGATCCCATTAGGAGCTCTGTGATTGTTAGGTCATCCGCGTATTTCACAGGTATTACTGAAGGTGGCAAATACGAATCCAGACTATTTATACATACAACAAATAGCAGAGGGGATAAAAGTCTCCCTTGGGACACCAGCTGGAACCGGAAAGGAGCTTGACACACAAGAGCCCCACTTCACGTCTTATATGCAGATCAGCTAAAGATAGTAGCAGTTGACAATGTTTAATTGTGTCAAAAGCTCGAGTAAAGTCAACAAAAACAGCATGTATGTCCATTTTGGGGGAGCTGTTGAGTGCTTCGTGCCAGTGCTGCAGAATTTGAATCAAGGCAGTATTAGTTGATCTGTTCCTCATGAAGCCGTGTTGTGATGGTTCGATCTTTGTAGCTATATCCTCCAGAATGGCATCTCTGAGGATTGCTTCATACACTTTCCCAACACAGCTGAGTAATGAGATCTGACGGTAATCTGCTGGAAAACTAGACTTTGCTTCCATTGTTTTGGAAAAATGTTATGCTGGATACATGTATTGAAAATATCACATAACACCGGTGCCAACTCTTCATAAAAAGTCTTTAGCACCCAAGGTGGAACGCAGTCGGGACCAGCAGCCTTGGCTGCATTCACTTTACGAAGTCTTGTCTTAACTTGTCCAATACTCAGAGGAGGTACACTACAATTTAACAACTTGCAGGTAACTTCTTACTCAGACAGGGAAATGTGGCTCGCATAGTTCCACACAGAAGCAAAGTGCCTAGCCAGAGTATCACACTCACGTTGCATGATATTTTGATCCTGGGACACAGTATCACTCTCGTCTCCTTCCATCCCCATTATCTTCTTCACTGACTTAAACCATTGTTTTGGCTTGGAGCATCGCAGTTCCTCCACCTCACACTGATAATATTGTTCTTTGCAACTTTAATTTTTTTGACAACGACTGATTTTAACTTCCTATAAGAGGTTTTGTTGCCAGAGCAAAAAGCAGACTGTCTATCTTTTATCAGATCTTTAATTTGAACAGTCATCCAGGGCTTGTCTGTGTTTGTGATAGATACTTTCTTCAATGGAACTGTTTTATCCAAGATAGAAACAATAGTGGAAGTAAAGGCACCAATCTTAGCCTCAGGATCCATAATTTTATGGATGTGAGAAAAGTCAGTAGTGTTCATAAGAAGACCTAATTCCCTGATTGTCTCGGGTACGTTTCCTGCAAAAATATGTTTAGTAGATTTGATGGGACAGTTCCCTGCATCTAGCAAGATAATCTGATGGTCAGAAGAGCCAATAGGAGGCAAATGCTTCGGTATCTGATACAGAGAGGAAATATTGGTGAATATAGAGTCTAGTTGACTAGCCTTTCTTGTTGCTCCAGTCACGATTTGTTTCAAACCATGTCTACTGCAAATGGTTTCAGACTTATACTTATTTGTGTCACCAAGTATGACAATTGCAGCCTGCTGATAGTTACATTCAATATATCTGAGACAACGGTCCAAGTACTGTGTGATTAGCAAATCAGGTTGGGCTGTTGCAGAGGAGCATGGTGGAAAATATAGCACAGCAGCAATAATACAACTTAACCCTCGAGGAAGACGACTGGGACGCAACCAGACCCACAACGCTTCATATTCATCTTCTTCTAGCTGAGTCAGTCGCGTTTGTTCGATGATGTTACAAACATACAAGGCAACTCCTCCTCCTCCACCTTCCTTGCAATCCCGCCGATGTAATGTATATCCAGGAAAAGTTACAGTTGAATCTGGAATACTATAATTTAGCCAAGTCTCTGAAACAGCGACAACTGCTGAGTTATTAACCAGCGCTACACTGTGCAGCTCATCACATTTGTGGCGTAAAGAACGCACATTAGAAAGGAGAAAACCAGGCATGGATGGTATTGACTTGTGTTGATTTATCTTAATATGAATTAGATTCTTAGGTTGGTAGCGACAATCAGATGAAAACATTCTTTGCCCAGTTAGCTGTCTTTTAAAATCCACAGCAGTCCCACAAGAGGTAGAGCGATTTCCAACAATTGTACATATTGAATGGATATAATTTCTCCCAGCTTTCTTACCCCTTGGGCGATATCTGAGTCGAAGGATTCCATTTAACTGCAATTTGTTCCTAACTTCAAGGAGCCAAAGGAGATGCACATCTTCTCAGACGTCTTAAAAAATGAAAATCACTTAAATGTTCAGGTTGTGCCATTGTAAGGAGAAGAGGGAAACAATTACTTTAAGATGGTTTCCTGTCATCCACTCAGCTGTAGAAAAATAGGCCAAAATAGGCCAAACACCAGAATCCATCAAAAATCTCCCAAAAATAAGTCCATCCACGTGTCCTAATTCCAAAAATAGCACTGTAATCTTACGACTAAATAATCTATCCGTACATTTCCTAACAACTTTAAGTTAAAACAGTTTAAAAAGATAACAAAAGGCCCGACTGCCAAGCAGCTCAGCATTCATGCGGCTGCCCTTAAAAGCGCCACCTTGAATCCATGGAAAGAAGCAGCAATCACTTAAATATCAGGTATAATTTACTTGTTTCACTTGTTGAACAGAATTCAGAAAACAGTTTTCAGGTATGACACAAAGTCTGTTCATGTCTCTATGGTTAGATCAGTGTAGTCAATAATGTGCTTTTGATCTTCATTATGCATGTTTGTATTACACGGTGTTGTAAATAAAATACAAATAGTCTAAAACTCCATTCTTTGAATCTCTCATTGTTTCTACCTGACAGTCACAGTCTCATTGATGGGCCATTAGAGAAGGGGCTTTTGTCTCAGGTTTGAATCACTAAATATACATGGCCGTTTTCACTCCCTCGCATTTTCCCTTTCAATCACAAAAAATGTCTTAGACAATTTAAATCAGTATATTGCTTTCTGTAAACGAGTGAATGAGATGATTCATCTTCTCATTCACATCATCTTGTGGAAAAACTTTTGCCTACCACATCCAGTTGAACTAATGTTCTGAATGTGGTTCATGGTCTTATTTCAGTGACTTAAAAATTTAGTTTTTCACTAACCACGCATAAATGTTGTTTTCTCAAAAACACAAATTGTTGTGCAACACAATGTTGCTTGCATAATATTGTACACCCACAGAGGCAGCTCCCACGATAATTGATTGACATGAGCGTTTTACCTCAGATCAGCTGTAACAGTCCGCCCTTATTGTTTCGATGCCTGAGCAGGGATGTAAGTTAGACAAGAATATCTCCAATTGAGCGATTGAGGTGTTGTGTTGCTGGATGTAATAATGAACATAGTGGTTGTCACTTACTCCTGACATCTGAGCTGCTGAAGATGCAGTAGATTATGTTTGTTTGTGAAGGGAATGTGCCTCCCGATCTACATATATCCGTCTATGTTCGCGCAAATCATTCGTGATCCAGCTTCACAGCAGAAGTGAGTACAAGGGTTTTTTTTATGAATCTTTGCAATCGCCTTTCATAATAATGTGCTAATTAGCAAGTTTAGTGGCTAAACGCGGCTAAAGTTAACAGGCGTCACTCCACAGAGAGAAGAGAGGGACGGGCGAGCAGAGCTCATTTGCATTTAAAGGAACAACCTCTTAGAATGAGATAATTTTTGCAGAGATGATTTTGGCAAGGTAAAAATTGTGTTGTTTTACATACCATTGAGAATTTTTAACCAAAGTATATTATAGACTTTTCATTAAGACCCTAAAGAATTATATCAACTTGTGGAAAATGGGCATCCGATGACCCCTTTAAGAAGTCAAAGGCAAAATTGCTTTAAGAAGAGTATTTCATTTTGCAAGTAGAGTACTTTTATTTCAGTTCTGAATCAGATTATATTTTTCATTTATCTAATTATCTGCTGTTAAAATGCTAGATTTTTTTATAATTTCACAATTGACTGAAAGGGCAAACTAAGTTTAAAAATCACTGTACTTTTATGCTGTATTTAAAACTGCATTAAGTTTTTCAGTCCTTACGATATTCTGATATGTTGAGCAATAACAAATTTAAGATGGCATTGTAACCAATAAATGTTAACAGCAAGCATATGTAACGGAGTTCAAATAAATGGTTAAATTCATGCATAAATTGGGAAAACTTGCCATTGGTTGTTGCGCTGCGCCAATTACATTTATTATATTAGGGGGCGGTGCTAATCGGCAGCAGTCTCATGAAGCCTTGCTACTGGTAAGCTGCTTAGATGATCGCTCGTCTAATTAACTGAGTTTATATTGTTTTCAAGCACAAAGCTGAACTATTATGCTACACAAACGATTATTATGTTTTTCTGTCATCTCCTAGTCCTTTTAGTAGAATCTCTGATGTGTTAATTGTGACAAAAAACGAAGAGTGTGTGTATTAGCTTGCTTGTGAACTCTAAACCTCTGTTTATTTAATTTAAGACTATAATGCATCATCTTCGAGCTACTATTTAACCAACCTATGGTCCTGTTTATCCCAGGTATGTGTTTTATTCAGTTTGTGACGTGTTCTGTATGTAAATTGTTAGCCCCTAGCATTAGCACACGTGCTGCGCATACGCACGTGCTGAACTACGTGTTGCATCATGCAAAACTTGCATCTCCCGTTCTATCTATACTAAAAAAATGTAAAATATTGGTCACTTGAGTTTACAGTTTCACTGTACTAATGTGATTCAATGAGAATTGAGAAGGAAAAGTACAGTTATGTATGTTTTATTCAGTTTTATGTCCACTATATGTTCATGTCCACTCAGAAAAATGTAAGCGCAGCAGTCTCACGAAGCCTTGCTGCTGACTATAATGCATCATCTTCGAGCTACTATTTAACCAACCTATGGTCCTGTTTATCCCAGATGTGTCTATGCAGGACAATAAAAAAGAAGCTCTGAGTGACCGGCTACCTGACTCCGTGTACATCATTCCACCAACACAGTCACACATATATAGTGGACAGTGCATGTTGAATTGGTAGTTTGATGAATGGCTTTATATCAGATGACTTAATATGCCTAACCATTTGATCATGTCTGGTTGGACCATAACCATATGGTAACCTGTGTTAACTCTTCTTTATTCAAAGCTTCATAACATAAAATCATCCCATGTAATTATTAACAACTTTAGTGTGAAATAACAGAAAAAAAAAATAGGATTGTGCAAGTTTGAAAGTTGAGACATGATGTCTACAGCGGACAGATTTGGCATTCTGCAGGCATTGTGCTCATCCCTAAGTTTTGATCATTCATACTGTTACGGATCTGGTCGGTGTGCTGCGGACCGCTCACCACCAGATGTCGCTCTCACCTCATTCTCTCACATGGATTGTTGCACTACACTGGGGATGCTGGGGACTACATCTCCCAGCATCCACCGCACTGATTGCGCCATACACCTGTGGCCAATCAGGCGTTCTATAAAAGCCCCGGACTTTCATGTTCTGGTCATGGAGCATTATAGTTTTCATTGTGTAGTTATCCTGTGTTTCCTAGTTCCTGTGTTTAGCGTTCCTGCCTGGCCATCTCGTCTCGTTTGTCTCGCCGCCTGCCTTTTCGACCCTCGCTTGTTTTCACGGATTTATCTCTCTCGTCTTGCCCTTTAACGGATTACGGTCGCCGCTGGATTGACCCTCACCTGTTCTCACAGACTCTCTTGTGCCTCGCCTTGTTATATCTGTTTGCTATTGTGCCAACCCTGCCTGTTTTCAACCATGTCTTTGTCTCGTCCCTTAAATAAAAGCTCGCAGATGGATCCGCTCGCCTCTCGTCTCACTCACTCTGTAACAGAATGCTCCATCTCAACAGGATCCAGCAGCTTTCACCCCGGACATTCGACAAGTATGGACACAGATCGGATTCTACTCAGGTTAAAACAAGCGAGGGTCGAAAAGGCAGGTGGCGAGACAAACGAGACGAGATGGCCAGGCAGGAACGCTAAACGCAGGAACGCTAAACACAGGAACTAGGAAACACAGGATAACTACACAATGAAAACTATAATGCTCCATGACCAGAACATGAAAGTCCGGGGCTTTTATAGAACGCCTGATTGGCCACAGGTGTATGGCGCAATCAGTGCGGTGGATGCTGGGAGATGTAGTCCGGGGTGTAGTGCAACAATCCATGTGAGAGAATGAGGTGAGAGCGACATCTGGTGGTGAGAGGTATCCCGACCAGCACACCGACCAGATCTGTAACACATACAGTATGTACTTTTTATTTTTTTATTTATTTCATACTGCAGTAATAATCAATATTATTTTATTAATGATCAAGTCAGTTTAATATATGGTATCAGACACTCTCCATATGAAAGATAGCGATTCCCCTCCAACTGGAATTACACAAATGAAAATTCAGTCACACTGCTGGAGGCTTTGTGGCTTCATGTAAAATAGACATGTTCTATATAAAACAAAAATAATTATGGTGTAACATTACGCAGTGTTTTCAACTCCAGAGTGCACGCACATTTCTGTATAATAATTTTTTACACTGTCTGCAGACAGCATGAAGCTACAAATTATATTTTCTCACTCAAAGAGTTAAGAGCACATGATAAGAAAAACTCAGACTAATTAACACTCAAAGCACAATAAAATGAGAAACAGTGCAGCTTTCAGTGATTCCATAAGTATAAACACCGGTTTATACTTAATGACATAAGTTTAAATAAATAAAATCATGAAAATTACTTCACAGCTTTGAAGTCTCACCTTACTCACCTTAGATAATATGTGTAGATCTTTCTTTTTCCTCCTCTGAACTGTAGTGTTGAACAGCTCTAAATGTTTTCGCTTGTACAGAACAAGTTAAAACAGGTTAGAACAGGGTATTTTTAGATAAAGGCGTGAGAATCGGAAGAATGACGTCAACACATGCAATTACTCTGCTCTGGTTTGTTATTTAGAAATGCTCATTCTCAGGAAACAGTGCTGAACTTCCTACAAAGTGGGTTTGCATATTTATGAATACGTGCTTTGGAACATTACATTTGTATCAAGTGGGTCAGTGTTTTCATTCATTTTAAATTTAAAATGAAATAAGCAGAAACATGAAAACTGTGCTATTTCTGTGTTATTTGTATTCTTAATGGGATCATCAGATGTAAAATTCACTTTTACATGTTGTTTGAACATAAATCTGTCTTGGCAGTGTGTGTAGACATCCACGCTATAATGATAAAAATCCACCCAGTGGTTTTTATTTAATTTCTAAAAATAATATCCCCTTTTTAAATTCAGGCCATTCTCATTTTCTTGACTGTGTGACGTCACAAAGACCCAGGCCACCTATGACCATTTGAACTTAGACCCCCCCTGATGAGCTGTAACAATCCGGCTGCCATTTCGACTCTGGAGCAGGGATGTAGACAAGAATGTCTAAATGACTAAATGACTCCTGTCTAAATGAATACCGTCCCATAGCACAGACTCCAATCATGATGAAGTGCTTTGAGAGGTTAGTCATGCACTATATCAAAACCAGCCTCCCCAACACACTCAATCCACTCCAGTTTGTATACCGTCCAAACCGCTCTATGAATGATGCAATTTCCTCCACCCTCCACCTGGCTCTTACCCACCTAAAAAATAAAGACTCCTATGTTAGAATGCTGTTCATGGACTTCAGCTCAGCATTCAACACAATAATCCCACAACAGTTCATTAATAAACTAAACCTTCTGGGCCTAAACACCTCCCTCTATAATTGGATACTGGACTTTTTAACTGGAAGACCTCAGTCAGTCCATGTCGGCCACAACACCTCAAGCACTACCACACTGAGCACAGGTCAGCCTGCTGCTCTTCATGCTGCTGACCCATGACTGCACTGCCAAGTTCAGCTCCAACCACAAGTTTGCTGATGACATGATAGTGGTAGGTCTCATCAGCAACAACAATGAAACGCACTACAGAGACAAAGTGGCACAGCTGGCTGAATGGTGTGGCGCTAACAACCTGCCCCTCACTGTGAGTAAGACAAAGTGAAAGACTCCACCCATCCCTTTCACAGTCCCTTCCAGCTATTACCATCAGGTTCTGAAAACCTCAAAACATTGTGCAATTCTGAGTGTGCTACACACAGGTGAGTGGGCTGAAAAAAACACCTGTAGAAAACACACTCTTTCCCCTCTATATGCACCAGACACTTTCTTACAATCATGTTGTAAGGTAGGCACTGTGCAACTCTTGAGTGTGCTACACACAGGTGAGTTGGCAGAACAAACCACCTGTTGAAACACACTCTTCTCTCTATATTTAGAGGACTCAATAAGATAACACAAATGTTTACTTGTGAATGCACTACGAATGATATTGCACTACTTGTTTCTTAACCTTAAATACCTCTTTTGACAATATCTTGCACAACATTGTACAGTATTATGAAAAGTACTTGTACAGTCTATCTTAGGTTATGTGTATAGTCAACTGTTTATATGTATAGTTAGATTACCGCTTCTGGTTATGTTTATAGGTTATGTGTAGAGTCAACCGTTTATATGTATAGTTAGGTTACAGCTTCTGTAAATTAGCTATGTATAGGTTTAAAAATTGCTCTTACGTTTTGTAAGCCGACCATTGATTGAGACGTAGGCGGGGGATCCATATGCAACGTAACTTTATTATAGGCGAAGTCAAACAGGCGGAGGTCAATCAATAACAATCGGGAACAGAGCAGGTAATCCAATACAGCAACGATAATCCAGGCAGAGGGTCAGAGGGCGGGCAGCAAGAATCGTAAGAGTATAAACAGTCCGATCGGCAACGGGTAGACAACAGATGTAGAGGAAAAACGCTCAGGATTGTTAGATTACACTAGCCAAAACTTCGTGGGGAAACGCCCGCGAAACGGGTCCATAAATGGCCGCCGGAGGAAGTGCTCCGAACGACCCGGAAACGGAAGGACGGGTCCCAGGCACGGGCTGATGGGAAATGTAGTTAGTAGTCCGGGGATAGCTCCCGCTGACGGCGACTAGAGGGAGCCACAGAGACCGCCGTGGTAACTGAGCCCTCCCCCTGCGAGCGACTCCTGGTGCGAGGAGGCACCCGACGCCGGGGTCTGCCCCTTCCTCAGGGGGCTGGTCGATCTGGGTGTTGAGTGTGAAAGTCAGTAGTAAGAGAGGGGTCTAGGATGTCCCCGGAGGCGACCCACGATCTCTCCTCAGGGCCAAAGCCCTCCCAATCGACCAAATACTGGAGCTGACCTCTCCGGCGTCGGGAGTCCAGGATGGTGTTCTCCCGGTAAACCTCCTCGCCGTCGACGACTATGGGGGCTGGTCCCTGGGAGGCGGTCCCCTCTAGGTTCTCCACTCCAGCCGGATCGTCAGCGGGCTTAAACAGAGAGACATGAAAGGTGGGTGAGATCCGGTATTCGGCAGGCAATTCAAGATGGTATGATACAGGAGTGATTTGTTTTATGATCTTAAAGGGACCCACGTACCTGGGACTGAGCTTTTTGCAAGGGAGACGGAGTTGGAGGTCCCGGGTCGACAGCCAGACCCACTGACCGGGTTCGTAGGCAGGATTGGGGCGGCACCTGCGGTTGGCCTGTTCCTGATAGCGGCGGATGGCGCCCTGGAGGTGGACGTGAGCATGGTCCCAGGTCTCCTCGCTGCGCTGGAACCAGGAATTGCTGGCAGGTCAGAGGGTTCCCCTGACCAGGGGAACAGGGGAGGCTGGAACCCTAGGGTGCATTGGAAAGGGGTGAGGTTGGTGGCAGGTTTGCGAAGAGAGTTCTGGGCATATTCGGCCCAGAACAGGTAACGGCTCCAGTCCTCCTGATGGTCGAGGCAGTAGGAGCGGAGGAAGCGAGTTAACTCCTGGTTCAGCCTTTCGACCTGGCCGTTGGCCTGTGGGTGGTACTCTGAAGTAAGGCTGACGTTGACTCCCAGGAGACCGAAGAAGCTGGCCCAAAGACGAGAGGTGAACTGGGGACCTCGGTCGGATAGAATGTCCTCAGGTAGTCCACAGAGTAGGCGCAGGGGAACATCTTGGCCGGCTCGCCGTGTCGTTGGGACAGTACGGCCCCAACGCCGGTGCTGGACGCGTCCACCTCCACAATGAAAGGTCGGTCCGGGTCAGGGTGATGGAGAATGGGCGCGGTGGTGAACCTTTGACGCAGGTCGTCGAAAGCCTGGAGGGCCGGTTGGGACCAGGCTAGGCGAGAAGCCCCCTTCCTGACCATGGCCGTGAGAGGAGCTGTGACGGAGCTGAAGTGGCGTATAAAGCGTCGGTAGAAGTTTGCGAAGCCCAGGAAGCGCTGGAGCTCCTTGAGTGTGCTGGGACGGGGCCACTTCAAGACCGCATTCACCTTCTTCTCATCCATGGCGACCCCCTCCGCACTGATGATGTAACCCAGAAAGGAGATCGTGTCTCAGTGGAATTCGCACTTCTCCTCCTTAGCGTAAAGCTGATGCTTGATAAGGCGTTGTAGTACCAGTCTGACATGGTTGACGTGTTCGGGAAGGGACCCTGAATAGATCAAGATATCATCGATGTAGACGATCACCCACCAATTGAGCATATCCCGGAAGACCTCGTTGACAAAGGATTTGAAACAGGAAGGACTATTGGCCAGTCCGAAGGGCATCACCCGGTACTCGTAGTGCCCCGAGGTGGTCGAGAACGCGGTCTTCCACTCGTCCCCCGCTCGAATCCTGATCAGGTTGTAAGCAGAGCGTAAGTCCAGCTTGGTGAAAATCCGGGCGGATCGCAGCTGTTCCAAAGCTGATGGAACAAGGGGCAGAGGGTACCGGTACTTGATGGTGATCTCGTTCAGGCCACGGTAGTCAATACAGGGGCGGAGCCCCCCGTCCTTCTTCTTCACAAAGAAGAAACCCGCCGAGGCGGGTGAGGTTGATGGTGTGATGAATCCCTTGGCCAGTTCCTCCTGGATGTAAGAGTTCATGGCCTCGGACTCGACCCGGGACAGGGGAAACACCCGTCCTCGGGGTGGTGATGTTCCTGGGACGAGATCTATGGCGCAATCCCCCGGTCTATGAGGTGGCAGGCGGGCAGCCTTAGTGCGGCTGAAGGCTTTGAGCAGGTCCGAGTAATCCGAGGGGATTGAGTTGGAGGTGTTGCTGGGGAGTAGCGGCTCTCGTGGTGAGGAGGCGGTGCTTAGACAGTGCTCTTGACAGTAGGGTGACCAGTGGGTGATCGTGCGAGTGGCCCAGGAGACAGAAGGTCCATGTTGGTTAAGCCAGGGGTAGCCCAAGATGACAGGTGTCTGAGGTGAGGTGATGACGAAGAAAAGTATGGTTTCCCGGTGTGAGGGCTCAATCTGCAGGTGGATGTTGTCAGTGGTATATCGAATCTTCCCGGATCCTAGCGGTCGCCCGTCGAGGGCGGCAACTGCCACATGAGGGGAGCAAGAGAGAAGAGGCAGATGGTTAGACTTCACGAAGTCAGCGTCAATAAAGTTCCCAGCCGCACCGGAATCAATCAGGGCGGTGGTATCCACACTGGTATCGTCAAACAAGAGTTTTACTGGGAGGTGACAACAGTTTGTAGGAGGTTTATCGGAACTCACCGAGGGAGCTGGACGAGGAGGTCGAGTGGGACAGTTGGCCCGAATGTGACCGGCCAGTCCGCAGTAAAGGCAGAGATTACCACGCAGCCGTCTCTCCCTCTCCTTCTGGGTTAACTTGGTAGCCCCTAGCTGCATGGGCTCAGGTGCGGATTCGCCGGTGGGGGCCGACATGGATGTAGGATGGAACGGTCGAACTGGCTTGCGAGACTTCATTAGGTTGTCCACTCGAATGGAGAGATCAATATATTGGTCCAAGGTAAGATCCTCATCCCGACAGGCCAGTTCCAGCTGTCATTATTTTTGTTTTCTGTGCACACAAAAAGTATTCTCGTAGTTTCGAAAAATTACGGTTGAACTGCTGATGTCACATGGACTATTTTACTGATGTCCTTGCTAAGTTTCTGAACCTTGATCATGGTAGGACACTTGCTGTCTATGGGAGGGTTATGGAGCTCTCAGATCTCATCAAAAACATCTTAATTTATGTTCTGAAGACAAACAAAGGTCTTACGGGTTTGAAACAACATGAAGGTGAGTAATTAATGACAATTTTTTTTATTTTGGGTGAATTATCCCTTTAAAAGTCTACTTCAAATCATACTTTAGTCACATGCACTCTTTGTTACAAAGTTAATCTGAAGTGCTTTACTACAAATTACTACATTGCTACAAATAATACCTTCTATTTTGTAGAAATACATTCAGAAAAGAAATCGCAGCAGCATATTTCCATTCCTGTTGACGCATTGAGCCAGACCCACTTGGCAACTGCTGTCTTTTTTTCCACTTAATGTAGTTGTCTCGAAGTGACTTCCATCTTGTCCTGCACTCATTTTCTGTTAACCCTCTAAGCGCCAAAGTCGCAAAATTGCGACAAGACGTCATACTCA
Source organism: Labeo catla (assembly GCA_012976165.1). Taxonomy (NCBI): domain Eukaryota; kingdom Metazoa; phylum Chordata; class Actinopteri; order Cypriniformes; family Cyprinidae; genus Labeo; species Labeo catla. The sequence goes on along the minus strand of VONZ01000636.1, from coordinate 101,006 downwards.
TTAAAACAGACTGTAGTTTCTAATATGGTGTAATATCTCATTTGTATTCCCTACCACTAGATGGCAGACATGTAGTACTTTGATTCTAGACCAAAATTACGTCATGTTCCTATTCAACATGTTTGAGGAAATAGCAAATCAAGTGAGCTATCGTATCTCTGATGCGGAAGCAGTTCAGTTCATAGCGTGCGAGTGAATTGTGAGTTTTGTGAGAGAAAATCGCCACATAAAAAGTAAAAAGTTGTACTGTAAGGATGTGTTATTCGCCGATTCTGACTCTGAAGGGGAATATTTGCCTTTTGGAAATGACGATCGTCCGTCTAATGATCGCGCATCTCCCGGTACATCTTTACAGCGCAATGGTGCTGCCGTCAAAGCGAAAGTGTTCATGAAGCACAAAAAAAGCAATCATTTCGACCCTTTGCCCAACGGGGAAGGGGGTGGCAGGGGTGAACGTGGGGCTGAAAGTAGCACTAGCTCTCTGGATTCAGCAGCGCTGGATCCAGCGCCCCACGGAGGTGGGAGTGGCCGCTCTGTGCGTGCGAGAGCCGGGAGACGTGTTAGAGGCAGCGGGGTGATCTGGATCATGCGTTTTACTACTGTATATTATAGTAATATAGTAATAATGTAGTACTTTCTCCTGTTTTATTGTTGGTTTCCTCTTTTCTGATCACTTGGAATGAGGACAAAAAGACAAAAAAAAAAAAACACATGCAAATAAGTTCAAATGGTTTCCTCTTTTCTGATCATTTGGAAAGAGGATAAAAAGACCAAAAAAATCACATGCAAATAAGTTCAAACATCCATTCAATATCTATTATTTCCTGAATATTACTGATGACCTGATCAAAAAGTAGGCTACTGTTCACATACGTTTTACTACTAGTATAGTAATATAGTAATAATTTTGTGCTTTCTCCTGTGTTATTGTTGGTTTCCTATTTTATGATAATTTGGAATGAGGATAAAAAGACCAAAAAAAAAAAAAAACATGCAAATAAGTTCAAACATCAATTCAATATCAACTATTTCCTAAATATTGTGAAATTCAAGATGGCCGCCCCTCGTGACGTCATAATATGCAAATTAGATTAGTATATTTACACCCCACATAAACTTTTGGTCATGCCCAACATTTTTCTAATTTACAGTAGACCTCTATCTTTAAACCCTTTCAAGCCACAAGCTTTTGAAATCTTAATGTCAAAATTCAGCATTTTTAAAAAAAAACCCTGGCGCCTAAAGGGTTAAGAGATAGAAATTAATGTTTATATTAATGTTTTTTTTTTACAGGTATCTGGCCAAAGGAAATTCAGTCAGAACACTTGCGTTCCACTATCGTATGGGGGAGAGCACAGTGGCTAAAGCCATCAAGGACACATGTGCTGCAATTAACAGCTGCATGATGGACACACACCTAGCAAGAATTACTGAGCAGGAGTGGAGGAATATTGCTTCGAAGTTTTCAACTAGGTGGAATTTCCCTAACTGCATGGGAGTGATAGATGGGAAGCACATCCTCCTTTTTGCACCACCTCATTCAGGCAGCCTTTACTTTAATTACAAAAAAACATTCTCTGTAGTATTATTGGCTGTAGTCAATGCTAAATATCGCTTCCGTCTAGTCCATATTGGAGAGTATGGATGGTCAAGTGATGGGGGTGTCTTTGATGGCTCAGCCATAGGGCAGGCATTGAATGCAAAAAAGCTGGAGGTGCCAGATGATCAGCAGCTACCAGGAGCAGAGCATCTGGGGAACATGCCATTCACCATTGTTGGGGATGCAGCATTCCCATTAAAAACCTATCTAATGCGGCCATACCCTGGTCGAGACTTGTCCACACAACAACGCATCTTCAACTACAGATTGTCTCGAGCACGCAATGTGGTGGAAAATGCCTTTGGCATTTTGTCATCTCACTGGAGGATCCTGCATAGCAGGATCAACATTCACCCTGACAAAATAAACAGCCTTATTTTGTCAGCATGCCTCTTGCACAACTTTCTTCTCAAGCCAATGGAAGTAGAGAGGTGGCTAAATACCAGTGCTTCAACTACTGGATCAATGGAGAGCATCTCTACTGCTGGTGGACCTTGTGGTGCAAGGGAGGCCTACACTGTTATAAATTCTGCTCTTTTTTCAACTCTGAAGGACATGTATCTTGGCAGAATGAAATGGTGTAATGATCACTATAGTGTTGCCTTACTGACTTTACTTTAATAATTTAACTGGTATTAGATTTGATCACCTGCTAGATATCTTATTCCAGCTTAGCTCATAATTTAGTCTCTGATTAGCATTAGCATTTATATTAGGCTAGATTGCCATTCATCAATTAGTAGCATTTTGTATTATTATAAGCAATTTCAACATTTCTTATGCTGTAGCTAGTAATATAATTTGTTTGCTCAATAAAAACTAAGACTACATGCCATTTTTGTGTAAAGTTTACTTATTTCTTTGTAAACTTCAATTATAATCGTATTCCTGTTGAGGCAGTTTATTGGAGTCTTAATTCAACATGAGGGTTTGTATTTAAAATAAAATAATTGTCAGTTTGTGGTCAACAGTATTGTTATTTTTAAGGGCATTATGAAATTAAGACAATGCCTGTAGTGTACATTATTTTATGATTGTACTGTACAATTACATACAGTTGTTGCTAACTACTGTCACTAAACATTTTACCTCAGATCGTACGTAAACCAAATTAGACATTCTTACCTGAAAAATCTGTGGCGCGACAGGAATTTGAACAGCGTCCTGAGTCCTAGCTGGGCACCGCGGACAGACGCCGAATGGCGCCACCGGTGTGCATATACTCAGAAAACTATGTGTTCGGATTTTAAAGACGTGGCACGACGCGATGCGGTGCTGTGCTTCTCGTCCAGTGTGCGACCCCCTTAACCCATAGGTCTTCAGCCCTGCTCCTGGGGACCCACTCTAATGGAAAGTTTATTTCCAACTGGCATCAGCACACCTGCCTGCAATTTTCAAGCAGTCTTAAGGAGCTTAACTGGCCACTTCAGGTGTGTTTGATTAGGGTTGTAGCGAAACTTTTCAGGATAGTGGGTCTCCACGAACAGGGTTGAAGACCTATGGGTTAGAGCATTCACAGTGAGGGTGAGTATATTTTTTTTATCTTTGTGTGAACTATCCCTTTAAGAAAACTATTAACATCTAAGTCTAACTGTGATTAAACAATGAGCATACAGGTTGTTTCTGCCCTGAGTCTGTTGTTTCTGTCTGAAGCTAAACTACATGATGTAGGGTATCAGAGCGAATCAGACAAATGGAAGATTTGATCAGAACATTTGGTTGAAACCAAAGAGCCAAATTCCACGAGGCCCAGGACCATGTCATAAATCTGTCCAGGATACCCTTGCACCAGCCAGCCTGAAGTAAGCCTAACCAACCAACTTTCACAGCTTTGAACAACTTGCAACATTAAAACAAAAGAACGCAATTATTGATAATCCCAACTCAGAAAGGAGATTGTCAATATTGGGGCAAGAAACCCAAGATTAATGGTCAAAGATACAGCACATCAGGACCATCACATGAGGAAACTTTGTTGGGTGGTGCTCCCCCACCCAAGACAAGAACCAGACCAAGTTCCTTCTAAATTCCTTTGTTCCTTGGAACATGCCCTTAGTTCACAGAATGACAGAGAGACTGTCCCTTCTGCCTAAATATGCACCAAAATGATGCTTAAAAGGACTTATGAATGAACATCAGACCATTGCAGAACTCCCTACTATGTATGTTACCCACGCATTTGTCTATTATGTTCTAATCACTCGTTGTGTATGTCCTTTTTAATAACTATTGAATAGCTTAAGGGTTTATACTCATGTTTGGTATGTATGAGTTTGAAAATTCATGCTTTGAATGTTTCCACCAATCAATTCATTGTCAAATGCGTTGTATTCATGTTATAGGAATTATGGCCAAATTATACTCTGCAAGAGCAGGAAAATTCTGACCATGTGACTGATAAGATAACATGCTGATTTATGTTTTGGGAGGAGAAACATAGCAATATCCCAAGTTAAGACAACATCTAATTGGTCAAGACACCATTTTGGGATGTGTCCAAAGCTGATTTTAAAACCACAGGACACCATAAAATATTGCTTTTAGTTTGAGCTTTTAGCTATTGCCATCGCTCCTAGCCATGCTCTTAGCCATCATTTTTGCCGCTGCTTTTTGCGTTCTTTGAACGCTTCCTGGCTTGCACGCCAGCCCCAAACGATCCCCTACATGATTATTCTGTATCTGCTCTCATCTGTCATTCAGCACATCACATCATTTGGTTATTACTCTAAACAAAAGCCTTTTTCTTATTTCTTCCTTACGCAATATGTGTCCACATTTTTTCAGTTTTTTTCTGTCATATTTCATATGTTTTTTTTGGAAACATGTTCATTTGAATGTGCTATTTTTATTGCTGCTTCACAGGAAAAATCAACCTCAGCATTTGCATATGTTACTGCCATGTTACATGTGAGCCATGTTATTGTAAAGTAAAACTCATTCATTTGCAAGTGCAACCTTTTTTTTCACCTTTTTATTAAAATATTAGCTACATTCTTTAGTTATTGTTTTTTTTCTTTGTTATTATTAGAAATATTATTATGTTTAAATACAAAATTAGCAAGTAGGAAGCAGGAAGCCAGGGTGGAGCAGGTGACCAGCACAACAGAGCAAACAGGACCATGGGGCAAGACTCTGGCATGAGGACTGTTGCTTGGTGAGTCTTGACAGACATGACGTGTGAAGATTCTGGCTTGGCAGGCATGATGTGAACAGACCCTGGAGTAGCAGGCATGACATGAGCAGGCTTTGTAGACTCAGATGGGACTTGAACGACTCTAGACATGACATGCAAATATTTGGATGTGGCAGATACTGGAGGATAGCGGGGCTCCTCATCAGCAGTCCCCACAGTAAATGCAGAGCCAGTTAACCAGAGTGCCAAGTCAATATATTGCTCTAGTGACCACTGAAGGGTTTTACACGTTATTGTTTTTATCCAAACCAAAATGAAAAATGTTTTCAAGAAAGTTTCATCGAAGCCTACCTGGCAGTAGAGTTAACAGAACTCAGCCAAGTAATCCTCTATGAGCAGGTCACCTTGATGTAGGAGAACTGGCATGATGCTGGATTCATGATAGTCTGGTGTTTGGGTAAAGCTGCTGAATCTGTGGAAGGTGAAGTATTCTTTAACGGGACTCGACGTGACAACGATGAAAGTTTCAAATGTGAGCTTTATTAAACACAACATGATCAAAACAGGCAGGGTCAAAATACCAGCAAACAGTAATGTTCAAGGGCAATACCAAAGCGAAATCCAGAAACAGGTAATGGTCAGGGCAGGCAGCAAAACATCCACAAAAAACAAGGCAACAATCCAAGGTCAAAATCCAAGAGAGCAGTCCAAAATAACAAAATAAACAAGGCAATGAAACAAGGCAAAGACGATGGCAAAGAAACAAGACTATGACAAAGGCAATGAAACAAGGTTATGGTAAACAAGGAAAACCCTCAGTAGAGTCTGCAACAGCAAAACAATCATCAAAACAATGAAACAAACAAAGCAAAAACAAGACAAAATAAAAATGGAATACGCTCATTAACAGTGACAAAAGACTTCGTAAAGGCCTGTTTGGCATTGTCCTCATTATATGGCTGCCAAACAGGAAGTCACCATAGAGGAAGCAGAGGGAGTGTTTTGAATGTCGTTTTTGGAACAATGATTAATTGTTTATATGAGTGCATTCACAACACAACAATGCTATTTGATTTTCATTTGACAAAGGGAAAATTAATACTAATGATTTCAGATTTATTACACTTGCAAAAGGGTTTAGTCTGTTATCAACTAAAGAGCGTTACCTGTTTTTCCAGGGGTTTTTTTGTGTGTGTGTGGCTTTTAAACATATTATCTGATGAAAAGGCCACCTGAGCTCCACCTACTTCCCATTTAATTCTGGGCAAAAGTATCAACTATTATACATGTAACATGGAATTTGCATTGGCTTCTCTCAGAAGAGTGAACAGAACATCAGAGCAAAGCAGGGAAATAACAGCTGAAGAGAGGATTTATTCCCCCCCTTTGTAAAACAGTAAATATATACTTACACTAAATCTGAATACCTTTATACAAATATGTATGTGTGTATGGATGGATGGATCTAAAATTAAATGTTAGTAATTAAACAATTTCTGTTATTTGATAATAAGTGGATCTATAATAGCTAGTAAGGCACTTGTATAAATGTCTTTGGAATAGAGCATCTGCTAAATGTTTTAAATGTAAATTATATAGATGAGTTTAAACATCAACCGTTTGTTATAAACTATATTTTCTGTTTTCTATGTTTAATAGAGTTATTCTAGTTGGTAACAGTAATTTGTCCGATGGCCATAACTACTATGGCATAACTGCATTCATAATATGATGACCACATTCATGAGCATAAATACTATTCTATTAAGATGAATACATTTTAATACGTTTTCTTTTTTGTTGAAGGGGTCATCAAAATCAATGCCCATTTTCCACAAGTTGATATGATTCTTTAGGGTGTTAATGAAAAGCATATAGTATACTTTGGTTAAAAATTCTCAATGGTTGTGTAAAACAACACCCTTTTTAACTTGCCAAAATCAGCTCTGCAAAAATCATCTCATTCTGGTCAAGGCTGCTTTAAATGCAAATGAGCTCTGCTCGCCCCGCCCCTCTATTCTCTCTGTGGAGAGACAAGCCTGTTTACTTTAGCCGCATTTAGCCGCGTTTAGCTGCTAAACCTCCTAAATAGCACATTATTAAAAAAGGCGATTGCAAATATTCATTAAAAAAACCCTTATACTCACTTCTGCTATAAGTGAAGCTGGATCACGAATGATTCGTGTGAATATAGACGGATATGTGTAAATCAGGAGGCGCATTCCCTTCACAAACAAACGTAATCCACTGCATCTTCAGCGGCTCAAATGTCAGGATTAAATGATGACCACTATGTTCATTATTACATCCAGCAACACAACACCTCAATCGCTCAATCGGAGATATTCTTGTCTAACTTACATCCCTGCTCCGGCATTGAAACAAAGAGGGTGGTCTGTTACAGCTGATCTGAGGTAAAATGCTCATGTCAATTGTGGGAGCGGCCTCTGTCGGTGTAACGCCACAACGACAGGCATCTGAGAACGGCTTGATTTGAAAAAGGAATATTATTTTTACAGATTAATTAAAAACCACTGCATGGATTTTTATCATTATAGGGTAGATTTGTACATACACTGCCAACACACATTAATGTTCAAACAACATGTAAAAGTAAACTTAGCATCCGATGACCCCTTTAACATAAAAAATCTATTTTATAATCATATCCTTTTACATGTTATTATTTATTATAATTTTGTATGTCAAATTCAGATCCTGAAATGAGAATGTCGACTGCCGTACCCATGACTTCTTTTGTCATCGAGCTGCAATCACCAGTACAAACAACATCAGCTGGGACTGTGACAAATGATCCTGCGCCTGTTCATGTACAACAGGTAGCAGGACTTTCATCTCTGTATGGACTTCAGCGATTTCTAAAAGGCCAACCAAAGGCCCTTGGGGTGAGAAATTTCCCACATAACTTTTATTTTTATTTGTGCATGTTAGTGTGAGGTAAGAAAAGTACATTAATAAATTCTAAAGAGGAAGGAGCACACTCATTAACAAAGCATATGCTTTTTTATCGAAAGTGAGTTTGACTCTTTACCTTGGTAACAATGCAGTAAAGGCACAAACATAAGATAAGGTTTAACATTAAGAGAGTAAAACTGTAAAATTTACAATGTTTTAGAAGCAAACTATCAAAAAAAAAAAAAAAAAAGTTAAATAATGGACAAATTTTGTATATACACAGATCAGTATGTGAATTCATATAATGAAAATTGCACACTTGTGTATTTTAGTTTTCTGATACAACAAAAAATCCATAACTACGGCTGCCAAAAATTAGTTTTGCACATTTGATACTGTTTTTCTCTTTTATACTATTCAGAATGTAAATTTTTTCTTGTCCTACACAGACTGTCCAGATAATGATCGGTCTGATGACTCTCCTGCTTGGCATTGTGTCTACAGTTTATGCAGAACCCATCTTAGTCTATACTGGTATTCCTTACTGGGGATCTCTTATCGTAAGAAATCATACAGTTTAGTGTTTTTCTTAATGCAAGCTACAGAAGGTACTCAACCAAAAATGCCTTTTACCACCAAGTGTATCGCCACCACAAGGACATGACAGTAAATACAACCGTTTGAGAAATCAACACTGGGGGGCACAAAGAAACGGTTGTCTGCATTGCTCAGTAATGCTAGAACTGTAGTATTCCTATATAAATGAAGACAAAATAATGAATTAATTTATTGGCAGCAATAATAATAATAATAATAATGTAGCATTCTAATATTTAATCATGAGTAATTAGTCATAATAAATGCTTAATGTTCCAGCTGTATCACTACTGTTACAGTAAAATAGTACCGTGATGGCAGTCCTTGAAGTGTGATTACTTTTTACTGCCAGTTTTTTACATTATCACAAATAAAGAGTTGTGCAATTACGCCAAAAAAAAAAAAATAGAAAATGTGGATCATAATGGGAACATTATGAGTGCCTTTTCTAACACATTGATTTATTTATTTTATCACTGTGACCACATTAATACAGTATGTCACATATGAAACATTTGAAATTTACATTTAATAATTCACTGATGCATTTTAACAGGTTTTAGACATACTTATTCATTACACTGTCGTTTTTTGGCATCTATTCCCTTAGAGAGCCCGGTACAAGACTGAAAAAAACAGAAACTGAAAAAACGAAAAGGTAGCAACTAGGGGTGTCACTATAAAGTGGTATTGATGATAATCGTGATATTCAAAGCATGAAATATTGACATCGTGTTAATTTAGGGTGTGACAATATACTGGAATTGGCGATAACCACAATATGAATAGGACTCTTATGTGAACATGACACGTAAATACTCCAGCGCCATCTCGAGCACAAAATGCGTCAACCAATCGCTGTGAAAAGTAGATTCTGATGTATGCTTCCGAGTGTTTGCAGAACTGGTGGATTACTAAGCTGAAATCACATCATTAAAAAAAAAAATCATGCAAAAGTAAATGCACTTTGCATGCTTTTATTATATGCTAGTGTTTAGTTTGCGAGCTGCCATTAAAAGAAGATGAAATGCAAACAGGGTGTAAACATTGTTTTCAGAGGCGTGCTTTAAATTTCACAAACCCCAAAGCAGTGGAGCTGTAGTGTTGCTGGCGACACTGAGTGCAGATTTGATGCTGTAGTGGAAGAGCACCGTAAGAATCACGTCGCCTGGCACGTAGCGAGCAGGGCGAAGCGAGCGTTTTCAGTTCAGTCCTATGGAGGTTGAGTGCAAACGCTCGAGGTGCATTATGGAATTGAAAACGGCATGGAGAAAGAGTTGAGAAGCTTTTTTACCATAAATTTCATACGCAGTCAAGTCATGGCCAATACGGCCTATGCGTAGCATGCAATTTCTGTGTTCAAATATATTATGTGATTAAAACTGATCTAGAAAAACTGACCATATTGCTACATTAAACTCTGTACAATGTTAATGCCTCATCTGCGGCTGCTCTAGCCACACATTAAAACTAAATTAGCAGCACGTTTACTGCATGATGTCAGTTTTGATGTTAATATTTATTCATCATACTGTTTAACTTGACAATATATTTTCTCTCAGAGTTTGGTGTTTTTCTGTTTATCAGTATCCCTATGTTCATTTAGTAAAAAAGAAAACTAAATAAAGTAAACATTTATTTGACTGATAACTTTTTTCCCCATGTTTTCTGTAAATATCGTGAACATTGATGTTGTTATTTTTTGGCCACAATAACTGTGGTGTGAAAAACTACCCCTAGTCTGTGGTGTGAAAAACTACCCCTAGTAGTGACCAATGTGCTAAATTAATGAAACTGAAACTCATGACCGAATTAATGAAGCCCACATGTTTCAATTACATTATTTCCCACATGGGGCTCTGTAAATTGGCCTAGGCTACAAATTTTTAGTGTAAGTCTACGTAAAATCTGAGAACAGTTAATTTTTGCTGGTTACACAGTTTAGTGATTGTGTTCCCTATGTGATTTGATGTATAAATGAGGATTAAAAAATCAGTTTGGAAGCCAAAATGTCATTTTTGTGATTCATACAAAATTTGTACAGTTTTTGTGTGTGTGGTTGGGGGAACACAACACAAGCTAACACTTTTGTCATTTGATGATATTTACTAAATATCCATTTATACATCACACATCACATATGCACACATTTCTCTGAATGTCAGTGGTTGATTCAAGTTTACTTCCAAATGCAGAGATATGGTGCAGCAAAATGTGTCAGATTACAAATGTAACCATGCTTCCCTGAAAATGGGAATGCACTCAAGTAAGTGTCTTAAATGCAACAATCTTAAGATACACATGTTGGTAAAAAGCTCATTCTGGTTGAGAATCATCTGTACATATTCACACAAAAGCCTCAATGTTTGCCCTTCTCTCTCCTCTCAGTACATAATTGCAGGCTCACTCTGCATTTCTGCAGAAAGCAAACCTACTTCATCCTCCAGCTTGCGTTTGGTATGTACACAACAGTTTTTTTATTTTTATTCAAAATCCAGTAGTCCAATAGAGAGTGTAGAAATAGAAGCTTGTAAATGTCAGCTGGGGCAAAACAAGACTTCACGAAGAGTGGAGGTGATATCACTCCACTACATAAAAAAAAAAAAAGAAATGGGTCAATCAATCAAATTGCAGAGATTAATAACATCAAATCTGAATACTTGTATGTGTACCAGATTAATTAGTTAATTAGTTCAGAATTATGCTAATTATTTCCACACACCTGTTTCAGTTCTGGTAATCATCCCCTGTGTATTTAAACCCTTAGTTTCCTCAGTTCCTTTGTCTGTTCTCATTTATAGTCCTATTCGGACAGTAATTGTTTCTCATGTGGACAGCTGTTAAAAGAAAAAAAAAAACCATTTACATGGCACCTTAGTGATAAAACTCATGGATTCGGATAGCAATTTATACAGGCAAGTTATGTGTGTCACGTGGAGAGTGAGACGAGAGGCGAGGGGATCCATATGCGAGCTTTTATTTATGGGACGAGACAGATCGAACAGGCAGGGTCAAACAACAATGGCAGGTGGGTATAACGAAGGCGATGCACAATAGAAGTCCGTGAAACAGGCGAGGGTAGATCCGTGGCGAACGTAATCCGAGAAGGGAAGAGACGAGAGAATAATCCAATAAACGAGCGAGAGTCCAATAGGCAGGCGGCGAGACAGACGAAACGAGATGGCCAGGCGAGAAAACGAAACTCAGGAAAATCAGGAACTCAGGAAACTAGGAACTAAAGAAACTAGGAACTCAGGAAACTAGGAAATACAGAAACTAGGAAACAGTGGAAACTAGGAAACAGTGCCAGCACTAGAAGAGCGCTAAATGCGACTGATAAAGTTCTCCACATAAACACGCCACAATACTCGGTGACTAACGAGTGAAAGTCCGGGTCTTAAATAGGGCTGCTGATTGGCCAAAGGTGTATGGCGCAATCAGCGCAACGGACGCTGGGAGATGCAGTTCAGGGTGTAGTGCAACAGTCTGTGTGCAAGGATCAGGTGAGAGCGACATCTGGTGGTGAGTGGTCCGCAGAACACCGACCAGATTCGTAACACTGTGATTCTACGAACTCGGGAATGCACTGCTCACATGGCCAGTAATTATTGAATTTTATTTATAAATTTATTTTTATTATTGTGTAGAATGTATTAAAATCGCTTATTATATAAATTGTATTCTTATTATTTCACGCATTTTTTATAATATATAATCCTATTTTTTATTTGACTATTTAAATCTCATGTTTAAAAATGGGGAAATAGACATGCTATATTTGTATATAATTATAAGTGATATAGTTATGTGTCGTGAATCCTGTCTGGTCTGCCCACCACCAGCGGTCGCCTGTACATTTCACTAACATTTCACACCACACAGACCGTTGCATCTCACCCCGGACTACGATTCCCATGACCCATTGCGCTGATTACTCATACACACCTGTGGCCAATCAGAGACCCTATATAAGCCTTGGACTTCCCCTCATATCTCGCAGAGTATTTGAGTTTGTATTGTGTTCCCTAGTTCCCAGTGTTTAGCTTTCTCGCTTGGACTTCTCGTTTCGTCTGTGTCGCTGCCTGCCTGTTGGACTCTCACTCATTTGTTCAGATTTCCCCTTTGCCTCGGCCTTTGGATTACTTTCGCCGCTTCACAGACTATTCTTGTGTCTCGCTCCAACATACTTGTTTGCTATTGTTTGACCCTGCCTGTTTCTAACTATGTCTTTGTCTTTTGCGTTATAATAAAAATGTGCAATTGGATCCACTCGCTTCTTGTCTCCCTCTTCATGTTACATATGTATATAATTATATATAACACATATTTTAAAATTGTATTCGCTGTGGTGGAACAGTTATGAAATTTTGATCTTGTTGTTCTTGTAAATACTTTCCAGCATTTAAGAAAAAATTCCAATATGCATGCAAAGTGCAACAATTACCATATGGTGTTCAGCAGGGGTCAAAAAGTTTTAAACACTGAATTTTGAATCAGTGTGTTTTTTTTTTTGTTTTTTTTTAACATTTTTTATTTTCAAACACTGTCATACAGGTTAAGACAACACTTAAATTTTTCGTTATAACTGGATAAATAAGTAAAGTAAAAAGAAAATATAAATAAATGAGCATACATAATTCAATTCCCTTAACAAAACAAAGCAATGCACACAAAAAATAATACAACATTGACATACTTTGTCTATATACTCTCAATATCCATCAGTTCCACAAAAGAGTCACCATATAGACTCTCCAAAAAGTCATTGAACACTTTTCAGATAAACCAAAATACATGAAGTTTGTTTTTCAAAAAAAATAGCTAATCTAATAGGCAAGGCATGAGGTCATCCCCTTTATCCATTGAAACACACCATGAGTTTCTTCTTCTTTTTTTCTTTTTTTTACTAAGAACATGTAATTACACATTTAGCTTCCAACAAACAGAGAATTAACAATGATCTTTCATGATTTCAAAATTCAGAGAACAAATATGTAATTATACACAACCTGGGATTCAAGAGGAATTACTTTACCAATGATTTGACCGATTTCTTCTTGTAAACTCAGAGATGTGGATTCGGATGGCAATTAAGTTATCACACGATTTCGGTGTTTGTCAAAAAAAAAAAAAAAAAGAAAAAAGGCAATTTGGCTGGGGATTTTTACATGGTAAGAGAAAACATATTTGTCACAGAAGGAGTAAGAAGACGTGGAAACATTCAAAAGTCTTTAATAAATGAAGCACAGGGATACTCCAACACAAGAACACACAATGAAGACATATAACAGCTGACAGAGACACAAGGAACAGACTGGGGCTTTAATACACAGGGTAATTGACTAAACACAGGTGAAACAGATCAAACTAATAAGACGGGGGAGAAACTAGGTCACGGAGCACATGGGGAAAAAACACAACCAAAACAGTCTGTGGGTGTGACAATATTCTGTATTCCAACAGCAATAAAATCACAGACTACCCCCTGTAAATGTTGAAAATAACTTGCGACCCCATGAAAAACAATTGGGTTCAGACACACTCTCTCTGTTTAAATCTAGATTAAAGACACATCTCTTTAGCCAAGCATTCACATAATGAATCTCATAATCTACTGCAGTTATATCTGATCAAGTGCACATTTTCATTCTTTTGCTTGGGTTGAACAGCAGCTACACTAATTTTGTCTCCATTTGCTTCTTTGTTTATGCCACGGGATTGGCATCCCAGTCAGATGGATATAGAGGCTTATCTGAACTATTATATATATATATATATATATATATATATATATATATGTGTGTGTGTGTGTGTGTGTGTTTAAATGTATTTCAGTTGTATCACTTAATAATCCACATAAGGCACTGGTGTTTGGCCCCTGATAAGTATTTTATTAATATATGTCAAGTAGTTTATTTTTATCACACCCCATATACTTTTATATCTACTTTAACACAGCATGTTAAATAACTTTATGCTGGTTTTCTGCCTGTAGGTGAACAATTCACTTGTAGTGAACATTTTTAGTGCTGTAACTGCAGGCATTGCTCTTTTTTTTACTTCACTGGATTTGGCTATAGGACCGCAATACAGTTACTGCAACAATTATCAATGTTATGATACACGAAAGTATGAGGTATGTCATCAACTGTTCTATTCATTTTTATATTTATAATAAGATCACTGTGTGGTCAGTACACTTGTCAAAACTCAAACCTTAATCTGTACTCATCTGTACAGTCTTTTTCCCAACATTTTAGAAGTAGTTTATAAATCTCTTACTATTACTTTGCATGAAAATACAAAGAAATAGTATACAATGCATGAAAACATTGACATTATACATTAATTGTATATACTTTAATTGAGTTTAATTAAATTCAGTCCTGTTTGATCAATAAATATATTACTGTATGAACCTTAAGAATAATAGATGATTGACTGCTGAGCAGCCAGTGTACCAGTGTAAATACTAATTATCAATTATTTTCTTCTTATTATTTATGATAATGTTGATTTTTCTCTCAGACTCTCTTCAAGGGAATCAGAGGTGTATTGCTGTTATTCACCTTACTTCAGTTTATTATCTCTATCTGTTTGTCAGCATTTGCTTGTAAAGTCTCATGTTGCTGTTGTCCTCCTCAGGTGAGTAATGCATCAAGTAAAGGGTTCCCAAGCTTTTTTGTTAGCTGAACCCCTCAGATATGTATATACATAATAGATATATCTACACACGTGGGTTCACACTTTACAAAAACAAGACACAATACAAAAACTTGTCTTACGTTCTACAGTAGTTAATATTACAACTGTAGCTTTTAACATATAATTCTGTCCACCAAAATGTTGGAAATTATGTGAATGTATGAATTATGTGAAATTATTTTCATAAATCCAGATGAAAGCATGTTTCCACACCAAGTGTAGACAAGGATTTCTGTCTTTTGCTTTTTTTCAAATGCATTTAAAGTACAATGAGGTCAAAACACCTGTAATACTGGAACTGTCTGCCAGTTTTATTGCATTTTGTCACGGAGGCAAGACGAGAAGTGGTCGATCGAGAAGTGGTCCCCGTGTAGCGTGACAGAGAACTCAAACGCGGATACACACGAGTGAGCAGGTTAGCCACGCAGTTAGTCTGAGAACGCTCCAGCGAAGGAGTAAAGATTTCCACCAGGAAACCCGCGATCTCATTCACACACAGAAAGGTATATAAACGTCCGCTGAGCGGTACTCACGTGAGTTGATTTGGAGAAGTTGAGGCGACCAACAAAGAGACAAACCATGAACTCAATGTCCGGTGCTGACTGAACCTTACTTCCTGTTTATATACCCGCGGAGATTACTTCCGGGACCTCGTGACCTCACGTGACTCGGTGCGTGTGACAGTACCCCCCCCTCCAGGGCCGGCACCAGACGGACCCGGGGCGGAGGATACCCGACGACGGTAGTCCTGGATCAGAGCAGGGTCCAGAATGAACCGTCCGGGAACCCATGACCGCTCCTCCGGACCGTAGCCCTCCCAGTCTACGAGGTACTGGGTGCCCCGGCCACGGGGTCGCGAATCAAGGATCCTCCGGACGGTGTACGCAGGACCACCGTCCACAATCCGGGGTGGAGGGGGAGCGGGGGCCTGGGGAGACAGAGGGGAGAAAAAAACAGGTCTTAGTTGGGATTGGTGAAATACGGGATGGATCCGGAGAGAGGCAGGCAGCTGGAGCCGGAAGGTGACAGGGTTCAGACGATGGGTGATCTTGAAGGGACCGATAAACCGGGGGGTGAGTTTTCTGGAGTCCGTCTTCAGGTTGATATTCTTGGTGGATAGATAAACCCTGTCACCCACATGGAACAATCGTCCCGGAGGGTGTCGGCGGCGGTGCTGCACGACGTAGCGTCGGTTGGCCTTTTGGATGGCAGCACGGGCATGGTTCCAAAGCCGCCGACACCGGCGGACCAACTGTTGGGCAGACGGAACTTCAACCTCCGGCTCCTGATGTTCGAATATGGGAGGTTGAAATCCGTAGCATACTTCGAATGGGCTCAGGCCGGTGGCGGTGGAGGTGTGGAGGTTATTGGAAAGTTCGGCCCAGACGAGGTAGCTAGCCCAGGAGCGCTGATGGTCACTAGCAAAGCATCGGAGGAAGCGCTCCAGTTGTTGGTTGGCCCGCTCCGTCTGGCCGTTAGTTTGAGGATGGAACCCTGAGGATAAGCTGGAGGTGGTGCCGACCAGACGGCAGAAGGCCTGCCAGAACTTTGCCGTGAACTGGGGCCCTCTGTCCGAGACGATGTCCTGGGGGAACCCATGCAGGCGGACTACATGTTCAAGGATTAACTCCGCGGTGGTCTTGGCAGAGGGGAGTCCGGAGAGAGCCACCAGGTGCACAGCCTTGGAGAAACGATCCACGATGGTGAGGATGGTGTTCTTTCCTAAGGACTCGGGAAGTCCAGAGACGAAGTCGAGGGAGATGTGGGTCCAGGGGCGTTTGGGGATGGGGAGGGGCTGCAACTCCCCGGTGGAGGGCGCGTTGGGGTTTTTAGAGCGGGCGCAGGTGTTACAGGCCAGAACGTACTCCTGTACGTCCCTCCGCAGCGTCCTCCACCAAAACGCTCGACTGATGAAGTTGATGGTTCTCTGAACTCCCTGATGTCCGCCCAACGTGGAGTCGTGTCCCCACTGGAGGACCTCCTGGCGCAGGTGGTTGGGAACGAAGAGGCGTCCAGCGGGTGTCTCAGGTGGCGGAGGCTCTTGGCTGTGACTCTGGCGTACTCTCTCTTCTAACCCCCACCGGATAGGAGCCAGAATGATCTGTGACGGCAGGACAGGCGCGGGATCGGAGGTGGTGGTGTCTTTTTGGTGCTGACGGGAGAGAGCATCGGCCTTGGTGTTTTTGGATCCGGGACGGTAAGAGAGGTGAAAGTCGAAGTGTTCGAAGAAAAGGGCCCACCGCGCCTGCCTGGGGTTGAGTTGCTTGGTCTGCCTGATGAGAGTGAGGTTCTGGTGATCGGTCCAGACGGTGAATGGTTCACTGCCGCCCTGGAGCCAGTGACGCCATTCCTCCAGAGCCCACTTGATGGCCAACAGCTCCCGGTCCCCTACCCCATAGCGCTGTTGAGTGGAATTAAATTTTCTGGAGAAGAAGCTACATGGGTGTAACTTCTCGTCTGGACCACGTTGCGAGAGAACGGCTCCTACGCCCACATCGGAGGCGTCCACCTCAACAACGAAGGCCTTTGTGGGGTCGGGATGGGTGAGAATGGGAGCGGTAGTGAACTGGTGACAGGGGGTCTTGAAAGCTTGAATGGCCTCGGGGGTGAGATGGAATTCTCCGCGTGATGGCTTAGTGAGAGCAGTAAGAGGTGCTGCAGTTGAGCTGAAGCCCCGGATGAATCGCCGATAGAAATTGGCGAACCCCAGAAAACGCTGTAGCTGTTTGAGCGACGTGGGTAGGGGCCACGAACGCACAGCCTCCAGTTTCTGAGGATCCATGGCCACACCCTGAGCAGAGATGATGAAGCCCAGGAACGTGGTGGAGTGCTGGTGGAAAGCACATTTTTCCAGCTTACAGTACAACTGGTGGGCCAGCAACCTCTGCAGGACTGCTCGGACATGCTGGATATGCTCATCTAAGGTCTTGGAATAGATGAGGATGTCGTCCAGGTAGGCGTAGCACCATCTACCCAGCATGTCCCGGAGAACGTCATTGATGAGGTGCTGGAAAGCGGCTGGACTGTTGCAAAGGCCAAAGGGCATGACGAGGGTCTCGTAGTGACCGGTGGGGGTTATGAATGCCGTCTTCCACTCGTCGCCCTCCCTGATGCGTACCAGATTGTAAGCGCTCCGTAGATCCAACTTCGTAAAGAAGTGGGCACCAGAGAGGGCGTCCAGGGCGGTGTTAGTGAGAGGGAGTGGGTGACGGTTCTTGACCGTGATCTGGTTGAGCCCCCGGTAGTCGACGCACGGACGGAGACCCCCGTCCTTCTTTTTCACGAAGAAGAACCCCGCGGCCGCCGGGGAGCTGGAGGGTCGAATGGTCCCTGCGCGAAGACCCTCCGCTACGTACTCTTCCATGGCGAGTTGTTCTTTAACCGACAAAGAGTACAGGTGGCCGCGGGGCGGTACCGCGCCCGGCACGAGGTCAATGGCGAGGTCGTAGGGGCGATGAGGAGGCAGCCGAGCCGCGCTACGCCTGCTAAAAACCTCGGCCAGGTCGCGATACTGGACGGGGATAGCTTCGCGGTCGACGTCGAGGGCCTCGGACTCCCCTGAACATGTCCCAGCCCTGGCCCGGAGACAGAGCTCCTGACAGGTCGCACCCCAATGAATGATCCGGCGTGACGTCCAGGAGATGAGGGGGTCGTGAGTGACGAGCCAGGGATGGCCGAGGATGATGGCTGGTGAGGGAATCTTGGTGACGTAGAACTTGATGATCTCGGAGTGATTGTCAATGATGAGGGTGAGCTCTTGAGTGCGGTGAGTGATGGGACTTAGAGTTAGGGGGCGACCGTCAATGGCGGTGACTTTCAGGGGCTGGGATAACGCCTCAGTTACAATCCCCATTTGGGCAGCATAAGCCTGATCGATGAAGTTCCCAGCCGCACCCGAATCAACGAATGCGGTGGTCTCGATCCGTTGGTGGCCCAAGAGGATTGATACCTGCAGCAGCAGCCGGGAAGAGACGGGCTCGGGGTAGGTTTTCGCGAGCTTGGGACCAGATGGGGACCTCCCCCTCCTCACCTGGTCTGCCCGTTTCCCGGACGAAGAGGGCAGATAGCTCGATGGTGGTCCGGGGAGGCGCAATAGGCACACAGGCCCTCGCGGTAGCGTCTGGCCCTCTCAGCCGCTGACAGGGAGGTGCGCCCTATTTGCATGGGTTCCCCAGCTCCGATTGAGTGGGCCTCTGAGGCGATCGGTGGAGGTGACGGAGACGCAGCGACAGCCTGGGAGGTGGATGAGTCAGGAGCCCTTTGGTAGCCGGTGGAACCTGAAAATGAACAGAAGACAGGTTTAGTGTTATGCCTCATCCGCTGATCCACCCGGAGGGCCAGCTGTATCATGCCCTCCAGGGTGTCAGGGAGCTCCCGCACAGCCAGTTCGTCTTTAAGACGGGTGGACAGTCCTTCATAGTAGGCTGTGCGGAGAGCGGAGTTGGACCATGTGGTTTGAACGGAAAGGGTGCGGAATTCGGTGGTGTAACGGCTGACGCTGCGACTCCCTTGCTTGAGGTGGTACAGCCGCGAGTCAACCTCCACCTCGCTCTCAGGATGCTGGAAGGCGGTTCTGAGTTCGGAGGTAAAAGCAGGATATGAATGAGCCACATTTCCGTTGGCCTTCAGAACCGCCGTAGCCCACTCGGCTGCCTGCCCGGTGAGGAGTGAGGTGAGTAGGGCAATCCTGCTGCGATCCGAGGGGTAACGGGAAGGCTGAAACTCAAAAATCAAATTAAGGTTGGTGAGAAAAACATCACATTTGCTTCCGGACCCATCCCACTTGTCCGGAAGTGATAGTTTGGGATGACTGACGGGGGGGTTTTGGCGGACCGGTTCAGCGGGAGGAACCGTAGCAGCGGCCAGGTCGTCATGATCCGCCTGCAGGGCGGCGAGATCCGAACGGAGTCCCTCGCACTCCGCACGAAGACCCGCGGTCTCGGCGCGTAGCGCGGTCATCTCCGCCCGGAAATGCACCAGCTCCTGCCGCAGATTCATAATCTCCCCAGCCTGCTGCCGGATCACTTCAACCAACTGCCCCAAATCCGCCGGAACCATCTCGGGACCGGACATTCTGTCACGGAGGCAAGACGAGAAGTGGTCGATCGAGAAGTGGTCCCCGTGTAGCGTGACAGAGAACTCAAACGCGGATACACACGAGTGAGCAGGTTAGCCACGCAGTTAGTCTGAGAACGCTCCAGCGAAGGAGTAAAGATTTCCACCAGGAAACCCGCGATCTCATTCACACACAGAAAGGTATATAAACGTCCGCTGAGCGGTACTCACGTGAGTTGATTTGGAGAAGTTGAGGCGACCAACAAAGAGACAAACCATGAACTCAATGTCCGGTGCTGACTGAACCTTACTTCCTGTTTATATACCCGCGGAGATTACTTCCGGGACCTCGTGACCTCACGTGACTCGGTGCGTGTGACACATTTATACCATCTAACAGCAAGAAGGCATAAAACATTATATGTGCATTTTTCCAAAGATGCTGTTTTTTCCACATGCTTTAACTACACAGCCCTCTGATATCAGGCCCAATCATGAGATTAACAGCTCAGAGGTAAGAGAGGCTTTCAAATTATTTGGCTTTAATGTTCAGTGTCTATGTACTGGATATGTGTAAAGCACTCAAACATGGGTGCAACTGCTTAATAAGCAAGGAAGCTGATTGTATACATTTTTTTTTCTTGCAGATACCTGTGGCCAACAGCTTTTCCATGAAACACAATTATGAAGAACATACATACAATAATTGTGAATAAATATTAATTATTAAAGAAAAAAAAAAGGTGGGCAAAGTTTGGTCCTGCAGGTGTGTGTGATGCTTTTGTGGGTTTCCCAATTATTTCCTGTCCATTATCTTGAATGTCCTTTCTTCATTTTATCAGATAATAATTAACATTTTTTAAGTCACATATTTGTAAACAAAAACTATTCACGACTAGATGCTATTTCATGATTTTCTTTTTAGTGAAGTCAAGAATGTTGAATAATCATCAGTGAAACTGGATACATTGTTTTGAATATCTATAACTGATTCATACCACATAATCTGTAAGAATAAATTTCTTATCCATGTCTTCATTAAAAGGGAAAAATTGTGTTTCTTAAACAATGGTGATGGAACTGTGTCATTCATTCTTCAACCTTTTTTGCTTCAACAATAGTAAACAAATATAAACATAGATATAAGACAGGATTATGTTTGACGTACCATGATTTGAAAAAATCACATAAATACTGTCCAACCGACTGTTTTCAGAAAAATATCTATATTATTTTTGTTTTATCTTGCGTCATTCTGCCTAATAAAAGTTTATTAGGGGAGCTGCTGTGTTTACAGTGGTTACTGGGGAAACATCTCTCTGTACCATATGCGCCACCTGCTGTCAGACAGTGGATTTATATTTTCTTTCAGCCTGTCTCTTATCCCATTGTTGTTCAAACCAACACAAAAAGCAGGCTGAATTTTTATGCACAGTTGTAAATTATAACCGGTTGACAGAAAATAACGTGCATTCTAAAATTCAGATGTAATAGACCCTACCTATAATCATTCATCATTATGACTGATCTCTTTCCATTAAAATGATTTTAAGTCTGAAAGGTAAGGTTTATCATGTTAAAACCTTTGTCAAAACTTTATTTTAATATGTCATACATGAGCAATATCACACTCATAGACTTGAGATGTATATCAGCACGGCTGTGATTCGGCCATAGGCACGAGGCCGCAGGTAATCACAGTGTGCCGATATACAGCCATATCTCAAGTCTACAAGTGTGATATTGCATTTATACAACAGTTCGAAGGCACGAGTGTGTAAATAAACAAAATAACAATGGAGTGTCTTTAAAAGCCCTCTTTTGTGCAGAACTACTTCCTTCTGCCACAGATTCAAATCAAAGTTTGACAGTTGAACAGTTGAGCTCAAGTCTCCATTACTAATTCCAAAACGTCGGTAACACTTTATAATAACTATCCATTATAAGTAGTTAATAGATCAGTAATAAACTGTTAGTTAATGAGTTATAAATGACTTGTTAAATAACAGTTAATAGTTTGTTAATTATTTATAACTGTGCCTTATAGATAGCCAATAGATAACTTACAAGCTGTTAGTTAACAAGTTATAAATGACTTGTTAACTGTATTTTAATTATTTATAACTATACCTAACAAATAAGTAATAGATCATGAACAAGCTGTTAGTAAATTTCTTACTAAAGACATGTTAAGTATCAGTTAATAGTTTATATATGTTATTGGGACGTTATTCTAAAGTTGCAACTATTCTTCATTTATTAACTGTTAGTAAATGAGGAATAGTTGCAACTTTAGAATAACGTCCCAATAACATACATAAGCTAATAACTAACACTTAACTGATATATTAACTCACACTTTACAGATCAGTTGTTCATAGTTTGTTAACCATCTAATAATACCAGTGAAACTTTGTAGAACAGCAAATGGATGGAACAAGTTCAAGCTACAGAAATTTAATGTGATATTTAAAATATAAAATTTTTGTACCTCAACCTTGTTCCACCCATACGCTTTTCTGTGTACTGCATTTTACCAAAGAAACTCCACAGATGAAATGTTGAACATTGTGTTTACTGTATAGAAACACATACTGAGCCATCACATGGCAGAACAGCAGTATACAACAGAATACAAACCCATGAG
Organism: Labeo catla; assembly: GCA_012976165.1. NCBI lineage: Eukaryota > Metazoa > Chordata > Actinopteri > Cypriniformes > Cyprinidae > Labeo > Labeo catla. The sequence goes on along the minus strand of VONZ01000636.1, from coordinate 78,353 downwards.
GTTTGGGCACTTTTTGTGCTGAACATGAAAACAAAATAAATAAAAATCTAGCCACTGGCATTATTGATATGAACATGTTTTATTACACCTTGGATGGTTCAGTATGTGTGTTTTATATTTTAAATATCACATTAACCCTTTCACGCGTACGATCACACCAGTGTGATCATTCTTGGCTGGTCCCTGGAGCGTAGATCACACCGGTGTGATTCAAACGTTCAGCGCGTCACGTGATCAACTGCTGAATTCAAATCTGCTTTGGCGCTTTGGCTGGCGCTGAGCCAGATCTGACGCGCTGAGCGCTTGTCATATTATCGCAACTATTCCGTGTTTTCAACCATATAATGCTTATTTTAGGTTCCAGACATTTACATACACATACGTCCTAGTCAAACGATGCATTTATAGTTCGCAAAATACACGCCGATGTCTTTGGCAGCGGCAATAATGATCCTTACAAATGTAATCTGACGACATGTTTTATTGATATCATATACACATTGTGTATGTAACTATAAAGTTTACTCTGCTCTTCTCCAAGCTCACCAGAGTCTTACTTTCATGTTTTTCGTGAGGAGAGGATGAATTTGCGTTTTGTAAATCCCACAGCGTCCATCACTCGGCATAGATCAACTAACACGCTCATTATTAAAGTGTTTAAACCTCCAAATACATTTACTTGCACAGATTTCAGAATCGGAATATCAGATATTTCATAATACAGTGAGCACGTTTGTGAATATTAATAATAAAAAGGGAAAAACTATATAAAAGGTGATACATGTGTCATACAGCGCTATTGTGGCTGCGTTGTGTCACGTGGCAAACACGACGCGTCGCCATGGAAACAATAAGGCTATACGTTCTAAATAACGGTCGCCAAAAAAAACTCACTCTGGGGGCTCAGCTAGAAACTCACGTGTGAAAGGGTTCAATTTCTGTGGCTTGAACTTGTTCTATCCATTTGCTGTTCTACAAAGTTTCACTGGTATTATTAGATGGTTAACAAACTATGAACAACTGATCTGTAAAATGTGAGTTAATATATTAGTTAAGTGTTAGTTATTAGCGTATGTGTGTTATTGGGACGTTATTCTAAAGTTGCAACTATTCCTCATTTACTAACAGTTAATAAATGAAGAATAATTGCAACTTTAGAATAACATCCCAATAACATATATAAACTATTAACTGATACTTAAGTCTTTAGTAAGTAATTTACTAACAGCTTGTTCATGATCTATTACTAACTTATTAGGTATAGTTATAAATAATTAAAATACAGTTAACAAGTCATTTATAACTTGTTAACTAACAGCTTGTAAGTTATCTATTGGCTATCTATAAGGCACAGTTGTAAATAATTAACAAACTATTAACTGTTATTTAACAAGTCATTTATAACTCATTAACTAACAGTTTATTAATGGTCTATTAACTAGTTATAACGGATAGTTATTATAAAGTGTTACCAAAACCTCACTGCATAATGTATTAATATTATGAGAGATAGATGGACTAAGCGAGTGTGATACCTGCATCTGATAAAGCATTTATTATTCATATTCACCATGAAAGCATTATATTTGTGGTAATGGTAATATCCTTTCATCTGTAAAGGGTGATTTTGCTGGTCAGTGCATTTGTTTGCTGTGTCAAGCTGTTTTTGAAGCTAAAAATAACTTCCACTTAAAACCTTTAAAACTTTTTAGTATAAAAGTCGTTACCAAAGTCCCATCTTTACTGCTGACTCACTCATAAAAACAGTCTCTTGTCGCCATCTTAAGGGTGGAACAATGTAACTAAAATCACCATCACACACACAGTTTCTCAGTACTAAAGACTTATTAAATATATTTATAATATTAAATACATAAAATATTGTTTATCTAAAACATTAATTATTGATCAATAATATTTAATAAACAACAACAAAAACAGACATCAAAAAAGTTGCTAGTCAATTCAGTCAAAAGTAAAGGCGTTCTGATATACAGTATTGAATTTACGTATGTTACATGAGATTTTGCCAAAACTATCTTCTCTGGAACAAATAATAGGTTAATGAGACCAAAGACTGCCTGTTACCCCCAAACAAATTATATCTCATGTTTCACCATGTACATTCCAGAAGATCTTCTCTCGGGCGGGTTCATTAGCACAGAACGGTCGCTGAGACAAACAAACAGTGGTGGACGAAGTACACAAGTCAAGTACTTGAGTAAAAGTACAGATACGTATAATAAAATAATACTCCAGTAAAAGTAAAAGTGCTCCTCTTTCAATTTTACTCAAGTGAAAATACAAAAGTACCTGATTTTTTATGTACTCAAGTAAAAAAGTACTGATAGATTTATTTTGCAATTTTATATAGGCTACTCAATGGAATTTTGTATTAGCACATATTTTTTTTTTATAATCCTACTGCTCAAAATACCTGGGATTTTCCCAAAAAAATACATTTTTGTTGTTGATATGGACTATGTTGACGAGAGTGATGTAGTAATATTCAATGTGAAGCTTACACTGTAATGTACCTAAGAGAAAACAGATTTGACCATCAAATTTTCACCAGTAAGAAAAAAGTGTTTTAAAGCTTGTTTTGCATAACGTGACAGTTATATATGACATGAGAAAAAGGCCTGAAGTTAGCAATAACATTTTAAGGAAAATATAATTATATTTTCATAATGATTTTTTCCTTTCAAATATTGCCTGTGTAAAAACACCAAATGACCCCAGAGGGCATCACTTTTCAGTTTGATAAGTACCATGTTCTGAGCATGACATCCTTTCTTTTTCCCTCGGATGTAATCTATCTAAGTGATTGAATAAAAATATGTGGACTTTATGTCTAAAAATTATCTCAACTTATTATTATGTCACCTCCTTTTCAGCCCTTGGTCAGACCTGGCGTTCCTACGGGCAGGGGTGCCCTTAGGGCAGGTCCGGAGGCATGTGATTGTCAACACAGATGCCTCCAGGACGGGCTGGGGTGCTGTATGCAACGGGCAAGCAGCCTCGGGCTCCTGGACAGGACCTCAACTGCAGTGGCACATCAACTGCCTCGAATTGCTGGCCGTGTTTCTCGTGCTTCGTCGGTTCTGCCTGATGCTGTGAGGGGAACATGTGCTAGTCCGCACGGACAACATGGCGATGGTCGCTTATATCAATCACCAAGGGGGTTTGCGTTCCCGTCACATGTTGCAACTCGCCCGCCATCTCCTCCATTGGAGTCTGCCATTCACATACCAGGAGAGCTGAATCGTGCAGCGGATGCGCTCTTACGCCAGCTTACTCTCCCTGGAGAATGGCGACTCCATCCCCAAGTGGTCCAGCACATTTGGAGCCGATTCAGGGAGGCTCAGATAGATCTGTTTGCTTCTCCAGAATCCGCCCATTGCCAGTTGTTTTATTCCCTGACCAAGGCTCCCCTCGGCACGAATGCCCTGGCACACTGCTGGCCCTGGGGCCTAACCAAGTACGCCTTTCCCCCTGTGAGCCTCCTTGCACAAACCTTGTGCAACATCAGGGAGGACAAGGAGCAGGTCTTACTGGTTGCGCCTTATTGGCCCACCCGGACCTGGTTCCCAGAACTCATGCTCCTCGCGACAGCCCCTCCCTGGAAGATTCCCCTGAGGAAGGACCCTCTTTCTCAGGAAAAGGGCACTATTTGGCACCCGCGCCCCGATCTCTGGAACCTTCACGTGTGGCTTCTGGGCGACAGACCTCTCCGGCCTTCCCCAGGCCGTGATAGACACTATCACTCAGGCTAGAGCCCCCTCAACAGTCAGGCTTATGCGCAGAGGTGGGGTCAATTTGTTGACTGGTGTTCCTCTAGGCAGGAGGATCCACAGAGATGCTCGATCGGAGTGGTGCTTTCTTTTTTGCAAGAGAAATTGGAGCGGAGGCTGTCCCCCTCCACTTGGAAAGTCTATGTGGCGGCCATCACAGCATGTCATGATGCAGTGGGTGACCTGTTCCTGGGGAGGCACCACCTGATCGTCAGGTTCCTGAGAGGTGCGAGGAGACTAAACCCCCCTCGTTCGCACCTCATCCCCTCTTGGGATCTCTCTATGGTCCTTACTGGACTTCGGAGGGATCCCTTCGAGCCGCTGGAATCAGTAGAGCTTAAATATCTGTCTCTCAAGACTTCTCTCCTGATCGCACTCACTTCCATCAAGAGGGTGGGGGACCTGCACGCTTTCTCTGTTAGCGAATCGTGCCTTGAGTTTGGTCCGGCTTATGCTCACGCTTCTTTGAGACCCCGGCCTGGTTACGTGCCTAAGGTTCCCACCACTCCCTTTCGAGATCAGGTGGTGAACCTGCAAGCGCTGCCCCCGGAGGAGGCAGACCCGGCCTTAGGGTTGCTGTGTCCTGTTCGCGCTCTTCATATCTACGTTGCTGTGTCCTGTTCGCGCTCTTCATATCTACGTGGACTGCACCCGGAGCTTCAGACGCTCTAAGCAGCTCTTTGTTTGCTTTGGGGGACAGCAGAAGGGGAATGCTGTCTCCAAACAGAGGTTGGCCCATTGGGTGGTTGATGCCGTGCCCCCTAGGAGTTCGAGCCCACTCCACCCGGAGTGTCGCCTCCTCCTATGCGTTGGCGCACAGCACCTCTTTAGCAGACATCTGTAGGGCTGCGGGCTGAGCGACACCTAACACCTTCACAAGATTTTACAACCTCCGCGTACAGCCTGTTTCCTCCCGTGTTTTAAGGTAACTCAGGTATTTGGGAGGACGGCTCGGTGTCGGCTTGCTGCGCCATTCCATTGGATCAGTGCGCCTTCCCGGTGTGAACCCTGTGTGCTCCATGCCTGCCGGTTCGAACTAAGCGGAGTAGTTTGTTACTATGCTGGTAGTGGGTTACCTTCACCCCCTTCCAGATGTGGCTTAGAAATTTCTAATTTTCTCCACGAGTTCCATCGTGTTCCTCTAACCTGACAAAGGATTTATATGTTAACCTTACAAGACATGTATTTTGTCTCTGTCTCCGCCCCCCCCAACGGGTGCTTGAATTTCGGCATCCTCTGTGGGGCCCCCTCTAAGCTGGCTCCCAGGGCGTTGGGGTGGTTACGCACTGAGTACTTTGTTCCGACACGCTTGCCTGTTGGCATTGTCCTCAATGACGTAACGCGGTTCAGGCTTGTGGCGTTTTCCATAGGGACCCCAAATACGTCAGTATTGATGTAACGCCATAGAGAACGACTGAAGGGGAACGTCTTGGTTACAACTGTAACCCTTGTTCCCTGAAGGAGGGAACAGAGACGTTACGTCCCTCTTGCCGCACGCCGCAATCTTATAAACCCATATGTACGGGGGTGTGGTGTGGCATGCAAATTCTACTCGCCAATTCTCATTGGCCTTTTCTTCTAAAGATCGAGGTGATAGGCTCTCAAGGGAGACCACAAATATGTCAGTATTGACGTAACATCTCCATTCCCTCCTTCAGGGAACGAGGGTTACAGTTGTAACCGAGACATCCAAATTACGTCTTAATGTGGTTGTAAAGTGAAAGTTAAAAAGACGTATTTTTCAGACCGAATTTCAACCATAAATTCATGATTACATTTATCTCATATTCAAAATAAGACAATTCACAAAAGAGTACTAAAACATTTATTGACACATTAAATACATCTTTCAAGTAAAAAACACTTTCCTGATCACAGATTAAGCCTGCACTTGATTAAACATACCGTAAAAACAGTAAGATTATAAAATATAACTATATGTTTTCTATATGAATACATTGTGAAAGGTAATTTATTCATGTGAACTACATTTTCATCATAATTACTCCAGTATTCAGTGTCACATGACCCTTTAGAAAATATTTTTAATACGTGGCATCAAACGTGGCATGTCCTTAGTCCTCGTTAAAGTCTACCTTGAAACACAGCTCACGGAAGTCCTCCACATCTCCTCTATAGGTCGGTTTCCTTGACAAAGACAAATGAGATGGTCTGCTGGAGTCATGATTGGTCTGTGTTGATAAAGCTGCTGGATCTGTGGTGCGGCAAAATCTCAGACTTGACAGGTGTATCGAAAAAAGTGTTTTTTGCCTGTAGTGTCCATTAAAGGAGCAGTTCACTTCCAAAACAAAATATTACTACTTCTTTAACCCTTAAATGCATACCTTGGGGTCTTTAGCGACCCAGCACGTCATTCACTACCTTCTCCCTCTTTCATTTTTTTAAAGTTTGACATCAACTTTCTTAGTATTCCTCAATCTATTCAGCAGCGTGGTTCCAACTTCCAATGAGACCCAGTGGATAAAGAACTTCTGGATGTCAAAAGATACATTTTTGTACCTCTGTCGTCATTTGCAACCTAAACTGGAAAGACATGGCACAAACTATCGACAGTATGTATGTTTCATTAACATAGAATCCTTTCTGGATTACAATCTGCCATCAAAATGATAAATGTAATTATTCCAGCTGCTGTAAGAAAAGGCTATCCGCCAGCTGCAGCATCCTCACATGCAATATAGTCTATCCGGGACTTTATGTTTACAGACGTGATGTCATGATGCAAAGATGAACAGTGACATGCTTGTATTTCCCATGAAAACCTACTAGTACCATTCAAATTAGAAAACATTATAAGTCTGGTTATGTACTTGCTAAAATATTAATTTCAGATCATTTTTAACCCAAAAAATAAATAAATACATAAAAAAATATGGACTGCAGCTTTAAATTCCTGTGAAGTACTTGTTTTAAGCACCAGCAAATCTGTCTAGCATTGTATGCCTCGCATTCTATGACAAACACTGACATAAGAAAAAGCATGGTTTGCAGTACTTACGTTAAAATAAGGAAGTGAAGTGATGTATGGCCAAGTATGATGACCCATAGAATTTGTGTTCTGCATTTAACCACTCCAAGTACACACACACAGCAGTGATCACACACGGAGCAGTGGCCAGCATGCTGCAGTGCCTGGGGAGCAGTTAGGGTTTGGTGCCTTGCTCAAGGGTCTTGCCTCAGTCATGGTATTGAGGGTGGATAAGAGTGCTGGTTATTCACTCCTGCTAGACCTGAGACTCGAACCTGCAACCTTTGGGTTACAATTTGGACTCTATAACCATTAAGCAGTCATGGCCTAATGGTCGGCGAGTCAGACTTGTAACCCGAGTGTGAAATTTTAAAATAATTAGTAATTAAATAATAATTAGTAATATTCTCCTCATTTTGTGGACAAAATCCCCTGATCGGGAGATGTATGTGGGACATTAGTGCTCATCTGTTTTCAGTCCAGCAAATCTCGGGCCGCTTTATGTTATCTATATACTTTTCACAGCTGTGTTAAATAGTCCTTATAGAGATGGTCTTTCCACCCACCACTCGTTCAGTGTTGGGGGTAACACATTACAAGTAACCTGAGTTACAAAATCAGATTACTTTTTTCAAATAACTGGTAAAGTAACACATTACTTTTTAACTTACAAGAAAATATCTGAGTTACTTTTTCAAACAGGTAACGCCAGTTACTTACGGAAGTACAGAGGCATTGTGTGCACTGTGTAAACAAGATGTTATTGTCGTTGTAGACTAAATGTGAACATGCATTAATTGATCTTACTCGGAATAAAACATTCAGTATTCCTCTAAATGAATAAAAACAGAAATGCAAACTCAGAATATGAAGCAAACCTGCACTAATTAAATATGCTAAATAACACAAATATCCTTCATGTAATGCCATTTTATCAACCAATGTCTTTGCTGCTGACCTTTATTGATCTAATTTAACCATACCAATAAGCAGAAATGACTCTAGATAAACTATCTGTCCTTCATTGTTTTTTGTTTTGTTTTTTATTTACCTATTCATTTCACTTTTTGGTGTGAAAGGCCTTTTACATTTGCTAAAAACAGAACTTTTTATATTAAAAACAAACAAGCAAGCCCTGCCCAAATTTAAAAATAAACACAAAGGTAACGCACAAGTAACAGCACATTACTTTCCTTAAAAAGTATGTAACACAATTAGTTACTTTTTTTAGGGAGTAACGCAATATTGTAATGCATTACTTTTAAAAGTAACTTTCCACAATACTGCACTCGTTCCCGTTTCTCACACAATTTATTAGCTGATTTTATGATATCAACAAACTCAGAAGCCTTTCTGCACTTTTTACCTATTTTTTTTATGCTGCCATAAAGAGAGAGAGAGAGAGAGAGAGAGAAAGTTGCAGCTGAAGTTAAAAAGCCTAAAAATACAACTTTGATACAAAAAAATAATTGTCCTTGGTAAAGACAACAAATGTCACTGCTTGTTATAAATCTTATTATTGAACATTTTAGCAAATGCGTGACATGAGAGAAATTGTGGAGGTCAAACTTGTCCAGCTGCTCACATTTATATTTACATGTATATTCATACATTTCCATTAAGCAACACCAATACAAACACCAGTCATTCATCCAACATTTGATTAATTCATTAAATATTTGCATTTGACGCTATCAGAAGTTTGACTGTCAAAGCTTTGGCTGCTAAGCTGTATGGAACTGTACGGCCATTAAGGAAACTCTGCTCTTAAGGTTTAGACCAGATACAAAGGTGAATCTGTGTGGAAACTGCCCCAGGACAAGATATATTTGAATTTATGCCCATCTGTCCATCTGATGTGACGGTAGTTTATCTTCATCTTTCCTCCATGTTTTTGTTCTCTCTTTCACTTTCAGTTCTGAACACAAAGTGGCTTTTTATAAGCAATCAGTACGTTGAACCATTCTTTCATCTGCATTGGAAATTGAAGGCATTTTCAAATATACTATATAAAGGTGTATGATATTTCAGTGTCTAATATGTCCCGTAAATAGACTGCTTTAGTAATAACTCATCTAAAAAGTGATCTAAAAAAAGAGTTTACTATAAAAGAAAATACAATATAACAGAATAGTCTACTAAAACATCTACTTAAAAAAAGTAAAATAAATACAATATTACAGTACCTTAAATACCTAAAACCTTAAAATATTACCTACTGTACTATATTTTGCATATTTAAAGTTGCATAATGTAATGGGCATGACATCTAATACAATTTATAAGGTCTGTGAACTTTATACAATGTCATAATAGTACACATCCTGCATTTTCATGCAAAAAATAAAACTGACTCATTCAAAACGTAAAATATTTCTACTTATCGCATCTTACTCTACACAGTTTATGAAGGTTAAAAGAGGCATACAAATAAGGACAAAAAAAAAAAACGCCAACGATTCATCAAAAAGGAAAATAAACATTTTAACCCTACTTGTGTAATTTAATTTTGTTTTAATGATGCTGAAATGTACAATTTGGATGTATTACAGCATTTAAAAATATATTTAGTCTAGTTCAACTTAAATGTACATAATGTGGTAAACATCTACAATAACTGGTTTTGTTTAAATAAAATAAATTTAGGATTTCTGATTATACTGAATTCAACCAACCTGAAAAATCAAGTTTTACTGAAGCATACCTGTCAGTAGATGCAACCTCATCTCTCAGCTGGGTAAAATTACTTAATAAGTTTAATATGTGACCTTGGACCACATAACCAGTAATAAGTGTAATTAAAAAAAAAACTAAACAAAAAAGGAGATTTATGCATCATCTGAAAGATGAATAAATAAGTTTTCCATTGATGTATGGTTTGTTAGGATATTTGGCCAAGATACAACTATTTAAAAATCTGGAATATATGAGGGTGCAAAAAAATCTAAATATTGATAAAGTCACCTTTAAAGCTGTCCATATGAAGGTCTTAGATATGCATTTATCTAAGACCTTCATATATCTTTCATTCCTTCGTATTCAACACATAACACTGAACACATTGCCCTCTAGTGGCTTCCTAGAGTAACAGGCACAATCAATTGATATGATCACAAGTAACTTAGTATTATTTTATAAAACATCTTGACTTGCGCTTAGAATAACATTTTAACTCAATGTCTATATTTGAACTGTTGAACAGTCAATACGAATTAACTACAAACATTAACATTTACTCTTTCAGCAGATTCTTACAGATTTAATCTATCAGGCTTTTTAATGTGTCTTGTAGATCTTCGAAGTGTAAATGTCTGATTGTCTGGTATTTGTGTTTCGTAGTTTGAATCAGTGTTGCAGTCATTTGTTGTGGACAATGCAGTTGACACAGATCTTGCATTGCATTGATTCAGGTCTTCTCTTTCTTTTTCAGTCCTTAACAGATCACGTCTGTTCCGTCTGTAGATTTGTCCGCCATGCAAGATCTTGGAGCTACTTCTTGCATGACTGTATCTTTCTTGCTCCAGTTCTCATCATCTTTGATTCGGACAACATCATTCCTCACCAATGGTTGTAGATGCTTTGTAGCCCTGTCATTGTAAAACTTCTGTCTATCTTTCAATTGCTTGAGTTTCTGCTTCATTTTCACATTTCCTTTCCTTTGGCACAAGGCGGCAATGTAGTGCGAAGTTTATGATTCATTAACATCTCAGCCGGGGCCATGTCACACCGGAGAGGTTCTGTAATTGAGCAGAGCAATGTACGAATCAGACTTACTGTCAGCAGCCTTTTTTAGAAGTTGCTTGAGAATGTGAACTCCTTTCTCAGCTTTGCCATTTGACTGAGCATATTCTGGACTTGAAGTGACATGCTTGAAGTCATATTGCACTGAAAAGTCTTGCCACTCTTTGCTGCTGAAACATGGACCATTGTCACTGACGACAGTCTGTGGTATGTCATGTCTTGCAAAAATTGATTTTGCATGTGTTATTACACATTTTGATGACATGTTCGAGAGTAAGGCCAATTCAGGGTAATTTGAGTAGTAATCAATCACCACTAGATAGTTATTGCCTTTCAGATGGAAGAGATCCATTCCAACTTTCTCCCATAGTAATGTTGGTAAGTCCGGTATTATCATTGGCTCCTTAGTTTGATTATTTCTGTATTTTTGACATGTGTCACACTGTCTCACCATCTTTTCGATGTCTTTGTTGATTCCATGCCAAAAGACCGTCTCTCTCGCTCTCCTCTTACATTTTTTAATGCCGAGATGACCTTCATGAATTCTGTGTAGTATGTCTTGCCTCAGGCTTTGAGGAATAATTGTGTTTTGTTTCAGAAGAATTCCATCCACCACAGATAGATCACCTCTGATGTCATGGAATTTTGGAGATGAACTTGTCAGCCATCCATTATACATGTTGTCAGTGACAGCTTGTAACTCATCATCTTTTCTGGTTTCTTCAGCTATTTGCTTCGACTTTGCATCTGACACTGGAAACGCTGTGCGCACCAAATTCACATGAATCTCAACATCTTCTTCTGTTGTACTCTCACTATTTTGTGTGGGTGCCCGTGAGAGGGTATCTGCAAGCACTAAGTATTTGCCAGGCGTATATACCAAATTGAAATCGTACCTCTGCAATTTTATCATCAGTTTTTAAATCCTTGGTGTCATTTCATTCAGATTCTTTTTTATTATTACAATTAATAAACGATGATCCGTTTCTGCAGTAAAGGTGGGAAGGCCATACACGTAATTATGAAATTTCTCCAGGCCAAAGACTAATCCCAAGCACTCTTTCTCAATTTGTGCATATTGACACTCAGAGTCAGTCATGGATCTGCTTGCATATGCTACTGGCTTCCAGATCTCATCATCAGCTTGCAATAAAACTGCACCAAGATCATTCTTGGAGGCATCTGTGGACACTTTGGTTTTCTTGGTTGGATCAAAGAACTGCAATACGGGTGCTGAGGTCAATGCTATTTTCAACTGTTGCCATTCACTCTCATGTTTGTCTGTCCATGCAAAGTCTGTTGTCTTTTGCAGGAGTTCTTGCAGACATGATGTTTTTGAAGAAAGATTTAGAATAAACTTTCCTATATAATTCACCATGCCCATGATGCGCTGTACTCCTTTCCTCTCTGTTGGACATTTCATTTTCAGGATGGCATTTATTTTCTCACTATCAGGCTGTATCCCTTGACTTGACAATTTGTCCCCAAGAAATAGAAGTTCTTGCACACCAAACTGACATTTGTCTTTGTTTAGTTTCGGTCCATTCACTCTGATCTTCTGCAGCACTTTGGTTAGTCTTCTGTTGTGCTCTTGAAGTGAAGATCCCTAAATGATGATATCATCAATGTATGCTCTGACTCCTTCATATCCTTCAATAATGTTCTCCATCACTCTGTGAAAGATTTCTGATGCAGAAATTATTCCAAATGGCATTCTAAGGAAAGAATATCTATCAAATGGAGTGTTGAAGGTTCAGTACTTTGTGCTGTCCTCGTCCAGACGTATCTGCCAAAATCCTTGTGAGGCATCAAGCTTCGTGAATTATTTGGCACCCGCCATTTCATTCATTAATTCTTCACTTTTTGGTATTTGATAGTGCTCACGCTTTATGTTATCATTCAGATCCTTTGGATCCATACACACTGTTAAATCTCCATTCTTTTTCTTCACACACACCACGGAGTTCACCCAGTCGGTTAGTTCTTGAATTCTTTTGATCACTCCTAATGTTGTCATCCTGTCTAATTCTTTCTTTAGACGATCTTTGAGCGGAGCTGGAACTCGGCGTGCAGGATGCACGACAGGCTGTGCATTTTCTTTCAGCTGGATCTTGTAAACATAAGGTAAAACACCAAAGCCTTTAACACCCTGGGGTCGGCTAACCCGCAGGCGGGAGCACGCGCATATTTTCCAGATGTGAGCAAAAAGAACTTGAATTGCTCCCTCAATTTTGATTGGACACATAAAAGTAATACATCACCTGAATCTGTAGAAAGTTTACTTTTATTTGTGTACGCTCAACATATTAACAAATGTTCGTGGTTTTTGTAAATAAAGTAAATATACAGCGTGTAATTTCAGTCTTCTCAGTCTCCGTGAATATCCAGTTGAAACGCGTCACTAAAATGAACTAAAACTCAGCGAATACATGACACACAAACACCAGAGATATGTCTATAGAAAGCTTGGAATGTCTACTTTTAAATTAAGTATGTTTAATCGAAAACACATATTCTGTTGCGTAAGTAATCTGTATGAAACCAATACCATGTCCTGTTTTCCCCATCTGAGCTCATTACCGCTAATTAGTTCACGCCCACGTGCTGTGGCGCTATTGTTATTACAAACATCCACGTGAAAGACGCGTGAAATGACCGCCCACATCAACTCGTAAACAAAGCGGCAACGTGTTTGTGTGGGATACCTTCGTTTTTGGAAGAAAGCGCTGAGAGGAATAAGCCTTGTATTTACTCCAGATGAGGACGCGCTGAGAGGAACAGACTGAGCTTGTTTATCTCACAAACAGAGCGCGAGCGCGACTACAGCAGCTGACGAGAGGATCTTATACAGTGTAAGTAATGTTTCTTATTGGCATTAGATAATGTGTTGTTGAGACATAAACTTGAACGCATTTACTAGTTGGACTTTTTCAAAACTATAATTCCTGACTAAAATATGTGAAATCGAGTGCAACATTTTGAAATATCATAGGCAACTTTTCAATGCATCTGTAAGGCGTCAGAAATGTTTTATGTTTCATAAACAAATTGACATTAAAGTAGGGCTAATGTTTAGATGATATAAAAGTAATGTATAAGAATGCTTAGACCAGTCTTTACTGTTGAATACTCTGCAATTATCTAATCAAGCGTGTATGTGCTTAATAGTAATTTAGTTTCTCAGATGTTGTTTTTATACTGTATAATAATAAATACAAAGCATGTGTGCATATGATAGCTATAAAATCACATGGGCAATATTAGTGATTGCTAATGTAACAATATTGCTCCAGGCCTATCAACATGCACACTGATTTATTCATTTATTTATGTTAGTGACTAGATACCTATATGAATATTTTTTGGGATATAAATTATAGAAATAATGCTTTTATTTAGCAAGGATCATTTAAACTGCTCCTGATATTAACATGCTCACATATGTTTTTTGTTTTGCTTTAGTTGTTTGTGATCTGATACCTGCACAACAGATGAATCCTGCAAACTTTTCCTCTGAGAGCACTGTACCAACATCAGATCTTCAACTACACTGATTTTCTATTGCTAAAACAAGTTCCTTGACTACTGATGATGAGTTTTGCAAGCACTTAAATATCAGGTATGATTTACTTGTGTTACTTGTTGAACAGAATTCAGAAAATAGTTTTCAGGTAGAACACGCCGTCTGTTCACATCTCTGTGGTTAGATCAGTGTGCTTAATAATGTGTCTTTGACCTTCATAATGTATGTTTATATTATACTGTGTTGTAAATAAAATACAGATGATCTAAAACCCCAATCTCTGAATCTTCTCTCATTGTTTCTTACCTGACAGTCACAGTCTCATTGATGGGCCATTAGGGGAGGGCCTTTTGTCTCTCAGGTGTGAATCACTAAATATTCAGTGCCCATTGTCACTCCCTCGCATATTCCCTTTCGATCACAAAACATGTCTTAGAAAATTTAAATAAGTATATTGTTTTTTGTGAATGACTGAACGAGATGATTTTCACATCATTTTGTAGAAAAAACTCTAGCCTACCACATCCAGTTCTCAAAAGTCTTGTGCACGAATGTTCTGAATGTGTTTCTTGGTCTTATTTCAGTGACTAAAAAAAAATAGATTTGCACTAACCACGCATAAACGTTGTTTTCTCAAAAACACAAACATGTACATTCATGTTGCTTACATATTATTGTAGCCCAGTTTGTGCTGATTACAGTGTAACCAGAATTTAGCCATTAATGTGTTTTTAAGATACTCAAAAAAGCACAAATGTCAGGGCATGTCAAAACTTCTCCAGGGCCCCAAAACACCCTCAGACCCCAGAGGGTTAAAAACATCTACAAAGCTCTGCACTATGTCATCCACAGAGTTACTTGTAGTCACAGCTGAATTGTCGTGGTTGATGTAGTACACCCTTTTGACCAGATTTAATTTCTTACAGGCCTTGTCACCTAGCAGGGACTCCAGTTCCTCAGCAACAACAGAGAAGAGTAGGTGATGCACTTTGTCTTTTACTGTTACTTTCAGCCTGCATATACCTAAAGAGTCAATGCTTTTTCCATTGTAGTCCTTGAGAAGTATTGGCTTCTTCTTGATTTTTGGCTTTTCTGTCATATTTTTATTGTCTGACATGCTTATTAAGTTTTCTTTAGCACCAGTATTCAGCTTGAGAGTGACCAGAGCTCCATTTATCTGTAATGGTGCCACCCATTTGTCATTTTTGACAGCATCCTCTTTGACAGCATCCTCTGTGCATTAACTGTGTTACAAGAACGGTCTCTGTGGCTCCCTCTTCTCCCCGCCAGCGGGAGCCCTCTCCGGAGTTCTAGTCACTACATTTCCCACAATCCCGTGCCTGGGGCTCCACTTCTGGTTCCGGGTCTCTCCGGTTCACTCTTGTTTGTCGGCCATTTTAGAGCGTCGCGCCCGCCAGTTCTCTGCGAAGTTTTGTTAGTTATGCTATCAATCCCGAGCGTTTACCTATTGGACTGCTTACCCGTTGCCAACCAGACTGTTTATCGTGTATGTGAATCTCTGCTGCCTGCCCTTCATCGACCCTCGCTATCTCCTCGGACTATTCCCTTTGATCGCCGCCTGCCCCGACCTTTTGCATGGACTCTGACTACCCCGTTTGCTCCGCCTTCACTACACCAGTCTGCTGTTGTTGACCATTGCCTGCCGATATCGTTTGTGTTTAAAATAAAGTTGTTGCAGATGGATCCAACGTCTCCGGATTCCTCCATAACTGCGTCACAGAAAACTTCGCCACCAACGGATCCAGCGACAACGAGCCAGATCGCGTCAGAAGTATCCGCTCAAGCCTCTGTTCTGACGCGTCACCAGCAACAATTGGATCACCTCTCCGCACTCACCGAACAGCTTGTTCAGGCCATACGGGGGTTGCAGGTCGCAACCCCTCCCGCTCCACCTCCGGCCGCCATTCCACCCGCGGCGGCCGCGCCCATCACCGCGAGCCCCCGGCTAGCGTTCCCGGAGAAATTCGACGGTGCGCCATCCAAATGCAAGGGGTTTCTTCTCCAATGCACCCTGTTTGTCAGCCAGCAGCCGCATCTATATCCTACTGATGAGGGTAAGATTGCTTTCGTTTGTTCCCTTCTCACTGGTAGAGCTTTAGAGTGGGCCACCGCGGTCTGGGATGTGGGACGGCCCGCTTTTCCCTCGTTTGCTACATTTCTACAGAGCTTTAAGGAGGTATTTCAGCCCAAGCCAGAGAGCAGCGAGGCGGGGGAGCAAATTGTGGCTTTGAAGCAGGGACGACGTACAGCTGCCGATTACGCGCTAGATTTCCGCACGCTGGCGGCCCAGAGTGGTTGGAATGATGGTCCCCTTAAACTACATTACCGTAAGGGACTCAACCAGGACCTCCAGGTGGAGCTAGCGTGCCGTGACGAGGGGCTAACGCTCAACCAGTATATCGACCTCTCGTTTCGGATCGACAACGTGATGCGCGCCCGCAAACCTGGCCGAACCTTTACCTCCCAACCCCCGACCCAACCACCCATCGCGACCGCTCCGGAACCCATGCAGCTGGGAGCAACTAAACTGACCGTGGAGGAGAGGGAGCGACGAATCAGGAATCATCTCTGTCTGTACTGTGGACAGCCGGGTCATCTCCGAGCCACCTGCCCCACCCGACCACCTCGTCCACCAACCTCGGTGAGTTCTGGTAATCTTCATCTTAGTCAATGTGAAGTACCTGTAATTCTCAAGACCAGGGACATTTCTGTGAAGACTACAGCACTAATAGACTCCGGTGCCGCCGGAAACTTCATAGACAGGGACTTTGTCAACACTAACCGTCTGCCTATTCTCTCTTGTGCTCCACCTGTGGCAGTGGCCGCCCTCGACGGGAGACCGTTCGGGACCGGCAGAGTTGAACACACCACCGATGACCTCATCCTCTGCTTAGAGCCGCATCACCAAGAAACCATCCGGTTTTTCATTATTTCTTCCCCCCGCACACCCATCATCCTCGGATTTCCATGGCTTAACCACCACGAGCCCATCATCTCATGGTCAGCAGGCACCATCGCTCATTGGTCCCCTCACTGCAAGCAACATTGTCTTCAGCCTATCCACCAAGCTAACTCCACGCCAACCTCCACCGAACTCAAAGATCCCATACCAGCCGAGTACCAGGATCTCCTTGAGGCCTTCAGCACCACCAAGGCGACCCAGCTACCTCCTCACCGCCCGGGGGACTGCGCCATAGATCTCCTTCCCGGGGCCGTCCCTCCCAAGGGACGCATCTTCCCTCTGTCGCAGCCAGAATCGGAGGCCATGAATCGGTACATCAAGGAGGAGCTTGCCAAGGGTTTCATCCGTCCCTCAACCTCTCCTGCTTCAGCTGGGTTCTTCTTCGTGAAGAAGAAGGATGGTGGACTGCGCCCGTGCATCGACTATCGCGCTCTCAACGACATCACCATAAAGTACCGCTATCCACTCCCGCTGGTACCCCCAGCCTTGGAACAGCTACGCTCGGCCAGGATCTACACCAAATTGGACCTACGATCTGCATACAACCTCATCAGAATCCGTGAGGGGGACGAGTGGAAGACAGCCTTCTCCACAACCACTGGGCACTATGAGTACCAGGTAATGCCCTTCGGTCTGGCCAATAGTCCTTCTTATTTCCAGGCCTTCGTCAACGACGTGTTTCGGGACATGCTGAACCGATGGGTCATCATTTACATTGACGACATCTTGATTTATTCGAACTCCTACTCTGATCACGTTCAACATGTCCGGGCCGTTCTTCAGCGCCTCATAGAGCACCAACTGTATGCTAAGGAGGAGAAGTGCGAGTTCCATCAGCAGAGCATATCCTTCCTCGGCTACGTCATTAGCCCAGAGGGGGTCGCCATGGATGAGACCAAGGTGAATGCGGTTCGCAACTGGCCACGCCCCAGAACCATCAAGGAACTGCAGCGCTTCCTAGGCTTCTCAAACTTCTACCGCCGGTTCATCCGTAACTTTAGCACCGTGGCAGCTCCACTCTCGTCTATGCTGAAACAGGGTAAGACTCGTCTCACCTGGACCCCTTCTGCCATCCAGGCCTACGACGAGCTTCGCCAGAGGTTCACCACCGCACCCATTCTACACCACCCAGATCCCAACCTGCCCTTCCTCGTCGAGGTAGACGCTTCCAGTACCGGCGTGGGGGCTGTGCTCTCTCAACGACAGGGTCAACCCCCCAAGACCTTTCCCTGCGCTTACTTCTCTCACAAGCTCAGCCCCGCAGAACGAAACTACGACGTCGGCAACAGGGAGTTGTTGGCCATCAAACTCGCCCTGGAAGAGTGGCGGCACTGGCTGGAGGGTGCACGACATCCATTTACCATCCTAACCGATCACAGAAACCTTGAATATATTCGCTCCGCCAAGGTTCTCAATCACCGTCAGGCCAGATGGGCGCTGTTCTTCACCCGCTTTCACTTCGAAATAACGTATCGACCCGGTTCGCAGAACACCAAGGCGGACGCCCTCTCGCGCATCCACGAACCCGACCACACCACCACGCCACCAGAGACCATTCTGCCCACGTCTGTCATTCTGGCCCCTGTAACCTGGGATATAATGACTGAGATCACTGAGGGACAGGCTCAGGACCCTCCTCCAGTCGACTGCCCCGCTGATTTGACCTACGTCCCAGTTCATCTGCGTCCTCGAGTCCTATCAGAGGTTCATTGTACTCCCAGCTCCGGCCACCCTGGGATAGAAGCCACCATCGAGCTGCTACGCAACCGTTTCTGGTGGCGATCCCTTCGTGCTGACACCATCACTTTTGTTAAAAGCTGTTCTGTATGCAACACCTCCAAGACCCCTCATCAACTTCCTGCCGGCCTTCTGCAGCCTCCTCCCACGGTCAGACCACCATCCTCTCAGTCATTGATCGTTTCTCCAAGGGGTGTCGGCTCATCCCCTTTCCCAAGCTCCCCACCGCTATGGAGACCGCAGAAGCCTTGTGCAACTCCGTCTTTCGTTTTTATGGTCTCCCAGAGGACATTGTATCCGATCGAGGCCCCCAGTTCACCTCGAGGTTATGGTCCAGCTTCTTCCACCTATTGGGGGTCAATGTAAGCCTTACCTCGGGCTACCACCCTCAGGCCAATGGACAAGTCGAGAGGCTGAACCAGGAGTTGACCAGGTTCCTACGCTCATACTGTCAAGACCACCAAGAGGACTGGAGCCGTTTCCTCCTATGGGCAGAATACGCCCAGAACTCCATACGCAAACCCTCCACTAACCTCACTCCGTTTCAGTGTATTCTAGGATACCAGCCCCCCCTGTTCCCTTGGTCCGGGGAGCCTTCTGATCTACCTGCAGTCAACTCCTGGTTCCTACGGAGCGAGGAGACCTGGAACCGGGCCCATGTTCATCTACAACGGGCCGTCCGTCGAGCTCGGACACAGGCCGATCGGAGACGCCGCCCCGGGCCTTCCTACGAACCAGGACAATGGGTCTGGCTCTCCACCCGGGACCTACGCCTACGTCTACCCAGCAAAAAACTAAGCCCCAGGTACGTGGGTCCTTTCCGAATCAGTCGTCAGATAACCCCAGTATCATTTAGACTAGAACTCCCACCAGAATACCGTATCTCACCCACCTTTCATATGTCTCTGTTAAAGCCCGCTGGCCGCCCGGAGGGAGTGGAGAACCTAGAGGGGACCGCTCCGCAGGGACCTACCCCCCTGATCATCGATGGCGAGGAGGTCTATCGAGTGAACACCATTCTGGACTCCCGGCGCCGGAGGGGTCGTCTTCAGTACCTGGTCGACTGGGAGGACTTTGGCCCCGAGGAGAGGTCCTGGGTACCTGCCGAAGATATCCTCGACCCTTCTCTCACCACGGACTTCCACGCATCACACCCAGATCGACCGGGACCCCGCGGAAGGGGTAGACCCCGGCGCCGGTTACCTCCTCGTGCCAGGAGGCACTCGCAGGGGGGGGGCTCTGTTACAAGAACGGTCTCTGTGGCTCCCTCTTCTCCCCGCCAGCGGGAGCCCTCTCCGGAGTTCTAGTCACTACATTTCCCACAATCCCGTGCCTGGGGCTCCACTTCCGGTTCCGGGTCTCTCCGGTTCACTCTTGTTTGTCGGCCATTTTAGAGCGTCGCGCCCGCCAGTTCTCTGCGAAGTTTTGTTAGTTATGCTATCAATCCCGAGCGTTTACCTATTGGACTGCTTACCCGTTGCCAACCAGACTGTTTATCGTGTATGTGAATCTCTGCTGCCTGCCCTTCATCGACCCTCGCTATCTCCTCGGACTATTCCCTTTGATCGCCGCCTGCCCCGACCTTTTGCATGGACTCTGACTACCCCGTTTGCTCTGCCTTCACTACACCAGTCTGCTGTTGTTGACCATTGCCTGCCGATATCGTTTGTGTTTGAAATAAAGTTGTTGCAGATGGATCCAACGTCTCCGGATTCCTCCATAACTGCGTCACAAACTGATAGCTGTCCACATCCAGTGTTCCCAGATTCCTGCAGGTTTTCACAGGTTGCCATGCCGACAAAGAATGTATCGCTCAAATCAGTTTCTTCTATCATCTTGACAGATCAGCCTTTTTGTTTCATTTTTCCTTTGGTAAAGCATTGTTTTGCGAAATGATTTTTACCATTACACTTTGCACACTGTTTCCCAAAATCTGGACATTGCTTAGGCTGATGATCAGTACCACATCGTTTGCAACTGTAGACGCCATCTTTCTGTTTTGCTGCGCTAAATGTGCATCGCTTCTCTTTGAAGGAAACTGCACCAATTGAAGGATCTGTATTTGAAAACATGCTTTTTGGCATTATTTCACATGAAGTCAAGCAAGTTCACTAGCTTGACAAATTTTGATTGCCTCTTGCAAAGTGAGCTCTGTTTCTCTCAGTAAGCGTTGTCTGAGTTTTGCATAACTAATGCCAAACACAATCTGATCTCTTATCATTGAATCACTTAGCTGGTCAAAATTGCATGTCTAAGCTTTTAGTCTCAGTCAGGAAGTTATCAAATGTTTCCTGCAGCTGCTGCACACGTGAACGAAACACGTATCTTTCATAAGTTTCATTATTTTTGGGCGAACAATGAGCAGCACACTTCAATTGCCTGTGGACCAGCAAGCGTCAGTATTAAAGCAACATTACGTGCTTCTGGCTTTGTGGCCATCCCGATAGCGCCCATGTACAGCTCAAATTGCTGCTTAAAACTGCGCCAGTTGCTGTCAACATTTCCAGTGAGCTTCAAGTTTTCTGGTGGTTTCAGAGTATCCATATGTCAGGCTGTTCTTCAGCATTGATGGCATGTTTGTAAGGCTTGCCAGAAGAAAGCCTATTCCAGGGGTGGTGAACGTCGGTTCCACAGTCCTGCTTAGTTTTGCTTCAACTCTAATCAAATGCACCTGAACAAGCTAGTCAAGGTCTGAAGGGTTACTAGAAAGCTACAGGCAGATGAGTTTTAATTAGGGTTTAAAGAGTTTAAACTGCGAAAAGGCATTATCATATGCATATAATAGACAGCAGTGTTTAAACAGGACTTTAATTTTGGTCTGGTGGTGTGACATCATAAAGCCGTGCTGCGCTCCTGCGTTTGTTGTGATTCTTTATTTAACATTATTTTTTATAAGTAAAGCGCATCCTCATATTACTAGGCTCTTTTAAGATGAGCCCTGGAGATGAGTAGGCGGCTGCATTGAGGAGAGGTGTGAAGTCCAGTCAAGATGGACAGTTCTAACTTCTCAAAGTGGAACAGATAACTACAAGATCAAAGGCGGACATAATTTAAGTTCTTTTGCTTTTATGATGAAATATGATGAAGACAGTTAAAGTGCTTGCTGCTTAATTCCATTCAAAAGGCATATTTATATATTTTTTTATAATTTGTGTTTATATATGTAATATTAATCAGGTCATTTATGTCCATTAACTCTGACTCCCTTACCAGTGCACTGACTACTGCACTAGGGAGCTAATTGAGATGTAGCTCAGAGATTTAGTTTGCAGTTGAATTTATTTTTAATTAGTTTCTCAGATATAAAATGCCATTTTTTAAAGATAGTATAAAGCATGTGTGAGTCTATGACTACAAAATCATACTATATGTATATATTACAGATGCTCCTGATATTAATATGCTTACAGATGTTTTTTTTGTTTGTTTTTTTTCCCTAGTGATCTGATTCCTGCACCACAGATGAATGCTACATGAAGAGTGCTGTACCAACATCAGATGTTTAACTACACTGATTTTTTTTTTATTGTAAAACAATTTCCTGGACTACTGATGATGAGTTTTGTTTCTTAAATCCATGGAAAGAAGCAGCAATCACTTAAATATCAGGTATAATTTACTTGCTTCACTTGTTGAACAGAATTCAGAAAACAGTTTTCAGGAATGACACAAAGTCTGTTCACGTCTCTGTGGTTAGATCAGTGTAGTCAATAATGTGCTTTTGACCTTCATTATGTATGTTTTGATGATACTGTGTTGTAAATAAAATACAAATAGTCTAAAACTCCATTCTCTGAATCTCTCATTGTTTCTACCTGACAGTCACCGTCTCATTGATGGGCCATTAGAGGAGGGCCTTTTGTCTCTCAGGTGTGAATCACTAAATATTCATGGTCGTTGTCACTCCCTCGCATATTCCCTTTCAGTCACAAAACATGTCTTAGAAAATTTAAATCAATATATTGTTTTCTGTAAACGCGTGAATGAGATGATTTTCACATCTTTTTGTAGAAAAAACTCTAGACTACCACATCCAGTTCTCAAAAGTCTTGTGAACTAATGTTCTGAATGTGTTTCGTGGTCTTATTTAAGTGACTTAAAGATTTTAGTTTTTCACTAACCACGCATAAATGTTGTTTTCTCAAAAACACAAACATGTACATTAATGTTGCCCCAGAGGGTTAAAGGAACATAAAGTCATACTGGTTACTCCAGTTGTGACAAATGTGTCCAAACACATGTTTATCTTAAACACAGGATGACATTTCCACAAGTCAATAGCCCACTTCGGACAGATCATTCTTTTGAAATGATGCCTGATGAAGACCATCACGTGACAAAGTCACCATTAACCGATGTAGGTATATGCATGGTGTCATGTTTTCCGCATGATTACATGCAACTTGTCTGTCTTGGGGTAGTACGTAGACTTCTGGATTTATGGACTGCATCAGGGCCTTTGCCCTGCCGCTTGTCTTCTCATCAGATGGAGCTTATCTCTAGTTCACTCATAGGCTTAAGAGGTTAGGAGGTCAGAGTCCAAGCAGTTGATAAAAACATCACAATAATCCACAAGAAATCCACACTACTCCAGCCAATCAGTTAACACCTTGAGAAGACAAAAGCTGCACATTTGTAAGTCGTAAATTTCACAGTTTTGGACTGTTTTTGCTTGATTTGTGCAGATTTCTCTCCTGACTTTTCACTGGAGGAAGCATTATTATGAATTATGGACTCATATTTCATCCAGAAGCAACATATATCTTTGATGGTCTGAGGGTGAGTAAATTAACAGCAAATTTTCATTTTTGGTTAACTATCTGTTAAATGTGACTCAGGGCATGCAAGAGTGTCAGAATATGTTTATACCTGTGTAAATGTCACGGATTGGCCAGGTTCTGCAACCACTCACATGCAGCAATCACAGTCACCAGAATACTAATCACAGTCACCTGCATTCAATCAGTCATGCACGCTTATAAGCACACACCACTCACCACTCATTGTCCGGTCTCGTTAATCCGAAGCGGACTTTTTGTGACGCTCTCTCCGAGTTCACAAACATTCTACCTACCTGATTATACTTACCTTTGTCTCTGCTTCATTCCAGTCTGTCCAGTCAAGCCGCATCCAGTCAGTGGTGTGTGTGCCGTAAGTCTGTCAGCTGTCAGCCAACTGTCTGTGCATCATCTGCTTTTAAGCGCATCTCCCGTCGTTCCTGCAGAGGAAACAAACATCATTCAGCTCGTAGACATCCATTCAAGAACTTTGAAGAACTGAACTGTTATACTCACCTTTTTCTGCACGTCATCCTTCATCTGTGGCTCTGCTGTTAATAAATACCTTTACCTTCACTTACCTCAGTTGTCCGTCTGCTTCCGTAACAGTAAGCCCGGACCATAAACAGAGCAACAGCATGAGCAATCCCGATCCGTTCCAGGAACTGGTGGACTCGCTACGGAAGGTTTTGTTATGGTCTCCAGCCACCATACCATCTGCTCCACCTCCCGATGCACCGCCAGCACCGAGCACTTCTTCGACCACCGTTCCTTCCAGTCCCATGGCCCGACCGGCGCCCTACTCTGGCGGGGCGGAGGAGTGCAACGGATTTCTATTACAATGTTCACTTGTATTTACGATGCAACCTGCTTTGTACCCCACAGATCAGTCTCAAATCGCCTTCATAACGTCACTGCTTATTCCGATGGGCTAAAACCATCTGGCACCAAGACGGTCTGGCAGCTCATTCCATCCAAGCTTTCATCGCTCATTTCAAGGAGGTTTTCGGACGCTCAGATGGGGAAGTGTCCGCTGGTGAGCAACTATACCATCTTAAACAAGGAGCAATGTCTACCCACGAATATTCTCTTCGTTTTCACACTCTAGCTGCTGCCAGCGGATGGAATGAGCGATCCCTCCTGACCACCTACCGGCTTGGTTTAGAACTGAAGCTCCGGTTGCAGTTGGCGGCTTTAGATGACAACATGGGATTAGAGAAATTCATTCAACGATCTCTCCGCTGTTCTGAGCGTATGAAGTCTTACCAGTTCAACCAAGAAACAGTCTCTACTGCACTCCTCTGTCCGTCTGAACCAGTCAACCCTTCAGAACCAGAACCGATGATCCTGGAATCTGGTAAACTCACCTCCGCTGAGCGACAGAGGAGGCTGACCCGGGGTCTGTGCATGTACTGTGGAGCTAGCGGGCATGTTCGGTTGAAATGCCCGCTCTGTCCAGTTCACACATGGTGGTATTCGTTCAGACATCGAAAATATGCATCCTCTTACCACCAATGTTCAGTTAACCACCCTGTCATCCTCTGTTGCAGTCACCGCTCTCATCGTCTCCGGGTCAGCAGGAAACTTCATGTCGGGTACCCTCTGTTGCCAGCTACAGCTCCGTACCTAAGTCAAGTTAAAGCTGTGTTTCCAGTGTCAGGTCAAGCTAATACTGTGGCCAGAGCCCCATCACGCCTCGTCTGACCACCCAGAGTCAAGTCACGTCTCGTCTGACCGCCCAGAGCCTTGTCATATCAGGTCTACTAGTGTGAGGGCGGTCACCATTCTCAGTATGTGGGCTGCACACTACACTCCGAGGGTCACGTCTGTTCACGAGTCCGCCCCAGAGCTCCTGTCTGATCTCAAGCCTGCTTCAGAGCTCCTGTCTGGTCTCAAGGCTGGTTTTCTTGTAGACGTCTGTCTAGCCGCCTGCCTTTGGACTATCGCTCCCGTTTACTGGATTATTCTCTCCTACTGCCTGTGATACACCTGTCTGCTCCCGTCTCGACCCTGCCTGTACGACCATGTCTTTGTCTTGTGATATCAACAAAAGCTCGCATATGGATCCGCTCGCCTCTCGTCTCACTCACCTCGTTACACATAGCCCTGCTGAGGGAGGTTTTAACTAAATTAGAGATGGTGCTGGACCAACAATCCACCATCCTTTTTCTTTCTTTCTTTTCTTTTTTTTTAAACAATTGTTTGCACAATTACACAGCTACTATATATTTTTTTTTTTTCAAACTGATACACATAAACCAGGGCTTTGATGACATGCTCTCTGAAATCAATATTGTCAAAATTCTTGGGTGCTGAATTCATACACAGTTGACCTATTAGCATCTACGCTAAACTGAGGATAATTTTTCATTGCTTTGGGACAATATACATTCAGTTTTTACTTCTTTCAAATTAGAAAGAAGATTGAAAAAATTTAATAAGACAGACATTTGCTACATTTCTAAAGTAAAACCATACTGAAATATATTCCAAATCTAAAAAATCTAAAAAATATATTACCAAAACTATTTATTACTGCTGAACATTTACACACATGGCTTCAAACTAATATTTTTCCACACCTGCCAATTCCCGGAGACTTGAGAAAATTTACTGGCCATTAAATTTACTGGCCTTGATACAATATGTGCATTATTTCATGAAAAACAGGCTGAACGAATTGAAGAAATCTAATTGCAATTCTTCTTATTATAATTCATTTGTTTTTTCTATAATTATTATTATTTAATCAATATGAATATTATAATAATTATATATAATAATTTAAAATAAGACATAAAATAATATAATTATTAATTATAAAATGTAACAAATATGTGAAGAATTGTCATTATTGCCCTAAATATCAGCTTTGTAATTTTATTGTTGTAATAATAATAATACTGATCTTAAATAATATTTGAATATCTGATATTAAAATATTTCATATTAATAATATATTCACGAATCAATTTGAATATTATAGTAATTATTAATAATAATGTAAAATAATATATAAATTAAATTGAAGTAATACAATTCTTAATTAATTATAAAATTAAATGAATTATAAAGAACTTTTCATTGCAGAATATTATAATAATTATTAGTGCTGGGCACACCCAAAATAAAAGTTTTTATTTACATTATATATGTCTGTGTACAGTAGGGATGTCACAATACTCAATATAATACCGAACTGTTTGGTACAACATCCACGGTTCGATACGCGCTGGTGAATTGCAGTTTTTCGGTTCTGCATTTCAATAACTTCCTTGTTTTATTTCTCTCGGAATTTGCTGTATGTATTCAGCACGTGAAATCGCGGGCAATGATGAAACGCTTCCCCGCTTATTTTTGAAAAAGCAACACAAGCAGAGCATCTTCCATTTTAATGACATGCAATGATAAGCCTTTCTAAACCGGTTGTCCAACAAAAGTTATAAAAAACAAAAGTTGTAAAAAAAAACATTATAACTTGTTTTTAATTCTCAACATCAGTCGAGTGTTTGAAATAACTTCCTTGTGTGATCTGATGTGGAGTCTTATCACAGAATGAGGCAGACAGTAAATTCTATACTCATATTCAAAGTATGTCGATTAGTAATGGCTTATGAAAATACCAGAGATGTCTTGAAGAACACAGATAAACCATATATTATTGCACACGAGTGTTTATTGCCCTTATCTGACTTTTCTTATCTTTATCGGACCCGGTTTGTCCCACCCTTCATCAGCACACAGACTTGGATGACGTTAGACTTTATTTGATGCCTGCACACAGAGCAGTAGGAGACAAAATGGAAGTTCAGCAATTTTGTAGTTCCACTCACAGCAGTTCTCCATCGCTCTGCTGCTCTTAATATAACAGTAAACACTATGGTATTATTAACAAAACAGACAAAAATAAAACAGGAATCTGAAATATGGTAATTTCTCCATGACGATTAAACAGACTTTAACAATTCAATATTCTTTTCCTTCTGTTTTTTCTTTTCTTCTTAAACTTATGGCATTGTGATCGTATAAGACATTTTTAAATCAAACAGACTTTAATGAAAATATTATGAAATTTCTTAGTAAAACCATGAATTAAGTGCTTTATAAAACACAGTTAGCACAAAACATTTACTTAATACAGAAAATGCAGTCCTGAATAAACAGAGTATATTCGTAAACACTATATAATAAAGAAACAATTACCTGCACACAGAGCAGGAGACAAAATGGAAGTTCAGCAATTTTGTAGTTCCACCTATTCAAAATACGTTTCACTTTGTTAGCACATGGAAAAGATGGCGCACGTGGATAAAAGAGTACATCAGACGGAAATAACGATATCAAAATAACGTATACAAACAGAAAGCTCGCTTTACAGATCAATCCATGTCTATCCCTGGTGAAAAAAACAGCATATGGTAGGTATGTTTTGATGCTGGTTTAAGCTGGTCCTTAGCTGGTTTTTGCTGGTCCTTTGCTGGTTTATGCTGGTCATGGTGCTGGTCATGGACCAGCATCAACCAGCAAAGTACCAGCTTAAACCAGCACCAAAACATACCTAACCAGCATCCCAGCATCAAAACATACCTACCAGCATATGCTGTTTTTTTTCACCAGGGTTAATGTCACGTCAGTTTGTGCTTTCAGAAACGGCGAATCTGCTGCAGTCGTTCCATCTGGAGCTGAGGACCTGAACCAGGAAGTTGGTCACCAGATAACACGGTCATTAGTTAAACTGTAACACCTGAAATATAAAATGGCAGAGATATGCAACTAGATGAGCTGAGTACCTAGAAGTTTCTTCCTGCCTGTAATTTGGACGTTCGTTGGTGTTTTGGTGTTCAGAGTGTTAGTACATGACTCGAAAGTAAGTTTTCTTCTATTTCTATATATTTTCAGCCATGTTTTAAGTGTATTATTTGACTTTGCACGTTTGTATGGGCGAGCACAGACATGTACTGATATATGTGCGATCTCATGAGAGGATGCCAAATTATGATAGATTATGCAAATAGTAAGTTAGATATTACGGTTTACATTGTTACCAATCGGTAATTTGTCTACTTTGATACTGCATACAGATTAACCAGCAGTGTTGGGAGTAACGTATTACAAAAGTAATAATATTACAGTAGTATATTACTTTTTGCTGTAACGCAGTAATATAACGCATTACTAATCAAATTTGGGTAATAATATTACTCCTTACAATCTGAGTAATGCAAGTTACAACAACATATTTGAACTCAAAAATTAAGTAGTGAATTTACTAACACCGCGAAACAGCACCAGAGAAAAAAAATCTGCGTTTAAAATAGTTTGTCTATTTCCTGTTGCTGGAATTTGATGGTTAAGATGACTGCCGAGACGGATTCTACATGTGTGAGATGGACACACTCACGTTTTTTTTTTTCATTTAATCAGAGAAAAGAATAAGTATGCATAATCGGGTGTAAGCTATGTGCGACACCAAACTCTCAACAAGGAGAAATAACACGAATAACTCCTGGAAACACCTGGACTGGTGCCACTAACACTAAACTAACAGAGAGAGAGAGAGAGAGAGAGAGAGAGAGAGAGAGAGAGCGAGAGCGAGCTGCTGGGTCGGAAAAGAGAAAGAATGCTGCGGACGAGCGTGGACAAACAACAAACATTAAGTTAAACTAAAAATAACAAAATCTATTTTTATCAAATCATAATCTATATATCAAATAAATGAATACGCGAAATAAATTTAACTTAAATAGCCTAATTAACAGATTACCAAAACGAAAGGAAAATACTGCTGAGTGCTGCTGAGTTTGGTTCATGTTTGCGTGGCACTGCGCTCTACGAAAGTTCACGGAAAAAAAACGTGATGACAGAAATAAAAGTAAACACACTGCATTTTCGAATGATCTGTATGACCAAAAATGACTCAGTATTTTTTGTTGTTGTTTGTTTCTGCTGTTCGATCGCCTCACGCACGCACGCACGCACGCACACACACACAGCATTGCAAACGTCGCAGAATGATCGTTATCAGAATGAAATACAGTCAACCAGCCCAGCAAACATTTGGACGTGTAAGGACCGTTGAAAAGACGTCCCTCCGACACGTCCCGTCATGGTTGAAAAATAGTTCCAAAATGAAAGTTGAACCGACGTCTTTGACGTTATCTGGACGTGAACTGCACGTCTTTTTCTGTGCGTCCCTGGACGTCTAAATGTGTCTTCTTCTGTATCTCTGTGTTAATTTAATGTGTTAATATAATTTTAGTATATAAGCCTGTATATAAAATAGTCAAACACCCATTCTGTAACATCGTAAAAAAGGCAATCAGTTATGTAGTGATGTTTAGACACCTTAACTTACTACAAGTTCAAAAACGGTCCAAAGTCGGTCCAGTCAGACCTGAACGTCTACAAAACGTTTTAATCACGTGTACATTTCAAACAATAAAACATTTTGTGGACTTAAGCAAGAATTAGACCGTTCTAATTTACTACAACATATTTTGTGCATATTAAATTTTTTTCAAGGTCTTCCATTTGTTAAACTGCTACTATTTAAACATGAAAATAGAAATAGTATAATGTAGTTAATTCTAAGCATGCACCAATTTTCTCAAAGCTTTACATTAATTTTAAGGAAGCCATTATTCAAACAAGAACATAACCAAGGTAACGGATAAAAGTGAACACATATGTATATTTATAATCTTTTATTTATCATTATTCCAAAATGTTTACTATCATTTTGTTGCTCCACAAGCACCTGCTCTTCCAGAAGCATTATTATTGTGGCAGTACTCAATTGTTTTAGTTGAAACAGTTTTGCATTAATTTTAAACAGCTATAAATCAAACAAGTACAAACCAAAAATACTGGATTAATGTAAACACACATGTAAATGTCGCTCAAAACAGCTTATTTCTTATAACCACCGCCCCCAGCTCTTCCTGGAGCGTGTTTTAGGTGTTCTGCCATTGATGCATCAATTTTGGAGTCTGTGGCAGTTGGACTCCACCTCTTCAGAGCATCTGAGGGAAGAGAGCATGAATGTTTTAAGATATTTAAGAAACAAAATGGCAAAATTGAGTTAAATGGCATGCACTAATTTTGAAAATGCCTTTAAGGTTATACAAATACATTTAAAATACAATGGAACAAGACTTTTTCTGTTTCAATAAAGAAGCATTAGTAACAAGTAAACAGTAAGTATTATATGTTATTTTAGTCTAGAATAATCTTATGTCTATAAAAGATTTTCTGCATTAGATGTGTGCTAGAGTACATAAAAAACAGCATTAGTCCACTGCCTCTTCAATATCTCTATGGTGCTCTTGAATTAAAGTAGATGTGTAACTGTGTGAACTTGAACAGGACATTTCTGATAAAGACAGGTGGTCTTTTAAATAAATAACGGACAAGGAACATGAGATTTTTTTTTAAATGTCATAAGGCCAAAATTACCTTAAATTACATAGTACAAAGCTGTAGCTTTGAAAGGCTTTGAAAGTTGGCCACCACCCCTCATACATTCATTTGGCCATTAAGCATTTGACATGACTCTGTGAAAAAAATGATTCAGTATTACTTTACTTCATGAACATTTTAACATATGGTCAATATTACAAATTAACAGTAGTGTGCATCATGGCAATGTCAAAATACAAGAGCCACTGACCTGCTTGTTTACCAACTATCCATGCCTTCCTTACTGCTGATTAGTAATGGATCAGGTGTGTTGTCAGTCAGAAGCTGGAAGGGCAGGGACAGCTGGAAAACAAGCAGGGCAGTGGCTCTCGAGGACCAGGGTTGGCTATAAGTGAAGGTAAAGTAATAAGGCTGCTGTGCAATTTTACTGCAATTAGTTACTGTCAAATTAGCTGGCTGTACTTTAGCTCTTGTTGAGCAATGACAGACATTGTAGCCTCTATATTTTTAACTGTATGAATTCTGATTCAGAGAAATGTATGTATTTATACATTAGGCTGTGTTGGTATTAAGGTATAATGTGTATAAAATAAGATGTGACAGCAAAGTTCTCACATACACTGGGGGGTCCTCTGGGACTGGGATGGCAATGAAGCATTTGGGACTGGAGACAATACTATATAGACATTAAAAAGAAAAGTGTGAAAAGTAAGAATTTGAATGCAGTTACATTTTTTTTTTTTTTTAAAAAAGGACATCCTCTTTATGTGAAAGACACGACAAAAATTGCAATACCTTGTTCAGTTGTGGCACATGGCCTGACAGATGGCTGTTCGTTATGTGACCCTGCAAGACAAATCGCACTCTAATGTAAATTAATGAAGCACAAAAGACATAAAAATGCATTTAAAAATTTCACAGAAGTTAATCTTTTGAAATGTCTTCTAATGTTAATCTTACATTGTGTTTAGAGACTTTAACAGAGCAAATCTGAGCCAGAGCAAACTGCCTACCAAAACTGTTTCTACTGCCCAGTGTTTGTTTTCTCTACAATGACGAGGGGAACGATCATCTGAAAGTTTACTTAGGGTCTGATGTAATACTTACAATGACAATGGAGTCGTGACCTGAATTGCACCCTTGGAGTGTCAATAAAGTGTCAATAACCATGTAATCTTTTGATTAGTACTACAACATCTTAGAAGTGTCACTTGGACTTTCAAAATCATAACATATTCTTCAAATTTTTCTAGATGCTGTAGCTGGTATTTCAGGGCAACATGGAGTTCTTTTAACATTTATTCTGTAATTGACAGGACTGCGTTTGTCTTGCCCTGTAACAGGGCAAAAAAGCAACCTCGTGGTTGTACATATTCGGATCATTAATTTTTTTAAACATTAGCACTTACACCTCAACATGTGTCCATGGGTCCACGAGTGTTGTTGACGTTGATGGTGTCATGTTGTGCATCCACCTTATGAAAAAATTAAAAGCAATGGAAATAAAGGACCACTTTATGGAATTTTGAAGATGTTTATAAAGAGCTTTGCAATCCCTTAAAGTTATATACACATTACCACACTGTGAAAATTAAAAGAAATTAGTAAACAATGTGTTATCTCCTAAGTTTATCTGAAATATTAGTTGGAGTAAAGTTTGGGTATTACCTAACACATATCTCATAACAAACAAAATAAAATAAAATACATTTCATTTAAGATACTGCACAAATTTTACCCTGATAAGCATTTGTAAACAGATTTATTGAAATTATAGATGTAAATTGTTCATTATGTACATTATATCCAGAAACGGTACCTCATATTTTCTGGCACTGTCAATATACAAAGAGGTTACAGTGGGAGGTTTCTGGATTTCATAAATGACAAAGTGGTGTGTAACTTTCTTTTACTATACGGACATGTAATATGTGGCTCAGCCGTCGAAAAATGAGGCTTACATTATCAATCACTTGATTAATTTACTTCTTTACTTACTAATCGTTTCAAAATTCAGCAATTAGAAAACTATTTTTTTTTCTGTGGCACTTAAGGAGTTAGATATTTATAAGAGAACCATAAAGGAGATTACAAACAAAAAAAGCTATAAAATCGATGTATTTATTCTGTACTTTTAAGTTATTGTGGATTAGGAAGTCCTTTCATTTCATTGTGTTATTCTATACAAACATTTTGTGCATACCCTTGGCACTTTAGATATGTATTTGTTGTTCAAGCATTATTTAAAAAAATACTTTTAGCACACTAGCTAATTTTAGCCAAACTCAAACTACGTTTCATTTGACAATGTGCGCATTATTTCTTTCTTTTCCTTCGTGTACAAGTACAACTCGACCACATTCATAAAAAACTACAAAATGTACTTACCCACCAGTAGATTTTTTAATAATTCGTAAAGCTTTGCAACACAACGACGCACTCTCCTCGTGGTTATGGAAAGATAAAAACGTGTTAAAGCTTCCTCGCGAGATAATGTATTGTATTGCGAGATAATCTATACCATCACAAGATAATCTATCCTATCGTGAGATTTGTTACAACATCTTGGCAGCACAGTTTTTGTAATCTACACCCAACTCAGACTTCAAATGGTGACTGGAGATATTTGTTTTATATGTATATGCATAAACTTAAAATAATAAAATCGTATTGCAATTTAAGGAAAACGACGGGCAGAATTATGACTAAAATTCAGTGGCTTTGCAATCACTTAACCACACATCACTTTGTGAATATTCATTAAACAAGATGTAAAGACAAATTACTTGTATTTCATTACGATTTCCTGTTTTTATTTATTTATTTATTTACTTACTTATTTATTTATTTTTAATGGGTAATGCTTGACTAGACGAGGTTGTCTATTCACAGCCTCTTAAAACTACTTGGGGCACTTAAATAAATTATTACAGTAATAATTAAGGTGTAAGCACAATTGCTTTAGCAT
Source organism: Labeo catla (assembly GCA_012976165.1). NCBI lineage: Eukaryota > Metazoa > Chordata > Actinopteri > Cypriniformes > Cyprinidae > Labeo > Labeo catla. The sequence goes on along the minus strand of VONZ01000636.1, from coordinate 44,421 downwards.
ATTTCATACTGATTTTATATAGGGTCATGATGGACTATAAATGCACGTGTAAAGGAGGTCACCTTGTGGACATCCTCTCACAACTGGTTCACAACAGTGTATATACTGAACTACACGAAGCTAAAACTTAAAAGTAACAATTATACATGCAACCCCAGAGAACTGTAGATATGTACAAACGTATCTGAATGCATTTTTAGGAAGTATTCTGTGTTACATATTTGTACGGATTTATGCCGTCCTACCGCAACTATTTTTGGCCAGGGACACGACGTTGCCGTCGGACCAATGTTAGCTGGGAAGGCACGTCCAACGAGGAGATTGCGTATCAGTATCTTCATGACACTGACTCAGAATACACTAGTTTATTAATAAATAATTAAAATATCTCCTTACTATTTCCCCCGACACATTCATTTGCAATTACTTTTGCCGGTGCTTTATGGCAAGTTTCAGCCTATTGCGCGCACTTGAACGTGGATCTCTAACAGCTGCGATGAAGGCACTGCTGCTGACTGAGACACTCGTCCGAGTCTCGAAAGTGAAAGTGAAGTCTCATGTCATTTCCACCAGCGCGGCAATTTGTTTCGTCACCATAATTGATGGATGTCTAAATATAAAAATAAGGAGAAGCCTAAAACAGGCCCGATGCCCGGCCGCGTCTGAACTACCGCGTGAAAATTGGCCCGAAGCCCGGCTCTAGGGTCGTAAAAAAGTTGGTGCCCGTCGGGCTCGGGCTGAAATGCAGGGTTTTTCACTGCATAGCATTTCTGTAAAAACGGATTGTCAGTCAGTCACTAACGTTAACTGTATTTGTCGGAAGCTAATGCGCTTGTCACTCCCGTATTTTACTGAATCATGTGTGTACAAAACGCTATTAAGGAGTAAAAGGTGAACTAACAACCGAATTTAGCTGCAGTGTGTATGTAGCCAGAACGGTCGCAGAGAGGACAGAATAGACGCAATAGCAAAAAATACTGTACGGGCACAGCAAATTCAATGTTCATGATTCTCGAAATATAAGAAGAAAATTCTAAATATTGGTGTAGGGGTTTATATGAATGTGTTTCTGAAGGGAACTCTGGTTTTCAGATTTCAATGTTATTTTGTCCCTAATCACAATCCTTTTTAACAATATTGAACAAAGTGCATAAAAGATGTATGTCAAAGCCATAAAACAGACAATTAATCACCATAATCTTAATGCTCTAAACCAGACAATTAATTGACATAATTGCAATTATTTCTTAGACAATTAATCTTCAGCCAAATTTCATAATTGTGACAGCCCTAATCTCTTCCTCTTTCTCTTCTTCTTTCCAGAGCTGCTGTTCAAAACGAAAAAATTCAGAGGAAGAAAAAGACAGATGTACAAACACTGAGGTGAGAGATTCATCTTTCTCCAGTTGTTTTTTAGGTATGTGTGTTGTCTTATGATGTGTCATTAGTCACTTTGTGCTTCTGAGACTAATGCTGTGCTGAAGTCATTTTGATGATTTCATTCAAATCTCTTTATATTGTGATCAAACAGATGATCAAGTGTGTCTTTGTCAGTAAATTACAGAAAGCTGCATATTCTGATACTGTTTTTACTGTGTTTATTAGTGTGTCTGTGATTCTCAAACAGTCTTTCTTATCATGTGCTCTTTACTCTTTAAGAGAGAAACTATCACTCAACAGCTTTGTGGCATCTGCAGACAGTTTTGATCTAATACTTTATGATGAACTCAGACTCATTCAGTAAAAATCAACAGTAGCATCTACTTCATTAACATGGTTTTACTTGATTTTACTGTTATTGTTAAACAAAATGGAGTTATAGAAATACAAATAACTCAAATTTAGGAAACTTACTTTGAAAAAATAAAGTGTTTACAAATATAGTTTGTTCACTTTTGAATGTTGATCTGTGAGATTGGAAAAGTATAATAGCTTTGTATTATAATAATGATTTAAAATGCTAAAAACTGAATGTACTGAAATACAGACATAAAGACATAAAGCAGACATCAGAAACATAAAGCAGCTGTAAACAGAGTTTCAGAACAAACTGGTCTCAGTTGTTTTCCTGAAAAGGTCCTGGTTTAACTGTTTCTGAAAACAAACTTATTTCTGCAGTGGTTTCAGAGTCACCAGTTAACTATTACAGCAGATCATTCATCTTCCCCTACAAATAAATAGAAATGTCAAAAGCAGTAATAAAATATTAATGGATCATTTGACTGCTAGAAATGATCTCAAACACAGGAACACAAAGCAGAGCTTATGGTTATCCTGAGTCCAGTGTTGTCACCATACTGGACCTTGGACTGGAATTGAGCTCTTTGTTTCAACACTGTTCTGATCTGATCTTCAATTGTCTGATTGGCTCTGATATCCTACAATATGCACTCAACTGCAATCATGTGTCTTGCTGTCAGATGGTACAGACCTTCAAGGTTGTTACATTACTGTAGATATTCTACACAAAAGATGTTCTTATTAACAGCTGTTTAAATATTGGAGATACCCTAGTGAAAAATAAATATACTACAATGTATTTAAAACACATTTGTTTCATGGTAAGTATACTACAAATATACAGTATGTATAAAATAAAAATACCCTGCAGTTGAACTTTTAGTATATTAACTAGTATATTTACTAATTAATTAATAACTAATTTTTTTTACTTTGTGCATTTTAATTGTGTGGAAGTAGTGCTGAAGTCCAACCAAAGATATACTTATGTTTGATTATGCTAAAGTGGAAGTACTGCAAGGCTGGCAGTTTTTCTTGCAAAGAGAGGACTATTCTACATGAACAAAATCATCTCAACAATACAACATAGCAGCAGATAAAAACAGATAAAATCTCCCAACTTTACAACTAACATGAAACAGGAAGTGCTTACAGATTCTCAGGGCTTGTCCAAATACCCACACTTGCAGTCTTTGCACTTGAGCACAGGCGTGTGTGTTGTAAATAGGCAAGTGTTTACAGTGCTTTTTTACTTTTGTAAGTAGTTTGCATTTTAAAATTAACTTCTAAATATCTGTTCAGTAGTGTCTAACAGATGACAGTTTAGTAAACTTTGCGGTGCTTCTAATTAAGTGATTAAAAGCAGTTGCAAATGTTGTACAAAATAAGCATGCTTATCTTTGCATCAATGAAATAAGCAACACTTTATGTTTTACTACCAAATTGTAATGTAATTTCTAATTATCATTAATGTTTAGTGGGAAAGGTTTCTGCAACCTCTCATAAGATCTTATTTCCTGTTGTGTGTATGCGCTCTCAAGTGTCCAGGAATCCATAGTCTATATCAGTCTTTTAAAAGGAAAAAACAAAATAAGGATAAATGTGATATATGCAGATATACAACATGTAAACAAAGCAGAGCTTGAATATCAGTTATATTGCTAACTTTATTTTCTGCAGCTCATGTTGTTATGAAAATAATTGTTTGTAATTTGAATGCTCAGTTAAGATAACTTGATATTACTCCAGCTTTTTGCCGGTGCCATTTTGAATTGCTTGTTTTCATCACTTTCACTTTAATTCTCGGGCAAATAAATGCACTTTTGTAACAAAAATATCTATATTTAAAACTTTATAAACGGTAATCTCTAGCTTCTGTTAACTGTCATATGCAGGTTCAAAACAGTGCAGAAGTGCAGATGAGAGACCAAAACAAAACACCAGCCACAAATCGAGTACAAAACCAGGATTTGTAAAGAAAAATGTCAGAGGATTTTGATATAAGCCCAGAGGAGACTGGTTTTCCTTTGCTAAACTAAGAGAAAACCTTAAAAACAAAGTCTTCTAGATGCATATGTGACCCTCTCTGTGAAATCCTGGCTAAAGTCTCAAAATCTAATTTTGTGATAACAAACATCAAAGTTTGATTTCATCCATTGACATTGCCTTACTCAGTCAATATTAAAGATATCAAGATTACATTTTGACGTAATGTTCTTCACCTTATGAAGGATGATTTTATTTAAAGCCAGGGTCACTTATTGTATTCATGTTTTTCCACATTAAGTTGAAATGTACTATGTAAAGTGATCTTAAGCTATAGAAAGGTGCTATAATATAGAAATAAATCATCTTCTTCTTAAGCATAGAGGTTTTTGGTCAAATTAATAAAATCTCTGTCATATGGATTTAACAGAAGGAAGTTAATGATCATCCAAATGGTGAAATTTCATCTGGTCTAGAGGAAATAGTGTTATAAATACTTAAATTAAAAATGATCTCCTGAGGTTGGTTGTTATCATTTTTTGAAACTTCAGCATTAAAAAATACAGTTTCAGGCCCTATTTAGTGAGTGTGCAGTAAGAGTGGACCTATTGTAAAACATTTTCCTCATGTTCAACAGCAGTCAGTGAAGAACGATGGCGTCTGTTAAACAACTGCTTAATGACACACTGGATGATCTGGAAGAAGAACAATTGAAGAGATTTAAGAGCTACTTAAGAGAAGATGGACCTGTTCCAGTTTCTGTACTGGAGAAAGCAGATGCAACTGACACAGTAGATCAGATGCTGCATCGTTTTGGACCAGAAAGAGCTGTGAAGATCACACTGGATATCCTAAAAAAGATGAACCAGAACCATCTTGCTGAACAGTTAGAGAACAAACACAACAAAGGTAATAAAGGAAAAAAATATTATGTCAAACATTAAATGTAAAAAAAGTGCTAAATCTTTTCATCTCTCTTCCAGTCAAGATAATCAGCTGTGCTCAGACTGAAGTCAGAGTTGATCTGAATACTGAAACAGGTGCAAAAGTCAATGCTACAACAGTAAAAGCATATGCACGTCCTGATTTTGCTGAGTTAGATGTGTTCCTGGGTCAACATATTTTGTTGACCCTGGAACAACATTTTAACCCAAAAATTTAATCTTGACCACATCTCTACACCTAAACCTAACCTTACCCATGAGTAATCCCTAAAATCAGAGGAAATAATAGATGAATGACACTGATGTACAAGCACCAAACACTGATTGTAAGCCTAAACTTCACAAAAACTATAAACTGTTTTTTCAAATCTGATTGGTTAATCACAATGTTGTTCCAGGGTCAACAAAGATGTTGATCCAGGAACATGTCGTACTTGGTAAAATCAGGTTCTGCAAAAGGATATGCTGGTTTAATTCTAGATCCTGCACAAAGTTTACTGTATAAATCACATTATATTATTCAAGATTTTTTTACGTTGTTTATATGCTGCAAATGTTTAAATATATATGTATATGAAGAGTTCAGACACAAAAGTACGTTTAAGTACGTCTGACGTTCTTCTTTAAAATTTGCATTTCTTTCTGGCTACTATGGTATAGGTTTCTATGCAAGTACTGGTCCTTCTGCATGGGTGGAGGCTGGGATTTAGCATTTTCATTTGATGTGAAAGTACTTGATGAACATATACTATGTGCCAAGAGCATTCACTCAGTATCGTAGTAACCTGTCGGATTTACAGCACGCTTCTATTTCTTCTGAAAGACATGCGAGTGAGTGGCTGGTAAACAGGAAGAATAGAGTGAATTTTATATGTTGGCAACATGCAAGCTTTTGACGTGAAAAAAAAAAAATCCAATTATGTGTGAAAGGTTAAGCCTATTATTAGGTTACTGCAGTTTCAGTATACTGTACATCAGTGTTTATTCTTCTTCTTATTATTATAAGTGGTTTATAGTGATTATGTGCATTTTAAATGTCTAAAAGATTAAATATCCTAAACATTATGTGGATGCAAACACTAAGAATCACTCGCTTAGTGTCTTTGGCTCAGAGCCAAAGCTGCACTAATCATCCAGTGTGATCATACGCTTCAGTAACCAGCCTACCAGGGGCGGATCTAGAAAATATTTTTTAGGGTGGCAAAGGGGTGGCATGGGGTCTATGAGTGGTGGCAACACCAAAGCAAGCCCCCATGCAAAGTTTTGGGGGATTTGTAGTCTGTCATATACAGTTTTGTTCACATAAAGAGAAGCAGGCCTCTCTTTTGTAGAGAAAAATATTTTTACATGCAGAAGTTAGAATGTGAGAAATAGAATGGGGCATTATTTTAGTCATTTACTCATTGATTTATGCCACATCCAGCATGGACAGCGGCTGGTTTTGTGTATTCCAGTTAATGGGTTAATGAGTAAGTCACCAACAGAATCAGAAGAACAGAGATGTGTGAATGTTTGTATTATTAGATGAAATGCTTTAACATGTATATGAATACTGACTCCTTTATATATGATGTTGTAATGCAAGTAAATCTGTCTAAAAATCTGTTTAAAACCTTCCTTTCAGTACACTATACTCCAGTCCAGATGAGAAATGCCCCGACTGAAGTCAATGTTGATATGAAAGCTGAAACAGGTGCAAGTGTTAATGCTCCTGTACTGACTGCAAACACCTTCACAGGACCAGTGACCATTTATGGCTCAAATGCTGCAGGAAATGGTACATTTACATCACAATGAAAATACATTACTAATACTAACATCTAAGTAAAGACTCAAAGTAATGTTACAACCTCATTGTAATTCTAATTTAATATAGTTAATTTAGTCTATATTACACAAAGAGTACCGTTTTTACTGCAGACATCACCATAACACATTTAATAATCATTATATACATGTTCAGTACAGCAGTAAGTGACTTACATTTTAGACATAATGTTGCTTGTTTTTGCTCAATTTTGCCAACGAAAATAGTTTTAAACAAAGATCACAGCACTGTTTTGCATCTCTGAGCAATGGATGGTGTTTACTTACTGAATGAATCAGCTTTTTGAACGAATTGGTTACTAAAATGATTCAGTGATTCACTCATTAACACAAATACTTTCTTCCTGAATGAGTCAGTCGTTTGAATGAATTGGTTGAATCCCAATCATTACTCACTCATAACAGTCACTTGCTGCCACCTACTGGCAGTTTTAATTTTACATTGCGACTATTTTTTCATGTCTTAAATTATTTAAAATAGCAGTATTCAACATTTTATGTTAAAATCAAAACATTAGGTATATTTATGCATCTGTAAATGCAGTTTAAATGCATCAGTGTAAATACATCTAAATGCTATTTCAGATGCAGATTCCAGAAATGTTTTCTTATGTTGGAATGAAAGACACTAAGTCCCAGATGAAGTGCTTCTTATTCTTACCCAAAAATACAAAATAGAAGAAATAGTTAAAACTGAACACACTCTTGCCACTCAAGCTGTGTATGAACATTTTATATATATTTATTTGCTTCTTTTCTATTTTGCATTTACTTGTACTTCCACTTTTCAATACTTAAGTACATTTAAGATAAAGCTTTTTGTACTCAAGTACTTATTGTCACATGCTTTAAGACTTTTACTCACGTAATATTCAAAATAGTGCATTCAACTTCTACCCAAGTCATTTTCTGGTAAGATATCTTTACTTTTACTTAAGTATAGCTTATATGTACCACTGGTTTCTTTCTCCTCACAGATCAACAGAAATCCTCAAAGACAGAAAAGAAACACCAAGAAAAACAAGGTAAATCAACAACATATAAAACATATAAGTGTTTTACAGCCAATATTTTGACAGTATATAGTAAGGCCTGAGCTACAACTACACCACTCCAGTTTCTCATGATAATGAGATCCTAATGAAGAAAATACTCAAGCATCCAGTATGACAGAATTAACTCTGCTGGAATAAAATATATAAACACAGAATGTTTGTTAACTCATGGCTGCTGTGATTCTACACAAGAATGAGATATTTAATAATGATTCCCCACCAAAATAAATTACTCAATCTAAAAATGATCATCACAAAACAGCATCTAACTCACATTTCAGAAAAATTACAGAACTGCAGTGCATATCTGTGGATTAACTTTTACATTGACCTCAAAGCTTTAGTTTGCATGATAAGAACTGTGCAAGAACATACGATGAATTACATAACTTTTGGCCACGACTGTACATATTTTGAGAATGACACAAATATTAGTTTTCACAAAGTTTGCTGCTAAACTGCTTTTAGATCTTTGTTTCAGTTTCTGTGATGTACTGAAATATAATTACAAGCACTTCATACGTTTCAAAGGCTTTTATCGACAATTACATGATATTTATGCAAAGAGTCAGTATTTGCAGTGTTGGCCCTTCTTTTTCAGGACCTCTGCAATTCGACTGGGCGTGCTCTCAATCAACTTCTGGGCCAAATCCTGACTGATAGCAACCCATTCTTTCATAATCACTTCTTGGAGTTTGTCAGAATTAGTGGGTTTTTGTTTGTCCACCCGCCTCTTGAGGATTGACCACAAGTTCTCAATGGGATTAAGATCTGGGGAGTTTCCAGGCCATGGACCCAAAATTTCAACGTTTTGGTCCCCGAGCCACTTAGTTATCACTTTTGCCTTATGACACGGTGCTCCATGGTGCTGGAAAATGCATTGTTCTTCACCAAACTGTTGTTGGATTGTTGGAAAAAGTTGCTGTTGGAGGGTGTTTTGGTACTATTCTTTATTCATGGCTGTGTTTTTGAGCAAAATTGTGAGTGAGCCTACTCCCTTGGATGAGAAGCAAGCCCACACATGAATGGTCTCAGGATGCTTTACTGTTGGCATGACACAGGACTGATGGTAGCGCTCACCTTTTCTTCTCCGGACAAGCCTTTTTCCAGATGCCCCAACAATCGGAAAGAGGCTTCATTGGAGAATATGACTTTGCCCCAGTCCTCAGCAGTCCATTCGCCATACTTTTTGCTGAAGATCAATCTGTCCCTGATGTTTTTTTTGGAGAGAAGTGGCTTCCTTGCTGCCCTTCTTGACACCAGGCCATCTTCCAAAAGTCTTCGCCTCACTGTGCTTGCAGATGCGCTCACACCTGCCTGCTGCCATTCCTGAGCAAGCTCTGCACTGGTGGCACTCCGATCCCGCAGCTGAATCCTCTTTAGGAGGTCACCATGGTTAACAATGGAAGAACAATGATTTCAAGCATCACCCTCCTTTTAACATGTCAAGTCTGCCATTCTAACCCAATCAGCCTGACATAATGATCTCCAGCCTTGTGCTCGTCAACATTCTCACCTGAGTTAACAAGACGATTACTGAAATGATCTCAGCAGGTCCTTTAATGACAGCAATGAAATGCAGTGGAAAGTTTTTTTCGGGATTAAGTTAATTTTCATGGCAAAGAAGGACTATGCAATTCATCTGATCAGTCTTCATAACATTCTGGAGTATATGCAAATTGCTATTATAAAAACTTAAGCAGCAACTTTTCCAATTTCCAATATTTATGTAATTCTCAAAACTTTTGGCCACGACTGTATGTATTTGGTTTGGTAAACATAATAAAAAATATATCATTGTGAAATGCTTGAGAAATGAATGTTGTGTAATATAAAATATTAAGACTTGTTTTATTATGTTGCATGTGGAATCTAACCCCTGGTTTCACAGACAAGGCTTAAGCCTAGTCCCAGACTAAAATGCATACATTTATATGAATCTTGATGTCTGTGTGCCTAAATAATACAGTTGTTTAAAATGTTTTATGCACAACAAGTCTTTCAGAATAACTGATAGCTGTAATGCTGCTGGATCTCATACTGTAGTTTCAAAAGGGTTGGTAATGCAAAAATCAAAACCTATTAATGACACACACACTGATATCAGTGAATTGGGTCACTTCATGATAATTGTCACCTTCAAAGTCAAGGGTGAAATCTGAAGTGTGAATTAACTGTCACATAATGACTCATTTAATGATCTCATTAACTTCACCGAGCAGTATTAATTTCACACCAAGGATTTTGTTGTTTATGTAAAACAATAAAAAGAATCTTCAGTGCAGTAAGACAAAATACTTATAAGTAATAAAGACATGTTGCTTTTATTAAAGCAGTGTTCAGGGTTCCCACACATCCTGGAAAACCTGGAAAATTGATTACTAATTTTGAAAAAATTATTATTAAAAAAAAGGAATTGTGTTCTCCTTTAGCAAAGCCCGAAACAAATAATGCTAGTAGTAGAAAATGTTCGAACTGCCATAAATCGTAACTGGCCAGTTTCTGATCCAAACGCACAATTAGCAGTCAGCTCTTCTGTTTTATTTCAGCCAATCTCTGTTCTGGACTTGCACACAAACTGTATTGCAAGCATTTTCCAAAATGTGATTTGTGTGGAAATATTATGAAGTCTGTAATCGGGACATTAACAAAGGCCAGAGATGCTGAAGACAAACGCAAAGAAGAGAAAACACTGGAAGTGCAAGCTCACTGTTAACAATGCGCGAAATATTGGAAGAAAAATCCATAAAATTGAATTGGGGGGTGTTTACAGTATATTAATATATCTCTGAGGGGAACTCAGAAAAGCTTAGATGGTATTTTCTTTTCGTCTTTCCACTGTATTATCCATATTAAAGTAGTGTTTTTAAGCACAGTGCTGCTTTGTTTACAGTGGTAACCAGGGAAACACTGTATCACTGCTGTTTCATAAGCACCACCTGCTGTCAGAGAGTGAATTTGCGCTCTCAATCAACCAGTGTGCTGTTTTTGTTTCCTGCAGATATATTTTATGTAGCATCATTTCACAAAGATAAAGTTAGACCGATCTGTTTTTGCTTCAGATTTTAAAATTAGATCAGAAACTTCTCATGTATGTAGAATCTTTCTATGAAGGCTGCACGATATGGCCAAAATTTGTATCACAGTATATTTTTTAATTTCGGTCTGTATGATATAATTTGATATGAGCAATATTTTAAAAAGCATCAGAATCACTGCCTAGAACTCCCACAACAGATGTCTATACAAACTTCTGAAAAATGAATTTGCTAAGTCTATGAAACCTCCTTCTATAAAACTATATAATATTACAGAAACAAATGTTGCAAATAAATTAATGTTCACCTTTTATTTCTATTTAGACTTCATACAAATAAGAAATGTGAAATCATCATCAAATAAACAAGACTTTCAGACCCACTTTATTAATGTTATTTTATTTAACTAAACTACAGTATAACATAGGCTGAATATTCTCATAGACTGAAACAAAAGTGCTTCAGCCAGGATGAAGAATATGAAAAGTTCTGCAGAAAACAGAAAAAAGAGTGAGCATCAACAGAAACATGCTGCTGCACATGGGGTTATTAAAAAAAACAAATCCATTATTTAAAACACCCACGCCGCAGCGCTCGTGTTTATTCAAACAAGTCAACCGCCACAAATAAATCAATGTATGGGAAACACTGGTAATATATATTGAAATATCAGAAATCATATCACCGTTATTGAAAAAAAATTATATCGCGAAATATATTGACATTGAATTATTGTTCAGCCCTACTGGATCGTGAATAAAATGCAGTGGTTACCTCTAATTTTAAATGCTACAGAAGGTTTGCCCTGTAATAGAGCAAAAAACATCTTGTTCATGTAGTCGTATTTTCATTCTAACTTATCTCTTGCTTAAAAAAAATTAACAAATTGGAATTTACTTCTAAAAACTCGAGACTAGTGCATCACTACTGACTTTTGACAGTTTGAACATTGATGTTTCCAAACCTTCTATCTAATGTTACATTTTAAGAGAAGTATTTCAGTAATTCAGTAACTTGTTAACTAATGATTCTGATTATTGCCAAAAGTAGGCTATTAGTACTTCTGTAGCACGTCGATACAGAAATTTTAAGAACGTAACACAAACTTCTGTGAATATTTATATATTTTATTTATTTATATCATTTTCTATGACCAGTGATATGCAGTGGCCAATCAGAGGTGTTTAAGTTAGTCAGAATCCACTCATTTTTCACATGACCCTTTTAAAGAAACACTTAATTTGAAATATTTGAAGGATACATGCCAATATTTTACAATATTTTCTTTAATATTATTGTTAGCATAAATAATGAACTGATGTAATTTATTTTTATTTTCAAATAGGTAAATAAAATAATTTAATACTTCCAATATATATTTTTTTTATTTTGCTGTGGGACTGAAATTGTTTCTGAAAATCATTTGTTGTATAAAAAAAATATTTTTTTGTATGTATAATTAAGAGCTCATATTAAAGAGCTTATTTTATAGTTAAGTTCCTTAGTTAAGTCATAGCCATAAACTGTATGTTTTTAGAGAGTTCTTGAGAGAGGAATATATTACTTTAGTGCATTCTCCTTGTCTTTTATTCCCGCTATGATTAAAATAAAAATGTCCTGGAAAAGTCCTGGAAAATGATCTCCAAAAAGAGTGGGAACCCTCAGTGTTGCTTCTCAAGTGTTAAAAGTACTAAAGGAAAGTCAGAAAATAGAAAAGAAAAGAGAAGGTGAGAAGAGGTTTACCTATATAAAACAGCTTTTCTCTAAGAACAGTCCAATAACATGTGAAGACAGCATTGTTCTCTTTCCTACAGTAAGCTACTTTGACATGTTGGTTTGGCTTTTAATCCTGGTGCAGGACAGTGCTGCTCTAGCAGTATGAATATAATATGTTTGCCTGCAGCAGTTAATAATAGTGTCATATTATTTAATGCAATTTCTTCAATCCTGTTTATTATTATTATTATTATTATTATTATTACAGAAGTATTGAAGCGGCACAAATTCTTGGAAACTCACAAATCCAACATGAGGAGAAAAACAGAACATATTTTTGAGGGCAACAAAGAAGATGAAACAGATCTCAAGGCTGTTTACACAGAACTGTTCATCACAGAGGGAGATATGAAAGATGTCAATCATGAACATGAGATTCTGAAGATTGATGATGCTTTTAAGAACAAAAAAACACAGGACAAACCAATCAAATGCAACAATATATTTACTGAACTGAGGAAAATCAATGAGAAAAAGACTGTGCTGACTAAAGGCATCGCTGGCATTGGAAAAACTGTATCTGTGCACAAGTTTATCCTGGACTGGGCAGAAGGAAAAGCCAATCAGGATATACACTGTGTGTTCCTGCTTCCATTCAGAAAGATTAACTTAATGACAGATGAAGATTTCAGTTTCCACGAACTTCTGCTGGAATTTTATCCTAAACTGAAGGACCTGGAGAAATCAAAGTTATATGAGGAATGTAAGCTTGTGTTTATTTTTGATGGACTTGATGAGAGTCGTCTGCCTCTGAATTTTAAAGGTAGGTCTCTGAACAATGTTGAGAAAAAAGCATCTGTAGATGTGCTGTTTACAAGTCTGGTCAAAGGGGATCTGCTTCCATCAGCTCTTGTGTGGGTGACATCACGACCAGCAGCAGCCAATCAGATCCCTCCTCGCTATGTGGGTTTGTTCACAGAGGTGCGAGGATTCACTGACCAACAGAAAGAGCAGTACTTCAGAAAGAGATTCACAGATGAGACTCAGGCCTCCAGAATCATCTCACACATTAAGACGTCTCGTAGTCTCTACATCATGTGCCACATTCCTGTGTTCTGCTGGATCACGGCCATAGTACTTCAGGATATTCTCATTGAGAACAATGCAGAGAACATCAGCACAACACTGACCGAAATGTACATTCACTTCCTGCTGATACAGATGAACATGAAAAGCCAGAAATATGATGAAAAAGAAGAAAGAGACTGTACAGAGCACTTGCAATTAAATAGAGAGATGATTTTGAAGTTAGCCAAACTAGCATTTGAACAGCTAAAGAAGGAAAAAATTGTGTTCTATAAGGAAGATCTAAAAGCATGTGATATTGATGTGAGTAAAGACACTGAGTTCACAGGAATGATTGCTGAGATCTTTAAGATGGAAAATGGACTTCATGAGACAAAAGTCTACTACTTTGTGCATCTGAGTGTTCAAGAGTTTCTTGCTGCAGTGCATGTGTTTGTCTGCTACCTGAACAAGAACATGCAGGAGCTTCAGTTTTTCTTTGACAAGCCAGAAGAAAATATCACATTGCAGGAGCTACTGGAGAAGGCTGTTAATAAAGCCATGGAGAGTCGGAGAGGACATCTGGACCTGTTCCTGCGATTTCTGATGGGCATTTTACTGAAATCCAGTCAAAACCTGCTCACAGGCCTGATCACACACACTGAAGACACCACAGAGAGCATCACAAAAACAACTGAATATATTAAACAAGAACAAAATAAGGATGATATATCAGATGAATCTTTAGTCAACCTATTTTACTGCTTACTTGAGCTCAAAGATCATTCATTATATGAGGAAATCCAGAGTTACCTCAGTTCAAATAAACATACAGGAAAATACCTCTCATCTGCAATGTGCACAGTGCTGACCTACGTACTGCTCATGTCAGAGAAGATGCTGGATGAGTTCAACCCAAAGAGGTTCACGTCACCTTCAAACTACAAGAGACTCATCCCAGCTGTGAGATGCTGCAGAAAAGCACTGTGAGTAATTTTACTAACTGATGTTCAATTAAATGTTTTGTTCTACATCACTAAACAATTAAATCTCAAAATACAATGAGAAATATTTCCCCAGATATTAAGAGTACAATAAGTTATTGCAGAAAAGAAACAGAAAATTATCAGACTAAACATTCTGTTTTGGCAGATTTGACAGGTGTGGTTTTGATCAAACATGCTGTGAAACTGTGTCTTCTGCTCTACAACAATCAAACTCCCATCTGACAGAGCTGGACCTGACTAGCAATCACCTGACAGATTCAGGAGTGAAGCTGATTTATGATGGACTGAAGAGTTCACACTGTCGACTGAATATACTGAGGTTTGACATTAATTTTCACTGAATCAGCATGTTCAGATATGTGGATAAATTGGTGTCTCATAACTATAGCTAGCAGATATTTTCCCTGTCTATATTGTAATATGATTGTATCAGTGGCATTTTTTCCAAGAACACAAGACAGACAATGCCTACTCAAAAAAACCTGGTGAGAAAACAATTAGTGTTCACAACCATCCTGGAAAACCTGGAATACCTTTAATAATACCTAAACTTTCTTGATGACTTCTTTAAACAGTTTGTTTCAAATAACTGTTTTATGTTAATTTAAACATGTTCCGTTTCTGTATGGATTTATTTATTACTAGGGATGTGACAAGATCTCATGGCACAAGATCTTGCGAGATCCAATGTGTCTCGCGAGATCTCGTGACGATATCCTTGCAAAACATTTAGAAGTGTTTACATCAGAGCTGCACGATTAATCCCTAAAATGTGGAGCTCTCGATTCAAAGACCCACGCAATCTTATTCCTGAATGACAACGATTTAGTTATTTCTATTGGGACTGTTTCACATCGCGAGTGTCAGTGGAACATGAGAAGCACGTTTTGTCGCTGTCCATGTTAATGAATCAGAGGGTCGGGGTAAATGTGAACGCAGAAAGTCTTTTCAACCACATTATAGTCATTATTTCTGTGTTACAGACATTTAAATAATAGAAGTACTGGGATAAAAGTTTATAGTTTGGTTATAAACACTTATTGTCTACAGTAGCGATATCCTTTTCCGCCAGGAAGTGGCGACAACTGACCATTTAAAAAAAAAAGTATGTCATTGAATCATTCATTCAGGAGATTTCAATAGTCAAACAAGTCTTAATGAAGTGAGACACTGACTCCTTCATTGAATGTTTTTTTTTTTTAATTTTGTTTAAATGAATATATGTTTTTAAGAGACTTAAGCAATAAACAGTTTGTGAGAACCACTAGTAAATTACGCTATTTTGTTTAGTTTTCTAATCTTTTTTTCTCCAGAATCGTGAGAGAATCATGGTCTCCAATTTATTTAAAACAACTGAGATTCTTAATTTATTCAGAATCGTGAAGCTCTTGTTTAAATGTTGTTTATTACTGCATATAATTCATTAAAATTAAAGTTTAATTTCATAAAGTTCAAAATGCAACTTTCAATTGAATAAAAGATTATTTTCCCAATATATTTCATCATTGAGGATTTCTTAAGAAAAGTCTAAAAATCTCGTCTCGTTCTTGTGAACCCAGTCTCGTGTGTCGTCTCGTCTAGTGGGATAAGTGTCTCGTCACACCCCTATTTATTACAATAGCTTTATTTTCACTTCATTAGTAAAATCTTCAGCTAAGGATCATATTATTCTTGATTCTTGCCTTGTATATGTAGGACAGATTTAGTGTGTTGATAACTTGACAGCCACTGTGACTGGATCATTGAGTCTGTGAGTTAACCTGGATCAGTTTGATTCATAAATGATTTACTGCAGTGTTGAGCTCAAATGCACAGATGAGACATTTTTCAGCCTGAGACATTTTTCAGCCTTTGAAGTTGTGACATTTTCATAAGTTACTTATGAAAATGACATATAAATGCGTAAAGTGGTAACATTTTATAATAGGTATACAGTAATAGTATTTACAAATTATTTGCAAACTGTAATTAATCAATAGTTTATAAACTGTTGTTAATACATTAACAGACTATATACAAACAGTGAATTCATCATTCATTGTGATTATTTACTTTAGATTAGGTCATAGTATATAAAAAATGTCATTAATTAACTAACCTTTATTGGTCATTAATTGCATTAGTATTCAGAGTTTCTTAAAACTGGGGACAGGACAGTTCATACAGTATAATTTATACAGCACTCTAAAAAAGGTCCTTATAAAACATAGAAACCCAATATATGTATTTGTGCTTAATGTATTTGTAAACATTTTAAGAAACTGTAACAACCCCGACCTCTGTGGTTCCCCCCGATCGTCACCAGAGGTCGCCATCTCCCGAGTTCTGATCTCACTCTCCACACTCCATTTCCCACAACCCCGTACCTGGCTCTGACCTCCCTGGCAGCCATTTCCTGTTCATCCCCTATAAGAACTTCCGGGTTCTGCGTCTTCTTCACGAAGTCTTGTTTTGCCCCGGCTAACATTTCTGAGTGTTTATACTGTTTCTCTATTGGATTATCGTGCCTTGACCCTGGACTGCTTATTCGTTGTTTGACCCTTGCTGCCTGCCTATTGGACTCTCTGCTTTGTTTACGGACTATTGTTACTCTGCCTGCTGCCTGCCCTGACCTCTCACCTGTTTACGACGCCGATTCTGTCACATCTCTGATAACGCTGTTCTGTTGTGTACTGACCCTGCCTGTCTGACCCTGCTTCTAATAAACGCTGCAAATGGATCCCGACTCTTTTGACCCATCATTACAGAAGACTTCGCCAAATATCGATCCAGCAGCGGTCTACAGATTGACAACAGAAGTCTCCGCTCAAGCCAACATACTCGCGGCTCATCAGCAGCAATTGGCGCGGCTCACAGCTCTCACGAGGAGATGGTAAAAACACTACACTCATTGCACTTACCACCACCCGAGACCGCTCAGCCGCCATTAGCTTCGGCGTCTCAACCCGCGCTGCTGACTCCTCCCGTGGCCAGCCCTCACCTGGCTTACCCAGAAAAGTTCGACGGATCACCGGCTAAATGTATAGGGGTTTTTACTTCAATGTTCACTGTTCGTTACACAACAGCCTGCCTTATACCCCTCAGAGGAGAGTCGCATTGCTTTTGTTTGTTCTCTGTTAACCGGCAAAGCTTTAGATTGGGCTACTGCAGTTTTGAATCTGAATCGTCCCACCTTCCCTTCATTCGAAATTTTCCTCCAATGTTTTAAGGAAGTGTTTGATTATCCTGAAGGAGGTGACAGTGCGGGCGAACAGATTTTAACTTTACGACAGGGAAAGAGCTCTGCAGCGGAATTTGCTCTAACGTTCCGCACACTCGCTGCACAAACTGGCTGGCCTGATGATCCGTTAAAACTGCACTTTCGAAAGGGGTTGAATCACGAATTACAAGCTGAGCTTGCCTGCCGCGATGAGGGGAAAACTTTGAACGAACTGATTGATCTGGCCATCCGCATTGACAATCTTATTCGCTCCAGGAGACCCATCAGGGAATTTTATGGACGGAAATTTTGCTGAAATTTATGGATTGTCACTCATACCTTGTACATCTCCTCTGGCAGTGGCAGCGCTAGACGGAAGACCTCTGGGCGCCGGGCGGGTCCAGCATACAACGTGTGACATTCTTCTGACCACCGGTGCTCTTCACACTGAAAGCATTCTTTTCTTCATCATTCAAGCACCCACCAACCCTGTCGTTCTCGGACTGCCCTGGCTCCGGTTACACGAACCCCAGATTTCCTGGACCGACGGACAAATTACCCAATGGTCAGACAGGTGCTTCCCTCAGTGTTTTTCCGCTCTCAAACCCAAGCAGATGGTCGTCTATGACCAAGAAAGGAGGTAATCGATTGTCGTGGTCACCAGCTGCAAGCAGCGCCTTCCACCTCCTCAAGGAAAGCTTCTCCACAGCACCCATTCTCCATCACCCCGATCCCGAGCTTGAGTTCATTGTAGAGATCTATGCTTCCAGTACAGGTATCGGGGCTATCCTGTCACAACGCCACGGAAATCCACCAAAGCTCTTCCTGTGCGCCTTTTACTCCCGCAAATTGAATCAGGCTGAACAGAATTACGACGTTGGCAACCATAAATTACTCGCAATGAAAGCGGCTCTGGAAGAATGGCGTCACTGGCTCGAGGGGGCCAAACTTCCTTTCACTGTACTAACTGACCACCGTAATCTTGAATACCTACGCTCAGCAAAAAGACTTAATCACAGACAGGCCAGATGGGCGTTGTTTTTCACTCGTTTCAAGTTTACTGTAACCTACCGTCCTGGGTCAAAAAATGCCAAAGCGGATGCACTCTATCGCCAGTTCGAGTCCACCTACCAGCCGCTTCTACCTGATCCCATTTTACCATCCACTCTCATTGTAGCACCCGTTCAATGGGACATTATGACAGAAATAGCTGAGCTGCAAGGCACCAATCCTCCACCCGCTGAATGTCCTCCAGACAAAATCTACGTTCCCCTTCCTTTGAGAGGTCGAGTTATTCGACTGGTACATGACATCCCAAGTTCAGGTCACCCCGGTATCTCAGCCACTCTTCATCTTATCTCCAACAAGTTTTGGTGGTCATCACTCCGCGCAGACACCATAACCTTCATTAAGAACTGTGAAATCTGTAATGCCACCAAAACCTCCAAGCAACTTCCTGCTGGTCTGCTCCAACCTCTACCCATTCCTCTACGCAAACCATCCACTGGACTCACACTCTTTCATTCCATCTTTGGATTTCAGCCACCACTCTTCCCGTGGTCGGGAGAACCCACTGATTTACCTGCCATCAACGACTGGCTTCAGAGAAGCGAGACAACCTGGGACTCAGCACACACGCATCTACAACATGCAATTAGAAGGCAAAAGAGGTTAGCTGACCTTCACCGCCGTCCCAGCCCGGAATTCGTCCCTGGATCTTGGGTCTGGCTCTCTACCAGAGATCTTCGCCTCAGACTCCCCTGCCGCAAACTCAGTCCCAGGTACGTGGGTCCATTTAAGGTCATAAGACAAATTACTCCTGTATCTTATCGTTTGGCTCTTCCCTCTCAATACCGTATCTCACCCACTTTTCATGTATCCCTGCTTAAGGCCGCTGGTGCTCCGAGAGGGGCGGACGACCTAGACGAGGATCGGGTCCAGGGTCCCCCTCCGCTGATAATCGACGGTGAGGAGGCGTATTGGGTCCAGGAGATCCTCAACTATCAGCGCCGGGGTGGAGTCCTTCAATATCTCGTGGACTGGGAGGGGTACGGCCCGGAGGAGAGGTCTTGGGTTAATGCCAAGGACATTCTGGATCCCTCTTTGACCTCCAAATTTCACTCAACTCATCCGGATAAGCCTGCCCCTCGCCCTCGGGGAAGACCCCGGCGCCATCAGCCTCCTCACGTCAGGAGCCGTTCGCAAGGAGGGGGCTCTGTAACAACCCCGACCTCTGTGGTTCCCCCCGATCGTCACCAGAGGTTGCCATCTCCTGAGTTCTGATCTCACTCTCCACACTCCATTTCCCACAACCCCGTACCTGGCTCTGACCTCCCTGGCAACCATTTCCTGTTCAACCCCTGTAAGAACTTCCGGGTTCCGCGTCGTCTTCGAAGTCTTGTTTTGCCCCGGCTAACATTTCTGAGTGTTTATACTGTTTCTCTATTGGATTATCGTGCCTTGACCCTGGACTGCTTATTCGTTGTTTGACCCTTGCTGCCTGCCTATTGGACTCTCTGCTTTGTTTACAGACTATTGTTACTCTGCCTGCCCTGACCTCTCGCCTGTTTACGACGCCGATTCTGTCACATCTCTGATAACGCTGTTCTGTTGTGTACTGATCCTGCCTGTCTGACCCTGCTTCTAATAAACGCTGCAAATAGATCCCGACTCTTTTGACCCATCATTACAGAAACACTGAATATTATTACAATTAATGTGCAATATAGGCTGATTTAAAGCATTTAATGTATGACATTTTCAGATTTTCTGTAATCTTATATAAAGTGAGAATAATCTGCGGTTAATAAGTTGTCAACAAACCATTATATTTCATATGAGGTAATTAAACATGTTAATTACAGTGCCAATCAATGACAATGAATAGACTATTTGTATATAGTCTATTAATGTATTAACTACAGTTTATAAACTACTAATAAACTATAACAGTTTTTAAATACTTTAAAAGTGCTTTGTTAATGTATTATAAACATGCACTCCGAATTATAAGCTATATAACCTATCTAATGAATTCACATATGGCTGTTTGTTTTGTTCTTTTCACAGGCTGTGTGGGTGTCATCTCACTGATCAGTCCTGTGAAAGTTTGTCTTCAGCTTTACAGTCATCAAACTCTGTCCTGAGAGAGCTGGACCTGAGTAACAATGACCTGCAGGATCATGGAGTGAAGCTTCTTTCTGATGGACTGAAGAGTCCAAACTGTCAGCTGGAGATATTAAGGTTTAAGTTTTAAAATACTTGATTGATTGATTTATTATTATTATTATTATTATTATTTAAATTACACTGTTAAGATTAATTATGTGTTAAATTACTGTGTTGTTCTTGTTCAGACTTTCCATATGTAATCTCACTGCTCAGTCTTGTGGGAGTTTGTCATCAGTTTTGAAATCCTCAAACTCTGTCCTGAAAGAACTGGATCTGAGTAACAATGACCTGCAGGATTCTGGAGTGAAGCTTCTTTCTGAAGGACTGAAGAGTCCAAACTGTCAGCTGGAGATACTGAGGTAACTGCTTTTCCATAAAATAATTAACAAAATGCTACCACAATAAATGTGCATTGAATTTTGTCAACAAATGTTTAATCTGCTCTCAATACAATGCTAGAACAAGAGACAAAACCATTCTCACAGGGCCAGCTCTTGCCAATTTGCTTTCCTAGGCAAGATTTTATCTGGTGCCCCTTGGTTCACAGCCCATTCCACCAATAATACATTTTCTTATGAGAAAAAAAAAAAAAGTAAAACATTAACACTTACAATAAGGTATCATTTGTTAACGTTAGTGAATGTATTAACTAACTTGAACTAACAATAAGCAATACTGTAATGCCACACCAGCAGAGGGAGCCCTCACCCATGGACTGACTGTTACCGCTCCCTCTGCTGCTTCTCTGGTTACTTCCTGTTTGGTGGCCATTTAAGGAGGCCATACCAAACAGCTATCGCGAGCTATTGTTTTGCTGTGCGGACTCTACTAAGCGTTTTCTCTGATATCATTGCCTTGTTTTTGTTATTTTCAACGGTTTTGTTTCTTGTCATAGTTTTGCCTTGTTTTTGCCATTGTTTTGTTCTGTTTCATTGCCATAGTTTTTGCCTTGTTTCATTGGCTTGTTTATTTGTCACTTTTGGACTGCTCACCGGTATTTGGACTCTGCCTGTTTAATTGGATTACGCTTTTGCCTTGCCTACGTGTTACTGTTTGTTTGGATTTCGACCCTGCCTGTCTTGACTACACTGTGTTTAATAAAGCATGCATTTGGATCTTACACGCTTCCCTGGAGTCCCGTTACCGAATACTTCGCCTCCCAAAGATCCAGTGGCTTTCAGAGACACCGATCTAACCATGGACCCAGCATCACGCCTCGTTCGACTCCGTCAAGGTAACCGGCCAATTGAATGATACATTATGGACTTTTGTGAACTTAGTCACTTCCTCAAGGACATTTTCTTCTTTGGTTTATGCAAAGACATTTAAAATAAAATGCCTGGTCATCACCGCCACTGGTCTCTAGTCCGTTACATTGACTATGCTCTGTTGCTGGCTGGATCGGCATTTACTGTAGGGATCGCCAATGATAAACCCTACCATCCTCCCGTACCAGCCACACCAAAATGCTCATATGTCATGTCCGGTATTGTCACTATCATGCCAGAGCCTTCTCATGCCAAGCCTGCCAAGCCAAAGCCTGCTCAAGTCACGTCCACCAAGCCAAAGCTTGTTCACGTCATGCCTGCCAAGCCAAAGCCTGCTCAAGTCACATCCACCAAGCTAAAGTCTGCTCACGTCACATCTACCAAGTCACAGTTTACTCACGCCATGCCTGCCGCTCCAGGGTCTGCTCACGCCATGTCTGCCATTGCTCCACGGCCCAGGCCCTCCAGTGTCTCACTGTCTGCCATTGCTCCTAGGCCCAGGTCCTCTGAGGTTTCACTGTCTACCACTGTACCACGGCCCAGGTCCTCCAGTGTTCCACTGTCTGCCACAGCTCCACGGCCCTGGTCCTCCAAGGTTCCACTGTCTGCCACAGCTCCACAGTCCAGGTCCTCCAGTGCTTCACTGTCTGCCACTGCTCCATGGCCCAGGTCCTCCAGTGCTTCACTGTCTGCCTCTGCTCCACGATCCAGGTCCACCTCCTCTGCACGGACCTGGCCCCCCGTCCCACCCCCTGTTTTGCCTCTGTCGCTTCTGGCGGGGGGGATTCTGTAATGCCACGCCAGCAGAGGGAGCCCTCACCCATGGACTGACTTTTACTGCTCCCTCTGCTGCTTCTCTGGTTACTTCCTGTTTGGTGGCCATTTAAGGAGGCCTATTCCAAACAGCTATCGCGAAGCATTGTTTTGCTGTGCGGACTCTACTAAGCGTTTTCTCTGATTTCATTGCCTTGTTTTTGTTATTTTCCACGGTTTTGTTTCTTGTCATAGTTTTGCCTTGTTTTTGCCATTGTTTTGTTCTGTTTCATTGCCATAGTTTTTGCCTTGTTCCATTGGCTTATTTATTTGTCACTTTTGGACTGCTCACCGGTATTTGGACTCTGCTTGTTTAATTGGATTACGCTTTTGCCTTGCCTACGTGTTACTGTTTGTTTGGATTTCGACCCTGCCTGTCTTGACTACACTAAAGCTCGCATCTGGATCTTACACGCTTCCCTGGAGTCCCATTACAGAATACATTTGCAACAGTATTTATTATTTTTGTTAATGTTAGTTATTGAAAATTAACCTTATTTTAAATTGTTTCCAGTAAAACTATCACACTTCTCTAGCATACAATAACGTTACGTTTAATCTTTCAAATAAATTTGAAAGTATTCGACTTCTAGTAGATGGCAGCAGTGTTTTACTAAACTATAGCTCTTTCTAACGTTATCACCTACAATTAAACTGAGAAATGTACATCTTTAAAGTGAATTTTACATAAAATGTTGCTATTTTAATAATAAGTTATATACAATTTTTACTAAATTAGCCAATTCCATTAGCCAAATACCATAAATCCCCAAATACTTCACACTACTACTAGTGTAAAAATATTAACAAAACGTGTTATGTGACACAAAAAATGACACAATTATGTTACAAAGTCCATTGTTATTTTTTTGCAGTGTGAGTATCATCAGCATAACAATGAAAGCTAACACCATGTTTCCTGCTGATATCTTCCAAGGGTAACATGTAAAGCGTAAAAAGTAATGGCCCTAGTACTGAACCTTGAGGTACTCCATAGTGCACTTGTGATCGATATGATACCTCTTCATTCACTGCCACGAATTGATGGCGGTCAGATAAGTACGATTATCTGTGTATTACTGTGAAGCACAGAAGTGGCATCATTCCACACAGTTTGTGAGCCAGATGAAAATATCATGTGTGGGCCTGATCTGGGCCTCAAGAATTTTGCTGTCTGGGTTTGCAGGCATTTTTTTTTCATGATTATGAAATTTATGTGGATTGTACTGAGGCAAGGCAAAGCAAAGTTTATTTATATAAAGGCCAGTGAGGAGACCATTACACCACCCTGCTGGTGATAAAGGCATGAACAAGTTTCTCTAAGTCTTGACTGAAAAAAAAATAATTTCTCCAGTGTTTTTGAGATCATAGTGTGCTGATTTAGTTACTGTTTTGACATGACATGACTGAAAAGACGGTCTGACACCAGAATCACACCAAGATTCCTGACTTGATTTGTAGTTGTTTGACCTCTAGAGTCAAGGTATGCATTTACCTTGAGAACTTCATCCTTCTTTTCAAATGCAGTGACTTCGGTTGTCTCCTTGTTTAATGAAATGATGTTTTGGCACATTCAGCTGTTAATTTCATCAATGCATTGGCAGAGGGAGTCAATGGGGGTGTAGTCATTTGGAGATGAGGCTAGGTAAATCTGGGTGTCATCGGCAAAACTGTGATAGGCAGTTTGGTTCTTTATCATTATTTGACTCAGTGGGAGCACATACAGGCTGAACAAGAGTGGTGCAAGAATTGAGCCTTGTAGGAATATGCAGATGACAACCATACATTCCAGTAGATCCAAATGGCTCTCAATCATTTGATGTACTTGTTCAGTGTTTAGGTGAGATTAGAGCCTGGTTGGCAAGCAATTTTCTTCACCTTAATACTAATAAGAGTGTGTTGTCTTTGGACCCTCATCTGCTTTCAAGGAAATTCTAAGTATGTTGGCCTCTATGAAGATAAGTGTTTCAGATCATGTCAATGTAATCCCAGGCTACTAATAAACTGGTAACCCAGGCTACTAGTAAAAAGATTATGAATGATTCGAAATGTAAGAAAAGTTGAAGAAAGCAAAGAAGAAAAGAAAAAGGAGAAAGTTCCAGAAGGACAAATGATTTATCAAATCACTCCTCTCACTTCAGTGACAGACGTCCCTTAGAGCCAATAGTAGCAGTGCATTCATAAGCCCCGCCCACATGTCGCGCCGGCGCTGCTGCTGGTTTGAGTGCAAGCGGAAAGAGAAAGATGAGGCGGTTGGCAACAGCTGGATTGTGACTGGAGCGTTGATGGAAGGAAGTGGCGTAGACTCCGGAAGTGATCCGGAAATGGAGGAAAGTAGTGTGTATGATGACAGTGGAGGTAATGCGAGTAACGTGTGGAAAATAGTGGATAGACGGAAAAGAAGCTGGGGGCAAATCTCAGAATCGGGTAGTGAAAAGGAAAGCCATCAAGTGAGAAGGAGGAAGGAGGAATACAAGGTACTGCTGAAGTTTATTTCAGAAACTGATGTAGTGATTAATCCTCTGAAACTAACTAAAACACTGAAGGAAAATGTAAGAACGACTGAATGCATAAAAACTCTAAGAAATGGCAAACTATTGTTGTTTTGTAAGGATAGTGGGCAACAAAAGAAGGTGTTAGGATTAAACATGCTAGTAGGATATAAGGTAGTATGCACAATACCAGAAGAAAAACAGTGGATCAGAGGAGTAATAACAGGGATTCCTAAAGAAAGTTTCAGAGGATAAAATTAAGAAAAATTTGTCTGGAGCAGAAATAATGAAAGAACAGATAGTCTATCAGTAATGGTGCACTTTGACGAAAACAAATTGCCGGAAAGGGTTTGCTTAGGATATGTAAGCTATATGGTCAGACCTTATGTTCCTCCGCCATTGAGATGTTTTAAGTGCCAAAAATATGGTCACGTAGCAGCAGTGTGTAGAGGCAAACAAAGATGTGCACGTTGTGGAGGAGAACACGAGTATGGTAAATGTGGGCAAGGAGTAAGCCCAAAGTGCTGTAATTGTGGGGAAGAACACAGTGCAGGATATGGAGGATTCAGGTGAGGAAGAATGCAATGAAAATTCAAAACGTTAAAATAACAGAAGGAATCTCGTATGCTGAAGCTGTGAGAAAGGTGAATCTACCTAAGAATCAAGTAAAGGAAAACAAGACAGCACCACAGACTAGCACCATGATGAAGGGAAACAAAATAGGGAACGAAGAAGTAATAGATAAAGTAGCATTGGTTACATCCATTGCAGAGGTAGTGAATTGTTCTGCTCAAACTGAGAGTAGAACTGAAAAGATCAAAATCATAATCAAAGCTGCAGAAAAATATTTAGAATTAGAGGGAGTTATTGTTGAAATGATAAACTAAAAACTTAAGGTGCAAGCAGTAAACAGTCACAAAAACAAACAAACAGAAAAAATGTGGTGGTACTTAATGGTACTCACAATCTTGCAGTGGAATGCAAGAAGCTTAATCGATAACGGACAGGAATTTAAGAAAGTTATATCAAATCATGAAAATAGTCCTGACATTATCTGTGTGCAAGAAACATGGCTTAAACCCCAATTAAACTTTGTAATACATGGGTATGCTTCGATAAGAAGAGATATAGGGAAATGGTGGGGGGTAGCAATATTTATAAAACAAGAAATAGAATATAGAATAATTAACACTAAAGGAGATCAAGAAGTTGTGGTGGTGGAAATTTGGGAGGGAAACCAAAATATTAGAATTATCAATTTTTATAATCCCTGTCTCAGGTTAAGCAAGAAAATATTAGAAGAAATTGGAGGAAGTGGAAGTCAGAGAACGATTTGGTGTGGAGATTTTAATGCGCACAGTACATTATGGGGGAGCACCACAACAGATAATAATGGAAGCATGGTAGAGGAAATGTTAGATTGGGAAAATTTAGTATGTATTAATGATGGGACGTATACAAGGGTGGATGTGGCACAAGGTAAATATTCCATGTTGGATCTGACGCTTGTATCGGAGAGATTAGCTGGAAAATGTCAGTGGAAAGTTTTAGAGCAAAACACTATTGGTAGCGATCACTTTCCTATCTGCACTAAAATTGGGATAGAAATAGCACAAACTAGGGTGGAACGAAGGCCAAGGTGGAGGTTCAAATCAGCTGATTGGGTTAAATATGAGGAGATAAGTCAAAGGAAAATAGAAAATGTAAATGAGTGTGTGAAGGATGTAGAGGTTTTTAACAGAGAGATAAGCGAACATTAAAAAGTGCTGCTAGCGAGGTAGATCAAGATGGCGCCACGGATGGCTGCCTCGGTTTGTTGCTCCTTCGTACTTTTTCTGTTTTTGTTTGTTTGTCCTGTCTTAAGCAACATTTTTCCGATCAGCTTCTCAAGAAACGAGCTCTTGGACATAAGAAATAACACACCAGATAACTTTTTGCCAACATTTCAACATTCAGGCGTCTTACTGGACATTTTAGTCGGAGGGGCTGCGTTCCTATACAAATGCTCCAAGCGACTCAAGAGAGGAAAACGCACCTGCGCGCTCGTGAAATTCCGGCAGCGCGGTTTTAGGACTCCGTTGCCGAGTATTCATCTGGCGAATCTCCGCTCCCTTGCAAACACATCAGACGAACTACAACTCCTCACCTGCACAAACAAGGACTTTTTAAACTCTGCTGCGCTTTGCTTCACGGAAACCTGGCTAAACGGAACCATCCCGGACAGCGCGCTTCATCTAACGGGCTTCCAGCTGATCAGAGCGGACCGCGTCACCGAGTCGTCGGGGAAAACGAGAGGCGGTGGATTATGTTTTTATATCAATGAAGGCTGGTGTACAGACATGACGGTTTTAAATAAGATGTGCTGCCCAAACTTGGAAGCTATCTTTATTAACTGTAAGCCTTTTTATTCGCCGCGGGAGTTTTCCTCGTTTATTCTGGTGAGTGTGTACATTCCTCCTGATGCGCGTGCAAGCGCGGCGTTAGAACTGTTGGCCGATCAGATCACCCACACAGAGCAACGTTACTCGGACTCTTTCATTATCGTGCTTGGTGATTTTATTAAAGCTCATCTCTCACACAAACTGCCAAAATATAGACAGCACATCACATGCCCCACCAGAGACAGCAATATACTGGACTATTGCTACACTGTTTTAAAGGATGCATAATACTCTGTCCCCCGTGCAGCGCTTGGACTCTCTGATCACTGTTTAGTTCATCTTCTACCAGCCTACAGGCAGAAACTTAAATCTGCTAAGCCTGTAGTAAGAACTGTAAAGAGATGGACTGTTGAAGCAGAGCGGGATTTACAAGCCTGCTTCGAACTTACTGATTGGAGTGTTTTTGAGGCTGCAGCTACTGATCTGGATGAGCTCACTGACACTGTGACATCCTACATCAGTTTCTGTGAGGACATGTGTGTACCCACCAGGACTTATTTAACATTTAACAACGACAAACCTTGGTTCAGTGCAAAACTCAAACAGCTTTGCCAGGCCAAAGAGGACGCCTACAGGAGTGGGGACAAAGCCTTGTACAAACAGGCCAAATACACACTGAATAGGGAGATAAGAGTGGCAAAGTTCACCTACTCGGGAAAGCTAAAAAAACAGCTTTCAAGAAATGACTCTAAATCAGTGTGGCACTGCAGAGACCCCTGCAGTTTGCTTACCGAGCAAACAGGTTTGTGGATGATGCAGTCAATATGGGATTGCACTACATCCTTAAACATCTGGACAAACCAGGGACCTATGCAAGGATCTTGTTTGTAGACTTCAGCTCTGCTTTCAACACCATCATCCCAAATATCCTTCAGCATAAACTGTCACAGCTTTCTGTACCCACCTCCATCTGTCAGTGGATCACCAGCTACCTGACAGATAGGCAGCAACTAGTGAGGCTGGGAAAACTCACATCCGGCACCCGCACCATCAGCACTGGAGCTCCCCAGGGCTGCGTTCTCTCCCCACTGCTCTTCTCCCTCTACACAAATGACTGCACCTCTAAAGACCCCTCTGTCAAACTTCTGAAGTTTGCAGATGACACCACTATCATCGGTCTCATCCGGGATGGCGACGAATCTGCTTACAGACAGGAGGTTGAGCAGCTGTCTCTCTGGTGCAGTCACAACAACCTGGAGCTCAACACGCTCAAAACTGTAGAGATGACGGTGGACTTCCAGAGGAACCCCCCTGCACTCACCCCTCTCACCATCATGAACAGCACTGTGGCTGCAGTGGACTCATTCAAGTTCCTAGGAACTAACATCTCCCAGGACCTGAAGTGGGACATTCACATTGACTCCATTGTGAAAAAAGCCCAGCAGAGGTTGTACTTTCTTCGTCAGCTGAAAAAGTTCAATCTACCACAGGCACTAATGACACAGTTTTACTCCGCTGTCATTGAGTCAGTTCTGTGCTCTTCTATAACTGTCTGGTTTGGGGCAGCCAGTAAATCAGATATAAGAAGACTGCAACGGACTGTTAGGACAGCAGAAAGAATCATTGGTGTGCACCTGCCCAACCTTCAGGACTTATACATCTCCAGAGTGAAGAAACGGGCAGGAAACATCATCCAAGACCCTTCTCACCCGGACACAACCTGTTTGCACTTCTCCCCTCAGGCAGACGCTAAAGATCCCTGAGCACTAAAACATCTAGACATAAAAACAGCTTTTTCCCAAATGCCATCTCCAGCTTAAACAGATAAACATGAATCATTACCTAGGTTCTACAATTAATTTCTGTATTTCTTTCTCCATTCTAACTATTGTCTCTTTCTGTGTTATTATTATGTAAACTTCTGTAGTATTATTATGTAAATACTCATGCACATCTCTTATTCATATAGCTGTATATAGAGAAAATAATGCACAAATTTGTACATAAATCATCTGTTCCAGATTCATACATTATTATATATTTATTAAGTTTTTATTTTATTTAAATGTTGTATGTATGTATATATGTATGTATGTACCAGGAGCACCTTAAAAAACCACAACAAATTCCTCGTGTGTTTGCGCACACTTGGCGAATAAAGCTAATTCTGATTCTGATTCTGTAATAGGTAAAACAATTACAGACAGTAGGAGGAAAGCAGTGCCATGGTGGAGTGAGGAATGTAATAAAGCAATAGAGCAAAGAAATAAAGCACTTAAAAGAGTAAGGAAATCTTTAAATTTTAATGATTTTATTTGTTACAAAAGAGCACAGGCAGTAGTAAGGAGGGTAGTCAGAATAGCCAAAAGAAGTTATTGAAGAGAGTATTGTAATAAAATTGGGGAGGATGTTGAAATCAATGAAGTATGGGGGATGATTAGAAAGATGGGAGGGGTACAAAAAAAGAACAATAAACCTGTATTAATATGCAATGGAAAGCAAGCTATAACAGACAAAGAAAAAGCAGAAACCTTTGTAAAAGTACACAGTAACACAAATTTGACTGAAGAAATAAAGAGAGAAAGGGATCAAAAAATTAAAATAAACCATCAAATATGGAAGGAAAAGGAACAAGATGGTGGCACATTAGATGTAGAATTTAGTTTATATGAACTAAAAAAGGCACTTATGGGGGTCAAACAAACGTCACCAGGACGAGATGATATCTGCTATGAAATGATTAAACATCTATCAGAAAATTCTTTAACTGTTATATTGAGTTTGTATAACAAAGTATGGGAATCAGGGAGGTTACCAGTTGAATGGAAGCATGGGATTATAGTTCCAATAACACAACCTGGTAAGGACCCTTCACAACCAACAAGTTATAGACCAATAGCACTGACATCAAATTTATGCAAGATAATGGAACGTATGGTTATGAACAAACTGGTATATGTGCTAGAGAAGGAGAATCTTTTATCATCTTACCAAAGTGGTTTTAGAAAAGGAAGGAACACTATGGATTCTGTTTTACATCTGGAAAATGAGATAAGAAAGGCGCAAGTAAATAAAGAAGTAGTGATTGGAGTGTTTTTTGATGTTGAAAAAGCGTATGATATGATGTGGAAAGAGGGTCTACTAATTAAACTAGAAGTAATGAAAGTAAAGGGAAGAATGTACAATTGGATAATGATTTTTTTATGTAAGAGAACTATTCAAGTGAGAGTGGGAGCAGCACTATCCTCTGTATATGAAATAGAGAATGGTACACCTCAGGGAAGTGTTTGTGGCCCAATTCTTTTTAACATAATGATTAACAATATTTTTAATCAAATTGATGTGGGTTTAGGGAGGTCTTTAAAATGCTGATGACGGAGCACTGTGGAAAAGGGGACGTAATGTGAAGTATGTGGAAAAATGTATATAGTCAGCTGTGGGAAAAGTAGAAAATTGGGCTAATGAATGGGGATTTCGTTTTTCAGTGAACAAAACCCAAGTGATATGTTTTACAAAGAAAAGAATAAATCCAAAAATTAATATTCAAATATATGGGCAACAGTTGGAGCAAGTCACAGTTGCAAGATTTTTGGGAATCTGGATGGACGCAAAACTGAATTTTAATACTCATATCCAAAAAGTGACAGATAAATGCAAAAAGGCAATCAATGTGATGCGACGCTTGGCAGGATTAGATTGGGGAGCCTGTCGGCAATCCCTTAAAAGCATTTACTGTGCGCTGATCAGAGCAACTATGGATTATGGATGTATGGTTTACAGCTCGGCATCTAAATCCCAACTTAAAAAACTAGACAGTATTCAATCGCAAGCTTTGAGAATATGCTGTGGAGCAATGAGAACATCATCAAATAAAGCTTTGCAAGTAGAAATGGGTGAGTTGCCACTAGAGTTACGAAGATTAAAATTAAGGATGAGATATTGGGTTAGTGTTAAAGGACATTTAGGTGAACATCCAGTAAAAAGTGTATTGAGGCAATGTTGGCAATATGAGCAAGAAAAATTGATAAGCTTTGGCTGGATTGTAAACAAGGAAGCCCAGAGTATAGGAATCAATGACAATAGTATAGCACCTACAGTAGTAGTGTCAGCCATTACGCCTTGGTTTTTTCACATGCCTCCAATCAATTTACAATTACACAGTAGGAAAAATAATAAAAAAAATGAACAAGTTAGAAAGCTCAGAAGTACAGGACTATGTTGAGAAAACATATCAAAGTAAAATTCAAATATACACAGATGGACCAAAGGATCCGGAATCAGGGATAACGGCAGCAGCAATTTATATTCCTCTCTTCAAAGTTGAAACATTAAAGAGATTATCAAACAACTTATCTGTTTTTTCATCAGAGTTAATAGCAATATCTCTGGCATTACAATGGATAGAGGAAGTACAGACAAAGAGAAATGTTATATGTACAGACTCATTAGCAACCTTAGATAGTTTGATTAGTGGAACATCACTAGCTAGACAAGATATTGTATATGAAGTGTTACAAAGCTTGTTCAGGTTAAGACAAAGTGGACTAATAGTCAAATCTTTGTGGGTTCCATCACACATAGGAGTTAAAGGAAATGAGAAGGCAGATCAACTGGCTAAAATGGCTTTAAAAAAGTCAGAAATTGAAGTAAAGGTTACATTAAGCAAATCAGAAGTTAAAAGTATGATAGCATGCGAAGTAAGGAAAAGATGGCAAAAGGAATGGGAGTGTGAATCAACTGGGAGACATTTATACAAGATACAAGAAAAAGCTGGAAAAATGAGGAAAAGTGTTGGAAATAGGAAGGAAGATGCAATGATCACTAGAATGCGTATAGGGCATTGTTTCTTAAATAAATCATTATATAGAATAGGAAAACATGAAAATGAAAAATGCGACAAGTGTGGACAGAATGAAAATATAGAACATGTAATAATAGAGTGTGAGACTTACGGAAGGCAAAGATTCCAGTTAACTAAGGCATTAAATAAGTTGGGGATAGACTAAATATCAATGCAGGTGTTGTTAGGAGATAGATCAAAACAAATAGAAATATTCCACAATTTATTTATTTTTCTGAAAGAGACTGGTCTGATCAATAGAATTTAATTTGTTTTCTTTTTCCTTCTTTCTCTCTCTTTCTCTACCCTCCTCCTTTCTTTCCCCTCATCCTTACTAAAATAAGTAGATTAGCACTTCTAATCCAACCATCAAGTGTTCCACACTCCTTTCCAGTAGGTGGCGGGAATGCACCTTTAAGTTGGTTTGCCAACCGCCATTAAACCCTACAAGAAGAAGAAAAAGAGAGAAAGATGAGATTATACGAGACCGCAGCACAGATTGTTTCTCCAGAAATTCCGTTTAACATTAATGTTACGAGAAATGTGATTGAGTATACTTGAAAAGCAGAACTGACAGAATCGCTGCGTTGGCCTGAAGTGTTGTCGTCGGAGAGAAAGAAAGAAGAGTAACCCTGGTGAAAAAAACAGCATATGCTGGTAGCTATGTTTTGATGCTGGAATGCTGGTTAGGTAGGTTTTGATGCTGGTTTAAGCTGGTCCTTTGCTGGTTCATGCTGGTCCTTTGCTGGTTCATGCTGGTCCTTAGCTGGTTCATGCTGGTCCTTGACCAGCAACATGACCAGCAAAAACCAGCAAAGGACCAGCTTAAACCAGCATCAAAACCTACCTAACCAGCATTCCAGCATCAAAACATAGCTACCAGCATATGCTGTTTTTTTCACCAGGGAAGAGATCGGACGAGAGCAAACGGAGCAGATCCCAGTGTTAAAGCCTTGTGGTTTAATCTTTCTTGTGAGAATATATAATTCTATTTTGCTATGGTGAGTGAATTTCCATGTATTAATCTGTCACTTTGACTTGTTACGAGGCAATTTTAAGTAGGCTGTGCGCATACCGCGTGCGTTAAACTAGTTAGCATGTGAGCTAAAGCTACAACACGTAAAAGTGATAATGGGTCATGAGACGACACAAATGATTTATGAGTGTCGACATGTTTATTAAGAGTCAAAAAGTTGCATTAATGTGTCATTTGAGACGTGTGTGTGTGTGTGTGTATGAATTTGTGATGGAAATGTTTGAATCAGAAGTTAATTATTGTCTTTGCCTTTTGTTTTGCAAGGCTGTTTTTTCCCCGTGTTTCTTTTAACGAGCACGATCTTCTGCGATCTTCTATCTGTTTTGTGCTGAACGTAATCCTTTGGTGAAGAATCATCTGTGTTCGTATTCGATTACGTGCACAAATGGCGAGCTGCCCATGACCTTTGAACTGTGCTTTTGAATCCATCAACTGGTAGGAGAATAACAATCTTTCTCGTTCTTTCGTACACAAAAGACTCGGATACTTCGAACTGGTTTGATTTTTGCTTTTGAAACAGAGAGACTTAGTCTTTTTGAACTGAATCTCAGAACTGAATCATTTGTTTCACAAACTTTAATCAGTTGAGTCGTTTGATTCACGAACTGTTCAGTTGAATCATTTGTTTGTTTTTGCGTTTTCAACTTTCATAATTGAATATACTGTTAAGTTTTGAAAGGAAAAGTGTTATCTACATTAATTTCTACATTCTGAGTTCGAGTGAACATCAAATTACAATTCTTTTTATTGGGTCACTAAATGTAAAGTTTATTGAAGAGTTTATTATTGTAAATTGATTTGAAAGAAACACACAGTATTTGTTTTTTGAGAATTTACTTCATTTTTGTCACATTGTGTGAAGAGTGAAACCTCGTCAAGTTGAATTGAACCTGTTGAACTGCTGATTTTCTGGTCTTATAAGAGACAACAGGATAGTTTGTGACAATTGTTTAAATCTACTCCTAATTAATTGTTGATTGCTGTGATTCTTCTGCTTAAAGCAAACTACAAAGAGAAAGAAAATATTTCACTAATATAAATCCCTATACAAATCAGATTCACTGTGTTGACCATTCACTCACCAGTAGCATCATATCCTCTCTCCAGTAGACATTCCTTTCTTCTGATTGTTGGCCCATGTGGAACATTAAGCTAGTGTGACACGCTAAGCATGTTGTATGCTACATCAAGTATTTGGGTGTTATAATGTGTTCAGCTTTATTTTTAGATAAACAGGTTACTATTGTTGTGAAGCCTGTGTTTTATCAACTCGAATTGATTTAAAGGTTTTGTTGATGGCATTGCCCCAAAATATATTGTTGACCTTTTGATTCCTAATCAAAATACAAAGAATATGAGGTCTTCAAATCAGATGATTCTTCATGTCCCTAAAACTAGATTAAAATCAAACGGTGATAGGTCTTTCTCAGTTTCTGCTCCACGTTTATGGAACCCTCTTTCAATGCATATAAATCCTCCCTATCTGTGGATGCTTTTAAGTCTTGGCTGAAATCGTATCTTTTTAGTTTAGCTTTTAGAATTGATTGAGTGATCAGGGTTTAATTTTTTAATTTGTAATTTTGCTTGTGTGATTATGTAATGATCCTGTAAAGCACTTTGGTCAATGGCAGTTGTTTTAAATATGCTATAGAAATAAAATTTGTATTGTATTGTGTTGTAAGCTGCCAGCACTGTGAGTTTAGGCCACTTATAACATAGATTTAAAAATGGCATTTGCAAATAATATTTTTATTTTTAAAATATGTACACATTCTCTCTTCCTTGTTTACCTAGTATGCCGCAAATGACTCTACAAAAACTTGAGAAGTGTGCGTCATTGGATATTACTGATATTACAGTTTTTCTCTATCAATTTGACACATTTCTTTAAACGCAGGTCTCAAGTATAAAAGGGGTTTAAGTCTAAAAGGGGATGGAGTGGGTAGACTAGGGTGTTGTGACGAGGCTACTGACGAATCATGAGACGTTGGATCCATTCGCAACAGTTTTATTAAATCGGACAGTGTAAACAGGCTGTGGTCAACAACGGCAGACTGACGTGGTGAAGGCAAATTCAAACAAGTGGTAATAGTCCATGCAAATGGTCGAGGCAGGCGGCGATCAAAGGCAGTAATCCGTGAGACAAGCGGGGGTTGATACAAGGCAGGCAGCAAAGGTTCACACACGATATAAACAGTCCGGCTGGCAACAGAAAGACAGTCCGATAGAAAAATGCTCAGGATTGGGGACATAGCTGACAAAACTTTGCAACGAGCGAGCCGGCGAAGCATGCTGAAATGGCCGCCAGAGAGGAAGTGACCCGGGCGACCCGGAACCGGAAGTGAGAGTCCCCAGGCACGGGATTGTGGGAAATGAAGTCAGTACTCGGGTGTGACAGGAGGAGTCACAGAGACCACGTTCGTGACAGAGCCCCCCCCCCCTGGCACGAGGAGGCAACCGACGCCGGGGTCTTCCCCTACCCCGGGGTCCTGGCCGATCTGGGTGGCTAGCGTGGAAGTCTCTGGTAAGCGAAGAGTCCAGAATGTCCTCGGCGGGCACCCAAGACCGCTCCTCGGGTCCATAGTCTTCCCAGTCGACCAGGTACTGTAGGTGACCGCTCCGGCGTCGGGAGTCCAGGATGGTATTGACTCGGTACGCCTCCTCGCCATCGATGATCAGGGGGGCAGGCCTCTGCGGAGCGTTCTCGTCTAGAATCTCCGTCCCTCCCGGACGACCAGCGGGGTTTAACAGAGACACATGGAAAGTGGGTGAGATACGATATTCGGCAGGTAAATCAAGTCTAAATGATACTGGTGTAATTTAACGGATTATTTTGAATGGACCCACGTACCTGGGGCTCAACTTTCTGCAGGGTAGTCGGAGACGTAGGTCCCGGGTAGAGAGCCAGACCCATTGTCCGGGCTCATAAGGGGGATTGGGCCGCCGCCTGCGGTCAGCCTGGGTCTGGTTGCGACGGACAGCTCTTTGGAGGTGGACGTGGGCCCGGTTCCAGGTGGCCTCACTCTGCTGGAACCATGAGTAGACAGTGGGCAGGTCTGAGGGCTCCCCGGACCAGGGGAATAAGGAAGGTTGGAAGCCCAGCACGCATTGGAAGGGGGTCATGTTAGTAGAGGGCTTCCGGATGGAATTCTGGGCATATTCGGCCCAGAGGAGGAACCGGCTCCAGTCCCCTTGACGATCCTGACAATACGAGCGCAGGAAGCGAGTTAACTCTTGATTTAACCTCTCGACCTGTCCGTTGGCTTCCGGGTGGTAGCCTGACGTGAGGCTCACGTTGACGCCCAGGAGATGGAAGAAGCTGGACCAGAGTCGAGAGGTGAATTGTGGGCCGCGGTCAGAGATAATATCTTCTGGTAGGCCATAAAACCTAAATACGGCATTGTACAGAGCCTCTGCCGTCTCCATGGCAGTGGGTAGCTTGGGGAGTGGTATAAAACGGCAGCCCTTGGAGAACCTGTCCACTACAGACAAAATGGTGGTATGTCCTTGGGACGGGGGCAGGTCGGTTACAAAGTCCACTGCGATATGAGACCATGGGCGCTTGGGGATCGGCAAGGGCTGCAGCAAGCCAGCGGGTAGTTAATGGGAGGTCTTGGAAGTGTTGCAAATAACAGTGTTTGATGAATGTTATTGTGTCTGTGCGTAAGGCAGGCCACCAGTAACGATTGCGGAGGAAATTAATGGTGGCCTCAATCCCTGGGTGACCGGAGCTTGGTGTAGCATGGACCTCCGAGAGGACACGTTGGTGGAGAGCGGCAGGAACGTAGGTAAGGTCTCTGGGACAATTTGCTGGAGGGGGGTCCTGGGTCTGGGCCTCAGTGATCTCTGTCACGAGATCCCACGTGACGGGTGCGACGATTACTGAGGTGGGTAATATAGTTTCGGGAGGTGAGGAGGCATGATCGGGTTCGTGAACACGGGACAGGGCGTCGGCCTTGGTATTCTGGGACCCTGGGCGATAATTAATTGTGAAGTTGAACCTGGTGAAGAATAATGACCATCTGGCCTGACGATGGTTGAGGACCTTGGCCGTTCGCAGATACTCTAGGTTCTTATGGTCCGTCAGAATGATGAATGGATGCCGTGCTCCCTCCAACCAGTGCCGCCACTCCTTCAGAGCGAGCTTCATAGCGAGCAGCTCACGATTTCCTATATCATAATTTTTCTCGGCCGGACTGAGCTTGTGAGAGTAAAAGGCGCAGGGGTAGGTCTTAGATGGTTGGCCCTGGTGCTGCGAGAGAACGGCACCTACTCCAGTACTGGAAGCGTCGACCTCGACGATGAAAGGCTGCTGATGATCAGGGTGGCGGAGAATAGGCGCGGTGGTGAATCGCTGACGTAGATCCTGGAAGGCACGTAGAGCGTCGGAGGACCAGTTCAGGCGGGTGTTACCCCTCTTGACCATGGCGGTTAGCGGGGCGGCTACGGTGCTGAAGTTACGTATGAACCTGCGGTAAAAGTTCGAAAATCCCAAGAACCTCTGAAGTTCTTTGAGGATCTTGGGGAGAGGCCAGTTACGCACGGCATTTACTTTAGTATCGTCCATAGCCACGCCCTCAGGACTGATTATGTACCCCAGGAAGGCGACACTTTCTTGATGGAACTGGCACTTTTCTTCTTTGGCATACAACTTGTGCTGGATGAGGCGCTGGAGCACAGTCCTGACGTGTAGAACGTGGTCGGCATACGTATTAGAATAAATGAGGATGTCGTCAATGTACACAATCACCCACCGATTCAGCATATCGCGGAAGACATCGTTGACGAAAGCCTGGAAGAACGATGGACTGTTGGCCAGCCCGAAGGGCATCACCCTATATTCGTAGTGTCCAGAGGTCATGGAGAAGGCTGTTTTCCACTCGTCCCCTTTACAGATGCGTATCAAATTGTAGGCCAAGCGTAGGTCCAGCTTGGTGTAGAAGCGAGCTGACCAGAGCTGCTCCAGGGCCGGGGGAACGAGCAGTAGCGGAAATCGGTATTTTACAGTCACCTCGTTAAGAGCGCGGTAATCGATGCAAGGTCGCAATCCTCCGTCCTTCTTAACGAAGAAGAAGCCCGCCGAAGCTGGAGAGGTGGAGGATCGAATAAATCCCTTAGCGAGCTCCTCCTTGATGTAACACTCCATGGCTTCAGTCTCGGGCTGTGAAAGCGGGAAGATGCGGCCCCAAAGTGGTACAGCTCCAGCCACGAGCTCAATAGCACAGTCCCCTGGTCTGTGGGGCGGTAATTCGGTGGCCTTGGCAGTGCTGAAGGCCTCAAGCAGGTCATGGTATTCGGCCGGAATGGTGCTGTTGGGAGATGGTGTGGTTAAGCAGGGTGGGGTCTTGTGAGGAGACTGGATGCAAGATTGTTGGCAGTGTGATGACCAGTGAGTGACGACGCCTCTAGCCCAGGCGATGGTGGGTTCGTGGCGGTCCAACCAGGGGAAACCCAGGATGAGGGGTGACTGAGGAGACGTAATGACGAAGAATCGGATGGTTTCCTGGTGACCGGGTTCTATGCAGAGGGTGAGATCAGTGGTGGTGTGGTCAATGCGTCCAGTTCCTAGTGGTCTCCCGTCGAGGGCGGCCACTGCCACAGGAGAAGCACAAGGAAAGATAGGCAGCTGGTTAATTTTAGCAAAGTCCTTGTCAATGAAATTGCCGGCAGCACCGGAGTCAATTAATGCATTGGTCCTGATGGATCTCCCGCCACAACTGAGTAGCACAGTTACCTTACATTTATTCAAAGAAGGACTTCTTTCACTCACCGAGGTGGGAGGACAAGGTGGTCGTGTTGGACAGGTGGCTCGAATATGTCCCGCCTCTCTACAGTACAGGCACAGGTGGTTGCGGATCCGCCGTTCCCTCTCCTCAGTGGTGAGTTTAGTGGTTCCGAGCTGCATGGGTTCGGAGCCTGAAGCGGCTGGGGGTTGGTGTGGCAGTGGTGTGGTGAAAGGACGAGCGGGTTTCCGGGCTCGCATGACATTGTCGATCCGAATGGACAGGTCGATGTATTGGTTGAGACTCAGGCCCTCATCGTGGCAAGCCAGCTCCACCTGCAGGTCCGGATTTAATCCCCTGCGATAATGTAGCTTGAGGGGACCATCGTTCCATCTGCTTTGCGCTGCCAATGTGCGAAATTCCAGCGCGTAATCCGCGGCTGTGCAGCGACCCTGACGAAGCGTGACGATCTGTTCTCCCGCCTCGCCGCTCTCCGAGGTTGGTTGAAAAACTTCCTTAAAGCTCTGGAGGAAAGTGGAGAAAGTGGGGTACGTAGATTGCCCCAGATTCCAGACCGCGGTGGCCCACTCTAGAGCCTTTCCCGTGAGGAGTAAGCAAACGAAGGCGATCTTGCTCTCATCCGACGCATACAGGTTAGGTTGCTGATTGACGAAGAGAGTGCATTGAAGCAGAAACCCCTTACACTTAGCAGCGGTCCCGTCGAACTTTTCCGGGAAAGCGAGTTTGGGGCTGGCGGTGACTGGTTGTGCCGCTGGGAGAGGTGCAGGAGGAGGTGAGGCGACGGGAGGTGGGGCGGCCCGCATACCTTGGATTGCCTGCACGAGTTGTTCAGTCAGGGCGGTCAGGCGATCCAGTTGCTACTGGTGCTGGGTCAGCATTGTTGCCTGAGCTGACATCTCAGACGCGATCTGGGAAACTGTCGCTGGATCTGTCGATGGCGAAGTTTTCTGTGACGAGGCTACTGACGAATCATGAGACGTTGGATCCATTCGCAACAGTTTTATTAAATCGGACAGTGTAAACAGGCTGTGGTCAACAACGGCAGACTGACGTGGTGAAGGCAAATTCAAACGAGTGGTAATAGTCCATGCAAATGGTCGAGGCCGGCGGCGATCAAAGGCAGTAATCCGTGAGACAAGTGGGGGTCGATACAAGGCAGGCAGCAAAGGTTCAAACACGATATAAACAGTCCAGTTGGCAACAGAAAGACAGTCTGATAGAAAAAGGCTCAGGATTGGGGACATAGCCGACAAAACTTCGCAACGAGCGAGCCGGCGAAGCACGCTGAAATGGCCGCCAGAGAGGAAGTGACCCGGGCGACCCGGAACCAGAAGTGAGAGTCCCCAGGCACGGGATTGTGGGAAATGAAGTCAGTACTCGGGTGAGGGTTCCCGCTGGCGTGGGACAGGAGGAGTCACAGAGACCGCGTTCGTGACAGGTGTGTAACAAGGTAATGAAGATGAAGAGTGGAACAGGTAGACCAGTGGTTCTCAACCTTTTTTGGGTCAGCGCCCCCCTACTCCTTATCCAGGTCCCTCACCGCCCCCATCAAATTGTCCTCACTGAATATTAAAGTTGATTATTATTATTTTATGTTTATAATGAGGACTGTTATTATATTTACAGTAACTCAAATGTATGGGGTCATTATGATTTTTAGTAAATGAGATTTCCAAAGTTTTCACTGACCAGCTTAAATGTATTTTGTAAATATAAACATATTTATTCATAAAATATTTATTTATTTATTTATTTATTTATTTATTTATTCATTCATTTGAAGTATGCATCCCGCTCCAAAAAAGTTGGGACAGAGGCTGCTTTGAAACACAGCAAGCAGGTGAATTAGTAATAGGTGAGGGTGTCATGTTTGGCTGTAAATGGAGCTTCTCAGTCTTCGCAAGCAAAGCTGGATCATGGCTCTTTTTTTTTTTCTTTTTTTTTTATTAACAAAATAAAACCAAGTTGGCCAGTGAAAATATTGGATTTTTTTCTTTGTACTTAAGTCAATTAAAGAAAGGCTAAAGAGAACAAATGACATATTCTTAATTTTTTGGCATTTCACAAAACGCCCCAACTTTTAATTGGGGTTGTAGAAAGACGGGAAACATATGCTCCTCATTTTCAAAATAGTTACTATTTTAGTGCTGTCCTGATTTATATATTTGTTATCTTCAATTCAGTTTCAAATCTTGCTTTTTTGACAGTGTGTTGTGCCAGTTATGATATTAATAATAAGAAATGTTTCTTAAGCAACAATCAGCATAATTTCTGAAAGATCATGTGACACTGAAAGCTGTAGTAATGTACTGTAGATTAGCATGAGAAGAAAACACATTTTTAAAATACATTCAAATAGCTGTTTTTTTTTTAAACAAACAAATGCAACCATTTTTATGAACCCATTAACAAGTCATACTGACCTTTTTTTAAAGGTAGTGTATATTATAGTCTATATTTTATTCATAATATATAGGCCTGCTTTGAAAGCATGTATCTTAACCCCCAAAACAGCTCATACATATATTTTTTTTTAAATGTCACTGAATGGCACATGACATTCATCACATTTTTGATTTATCATATGAAGTATCATTATCATTAGAAGCAAAAAAGCCAAGTGGATATAAATTAGGCTATTATAGCCTAATTTATATCCACTTGGCTTTTTTGCTCCTTTTTTGCTTCTAATGATAATGATACTTAATATGATAAATCAAAAATGTGATGAATGTCATGCTTTGAATAAACTCTTTAGAAATTTGGTATTCAAACCAACCTCAGACAATCAGCAAACAAAAAGTATTACTATTAATTTTTCTAAACACGAAAAAACTCTTGCTTTATCATGTCTAAATGCTTGCTATTGTTTTGACGCAGCAGCTGCGCTACAGAAAGTCAAGCAAACACTAAAGTACTGAAGTCGTTGCTAAAGAAATGATACACCGTCAAGTCTAGGAGCAGGAGTATTGGTGTAAACTAGCAGCGAACACCACTACGAACAGCGCGACGTGTGTAAAAGCACATAGATCCCGTTATAATCTGTCGTTCAGTAACAACAACGCGTGAGCGCTACAATAAACGGATGCCGCGTTTTATTTCTGCCTGCGGGATTCCACACTTAATCAGTTGAGTCATTTGATTCACGAACTGTTCAGTTGAATCATTTGCTTGTTTTTGCGTTTTCAACTTTCATAATTGAATATACTGTTAAGTTTTGAAAGGAAAAGTGTTATCTACATTAATTTCTACATTCTGAGTTCGAGTGAACATCAAATTACAATTCTTTTTATTGGGTCACTAAATGTAAAGTTTATTGAAGAGTTTATTATTGTGAATTGATTTGAAAGAAACACACAGTATTTGTTTTTTGAGAATTTAAAGAAATGATACACCGTCAAGTCTAGGAGCAGGAGTATTGGTGTAAACTAGCAGCGAACACCACTACGAACAGCGCGAAGTGTGTAAAAGCACATAGATCCCGTTATAATCTGTAGTTCAGTAACAACAGAGCGTGAGCGCTACAATAAACGGATGCCACATTTTATTTCTGCCTGCGGGATTCCACACGCCGGTGCTACCGACAAGTTAAACAATAGATACAGAAAGTGCGTTTTTACGTATCCAGTAAAGACAGCATTAGGATGTGGCAGACCATTTTCTTTTGAAAGTTTCAGTTCATACATCTTTGGTGTAAACTCGTCTTGACCAAACGCCCCCCAGGAACAGCTCAAATGCCCCTCTTTCAAAAATATTGCTTCCAGCGCCCCCCGATGCTGTCCAAACCCCCCATGGGGGGCGGTACCGCCCCCGTTGAGAAACTCTAAGGTAGACAGAGATGAGCAGAGAGGTGGATATGAAAAAGAGGAGAGGAGAAGGAGAGGAAGAAGATAAAGACAAATTTCAAATGAAATCAGAGTTACCCT
Source organism: Labeo catla (assembly GCA_012976165.1). Taxonomy (NCBI): domain Eukaryota; kingdom Metazoa; phylum Chordata; class Actinopteri; order Cypriniformes; family Cyprinidae; genus Labeo; species Labeo catla. The sequence continues at coordinate 1,173 of VONZ01000636.1, read as the reverse complement.
AATAGACTACGTAAGAAAATCTAGAAGCTATGGAACAGATCTAAAGTCTTCAGAAGAGTCTTTAAAAGAGTTTGTCAATACAATTCTTTAGAAATATTGTGCTTAGATTTGTAATTTTCCTCAGACAACTTCTTTACATGTAAATGTCCAAACATTATTCATAATTGAAGTTTGAGAACATTCAGGTGGACAATCAAGATTATTTTGAATGGAACAAGAGCATTATTGATATGATGGTCCAGAACAACATCACCAGTCACAAAGGAAGAGACCTGTGGAGATGATGAGCGGAGCTTGTCAAGCATGGATTCAGACTTCTCACATTTTTGTTTCCTCTATGATGTACAGCACAGCATGTGTGTAGTGTAGATAAAATGCAATGCAGATGAAATTCTCTTCCAGATGTAAATGAAAGGCAGGATCAATTTAGTGTAATTCATGTATGACAGCAAACAAACAAACAGACACACGTATATGTATGTATGTATGTATGTGTATGTATACACTGATCAGGCATAACATTATGACCACCTTCCTAATATTGTGTTGGTCTGCCTTTTGTTGCTAAAATAGCCCTGACCCATCGAGGCATGGACTCCACTAGACCCCTGAAGGTGTGCTGTGATATCTGGCACCAAGATGTTAGCAAGCCTGACAAAATCTGACTACATAATGTTCAGTGTTTTGGGGGAATATTTGTTTCTTCCTGATAATGCTAAATGAGCACAAAATGATCTTTTTTTGACCAGCTGTTTTTATGGAATAATCAGTTCAATATAAAGAGGAACAACAAACACCAATGTGATGTGGACTGTTGTTGTATGTTTTTGTAGGTTGTCTGGCTGTATGGTGACAGAGAAAGGCTGTCATTATGTGTCTTCAGCTCTGAGTTCAAACCCCTCACACCTGAGAGAGCCGGATCTGAGCTACAATCACCCAGGAGATTCAGGAGTTTCTGAAAAACATAAGGATCCAAACTGCAAACTGGACAAACTCAGGTATGTCAAGCAGGAGTTTTTGGGTTTTATTGTTTAAACATTTCAGTGTCTCTGTATATCTATATGAGTCTAGGAGTTTCTAGAGGATGCAACAATCTAAAAAAATTAAAGATCACTAGTCTGAGTGAGTAAAATCTATGTCTAAACTGTTCAGACAAAACAATTAAAAAAACAA